>CAHIKZ030000025.1:570000-807500 GCA_903632075.3 Acanthosepion pharaonis
CCATTCTGACATATGAAATGTTGATTATAAAGAACGTGGAGAGTCAAGTTGGATTTCCAGTCGAATTCGTTACGTTCGCTTCCACGCAAATACCCTTGGCAAATACCCTTGGCAAATACCCTTGGCAAATACCCTTGGCAAATCCATCTCTTTTTCTCCGCAGCTTTGAGTTGAATAACAGGACAGAGGTCTATAGTCTTTTTTTAGCCACCAGTCTATCGTTGAAAGAAACGGCAACCTCCTGCGGGAAAATCATCTGCCTAGCCAGTCAAGAATAGAAAGAGACACGACGATTGCCCAAGCGTGTATCTCTTGATGGCACTTAACTAACTGACTGAAGAAATGCACTAATACATGTCGATGTATTGGTTTTTTATTGAAAATGATTATTATGAAATTAACAGAAATTAAATTTTCACTGTGAATCATTTAAGAATTTAACTTTTTTATTTTCCAAAAAAATTCTCATAGCTTATACAGAATTTAAATATTGAAGCAATCAAAAAAAGAGCTTTACATAGAAAACAAGTTCAAAACAAGTGCAAAAATAATTCAGCTAAAAATTGAAATGACTACAAGTCCGTGCATCCGTAATTAATAATAACATCCAATAAACAGCTACGTAATATTATTTTAAGATTACTTTCAAAGAATATTCTCCAGTATATTTGTTTATTAAAGGACATCAATTTTTTTAAAGCTCGATAGTCCTACCCCTTCTCAAAGAATAAATAAAACCTTTTCAAAATATGTTATTAATTGTATATTGTAGAAAAGTACAAACATTTCTCTAAATAAATATCAAAGAAATTCTAACATTTTTTGTTAGACAATCTTCATAGAATATAAATTAAAAAAATAAAAGTAAAAATATTTAAAAAATATATTTTATTTTTAATTTTCTATAATTTAGGAGGGAAAGAATCCTTATCAACCTTTCTTTTTGCCTCTGATTTTTCAGGAATTTGGTTCCTTAAGGGACATGGGAATTCATGAATAATATGCGTCAATAGGAACCATTTTCAATCAATGAGAGGGCTCCAACTACAACTGGAATTAGTGATGTCCTCATGTGCCACATTTAGGGGATTTCCTCCTTCAAGGTTGTTGTACTTTGATAATCTTTTGATGATATTCAAAGACATATTACAATTTGCAGGAACTGCTATGTCACTAAGAAAGCACATTCTGTATTTGGTCATGATGTCTGGGCGATTAGTTTTGATTGTTCTGCTTCTGTGTAAAGACCCTTAAAATCGTTACAGGTTCTAATCTCTCTAACTGGATCTGGGTGATGTTCATATCAGTTTCTTACAGTTACCTTCCCGTAAAAAGTTTCATACTATTATTATTATGATGATTATTATTATTTATGTATGTTAGGTTTCCTGCTTTGTATCCTGTAGAGCCGGGTTCAAACTATGGTCCTTATGCCCTATAGGAGAATTGTTATTTAATTAATAGCACTTTTCTTAGTACAATGGCAATCTTTTGGGCAATTTGTATATTGATGTTACCTTTGACACTGTTAGTAAAACTGTTCTTTTCTCACGAAGCCCAGTGCTCCGATTACTATTGGTACAGTCTCAGTCTTCATTCTCCACATCCTGTTAATCTTGATCTCCAGGTCCTTGTATTTGGACAATTTCTCGATAATTTTCATAGAGGTGTTTATCTTAGATGGTACTGCAATGTCAATAAGAATACACTTCCCTAAATTCTTGTCTTTTATGACAATATCAGATCTGCTGACTTTTATTTCCCTGTCAGTTTGAATTGGCATGTCCCAGAGGATAGTTACATCGTTATTTTGGGTAACTGTGTTCATGCCATCTCTCAGTGGTTTCGATTTTGTGCTTCTCGCATATCTTTCAGTGGACATATGTCGCTACCTTGTTATGCCTGTGGGTATATTCATTTTTTTAGTTCCGGACAGTTTCATCATATTTTCCGAAGATCCTGGATTTTTGGTTACTTCTATCCTTGATTATATGAAAGTGATAGGATCGGGTTGTTAGGATTTTTTTTCTTGAGATCCAATAATTAGACCTAAGATCCCACAAATTTTGCATAGATAAAGCCCTTTGTAATGTCTAAGCTGTACTTGTAAGATTATTTGTATTTTCAAAGGCTTGGATTACCCGGAATACTTTCAACGAATCTATCGGAACTATTTTCAATCAATCCGAGTCTTCCAACTACAACTGGAATTACTGATGTCTTCATGTGCCACATTATTGAGATTTCCAACTTCAAGGTCGTTTTAATTTGATAGTCTTTTGATGATATTCAAAGGCATATTACAATTTGCAGGAACTGCTATGCCAATAAGAATGCCAATTCTGTTCTTCTGGTCTTTGATGATGATGTTCTGGCTGATTAGCTTAAATTATTCTCTGTGTGTATTGTTGTTGTAGAGTAGTTTTCACATGGAGGCTTGTATTTCACTAAGTCGGTCCTAAAAGGGTCCGACGGTCAAAACGTTAGGAACTTGAAATAAGAGTTAATGACGCAGCAATCTAGTTGTGATGGTTGATACTTCAATGTCTGACATCGACTGACTCACTCAACACCACTGAGCCCAACTGGTGACCGCTACTACTACTACTACTTATTATGTGTGGGAGAGTCTATTACAATAGAATAGGTAATGTTCTGGTATAACAATTGTAAACTTCTATAACATTGTTACAGGTTCTATCTCTGTAATGTTCATACCGGTATCTTGCAGTTATCTTCCCGTAAATGTTGCTGACTGTGTTTTAAATCTTTAAATGTGTAACCGTTACGGTAATCGGCCACGATAATTAATTTATAATCATCAAATTAATAAAAGGCCGGAGGTGTAATCGCGCGAAAAACAAATTATCTAATATTTTGAATGGAGATTGCTTTAAAAATATTTAAATATTCTCTTTTACATAAATGCGAAAAGCTCTATTAAAATCCAATAATTAGATTAAACTAGCAGCATGGCTCGGCGTTGCCCGTACTTGATTCAAAAAGCGTACGACTCATACAGCAATCGCTATCACTTGACTTAAAATATTTTTGCCCTTCCTTGCCTTTAAAGGAGTGCCCTTTTGCCGTGCTGATGTTGCTACATTCCTTACTTCTTGCCTATCTCACACTGCGAATTTTTTTCCAAGCCCTATACTAAACATTAAATCTGTTACGAAAAAAGAACTAAACAAAAAGAACACAAAACGATCAGCTTTAAAAAGGGACTAGTAACTGGAAAAACCGAATGAAAAAAGAATGTTAGCAACAAATACTTTTTCACACACAACCCAGCTCTGCGGAATCAGAATCAACGTTGAATCAGAAGCAAGCGAATGAGCCAATTAGAGTAAAGTGCCATGCATATTTAAATTTTCCCACGTGTGACGAATGCAGCTATCGTTTTTTTTTTTTTTTTTTTTTGCATGCTAGCATGCTAGTTAACATTCGTGTCAATCAGCTGTTGGCTCTCATGCTGGCCAATAGAATCTTCCTGCCTATTCGTGGCAGCCAGCTATTGGCTCTCACTCTGGCCAGTAGAAAATGGCCACAAACTACATGAAAACTGCCGTAGAAGCATGAAAAAATCGATTATTTCCACTATCGATGGGAATTGGGAAATGCAAAGTCGGTCTTGGCCTTCTCGCTATCTTGGAGCATGTGCATGTAAATTTTGGTGCAAATCCGTCGAAAATTGCGGCCGTGCATCCGTTACACACACACACACACACACACATCCTGCCTTTTATAGATAGAGATTCTTCGTCTCACGTTCTACACTGTCATGAGGAGGAGTGATTATATTGAATCAATTGCTAGATCTGCTGCTAGAAAAAGTTGCTTAACTGTGTCATGCTAAACAATTCCTCGTGTCAAAATCCATTTTGCACATATATAAATCAATTATTCGTCCGTACATTGAATACTACTGCCATATCCGGAAAAAAGAACTGGTATTTTTATTTTCTATTTCATTTGACTTTAGAAAGTCGACCAGGACGAGAACCTCACATTAGGATCAAGTATTCGTTATAAACAAGAGGAATTTTTTCCTTAGAAATATTATAAAGAAAAACGCAACCCTAGTCAACCAGAACAAGAAAATTAAATGAATTTTCTACTATAAAAAATATTTAAAAGAGCTAACCATGTCGTCAAGAACGATAACTCAACTGCAAGATCCAAATTAACAGTGAACCAATCTTATTTATGAATTCAAATATCCCTTAAGGAACTGTGTTTCTGATCAAACCAAATTTATACATAATTATATAGGATATATCCCTACATGCGTATCACGAAGACTTACATTACATCTTTCTGTTCATAGCTGAATTAGGATCCATTAAAACACACACTGAATCTTACCAAACTCCATCCGTGACACACACGTATGAAATGTAAAGTGTAATAGTTTCATCCACACATAAAAAAGGTTAAAAATAATGGAAGCATTGAAAAAAAAAAAAAAAAGAGAAAAGCCAACACGCAATAATATCAACTATGAACACGGTCACAATGTGCTGGCCATGTTTGAAAAAATAAAATATTCCCATAACTCTAGATACATACATAGAAATCGATTCATTCTGTTAAAATAAAATAAGAATAACCTTGATAATGGCTAAAATTATAGCCGAAAATGTTCGGATAGCCGAAAATGTTCGGATAGAACATTCGGGCAATTTTTACAAAGTTTATGTCCAGAAAAGAAACCACTTGTACGAACACATGAAAAATTGAATAAAAAACTTAACTGCAGTCCCCTTGTCAGTCGTCTTTGATGAAACTTGTATAAAAGTGGGATTGCTGCCCAAATACACAACACACACAAACACACGCACACACACATATATATATATACTACCCACAAATATATATATATATGTGTGTATGTATTTGAGCACATATATATATATATATATATATATATATATATATATAAACATATATATATATATGTGTGTGTGTGTGTGTGTGTGTATTTAGGCAGCAACCACTCTTTAATATATGTGTCGTTGAATAAGACTGACAATTTACTTTTGTTTAGTTTTTTATGTTTTCTTTTGTGGACGTAATTTATTATGCTGTATATTTTAATTTACTCTTTTTAGTTTTCTATTTATTTATTCTACTTCGGCTATTCGAACGGGTATGATTTGGTAATTTGTTTGGGTTAATTTATTTTACTTATTTTATTGTCACTTTGTTTCTTTATTTATTTTATTTTATTAGTTTTCGATTTTTATCGATTTATATATATATATATATATATATATATATATATGCAGCAATCCTTTTTATACATCTTTCATCGATATGACTAATTAAGAAATTATTGCACTTTTTATTCCTTTCAGTTTTTCAAAGATTGTAGAATCTCTCCGTGATGACTATTACCCCAAACGCATTTTCAAGGTGCTTATTTTTTTCGTTTTTAGTAAAATTTACTTAATATTTGATCATTGCATGTGGCCATCTATTACATTCACTTACGTGTTAATACCCTTGGAAAAGGTATGAATCCTCTTCTTCTCCCCACCACCCAGCTATGGGTAAATAGCAAGATAGACCGGGTTCTATAGCCTTGGATGGCAACTAGCCTACCACAGAAAGAAAAGGTAACCTACTGCTGGAAAAAATCTGCCTTGTCAGTCATGTGTCAAAAGATACATGATCGCCTAAGCGTGTATTACGCATGGAACATAACTGACTGAATTTCCCTTTCGTGCTAATATCCTTGGGACAGCTATGAATCCTCCTCTTCACCCCCTCATTTATGGGTAAATAGCAGAACACACCGTGTTCTATAGCCTTTGATGGCAGCTGTTCTACCGTAGAAAGAAATAGCAACCTACTGCAGGTAAAACTGCCTCACCAGTAATGTATCAAAAGATACATGATCGCCTAAGCGTGTATCACGCATGGCACATATCTGAAACGGAAAGCCGAGTTCAAATTCCAGTCGAATATATTATATTCACTTACGTGCTAGTACCCTTGGGAAAGGTATGAATCCTTTTCTTCTCCCCTCCCCCAGCTATGGGTAAATAGCAGAACAGACCGGGTTCTATAGCTTTTGATAGCAGCTGGCCTGCCGCAGAAAGAAAAGGCAAACTACTGCGGGAAAAATCTGCCTCGTCAGTCATGTATCAAAAGATACATGATCGTCTAAGCGTGTATCACGCGTGGCACATAACTAATATGCCCATAAGTCTCTCTTGAAAATGCTTAAAATATTGGATGAAATTGTTTTGGGCAATTATCACTACGAACAGTTTCTACGCTCTCCCCATAAAATGAAAACTGATATTTTTTCGGATTATCTCTGTCATAATGACCGAATACTCATCGTTACCATCGGTCATTTTCAAATAGCTGCTACGGGAACTCGTATTGCACCAGGCGAGTACAGAGTTGCTTTTTGAAATACGAATTTCTGACCATTTTTTTTTTGGTCCCTAAAAATGAAATTCTTTAATGTTGTCACCTTTCGCAACTTCAAGAGCGAGCCCAAACCTTGAAGAAGGTGAAACCCAAAACACTGTCTTTTGCTGTACAATAATTGGCGATTTACGATCTTTATAGGTCCTTCTGATACTCTATTTGTTCAAACTTGTCAAGTCGGTAACACTCTCCTTAATGTATTGAATTCTCCAAGCCTCCTTTCCACATTGTATTCCCCACCCCTAAAAAAAGTTCTTTGCTATCTCTTTTTCTGACTGTTATCAACAGTTTCTTTAAAATTCCAATTTTCCTTCATCACATGTTTTGTACATATCCGGTCGATAGATTCACATCTCTATCGCTTCAAGTCTCTTCTTCATTGGTTAGAAAATTGTCCACCATTCACGACCAAATAGGACTGTAGACATTATACAGCAGTCGCTTTTTTTCTTTGCTTTTCATGTCATTTTTCAACCTCCCAATAACTTGCACAATTTCTAAAAAAATGTCTTCCGCTTGTACTATGCATCTTCAGCTATTTATATGCGCCTAGTCTGTCGTCTGTTATTAGTCAATTTTGATAGTTGAATTTCTGCACTCACAACTCTAAAAAGAATACAGGCCTGTAAGTAGGATGTGAATAACAAACAAGAGGCGAACATGTTTTTGTTTAACTGAATCAAGATTAACCTGTTGGAGTAATTTCTAATTTTCTCGATTTATTCTTATTTTTTAATTCATTTCACGCTGAGCAAAAAGGTAACGCCACTAAGACATACACGGTGTGAAAGTGAATGAGAAGACTTTAGAAGAATCCGTAAACCCTCTGATTTCTAAAGTATCCATCTATCTGTAGGTAGCTTCAGTGTTTGTGTGTTTAGCAGCATATAAACTCCTTATGGTTCATTTAATTCACGAAATTTAATTTTCTTGGAAACAATAGTAATTCTTTTACAAAATTGAATTGCTCTATTTTTTTTTTTTACAAAATTGTATTGCTGGGAAATTTTTTCAATTTTTTTTTTTTTTTTTGCAAATTTGTATTGATTGTAATTTTTTTTATAAACTTGTATTGCTGGTAATTTATATTTTTTAACAAGAATCTATTATTGGAAATATTCTTTTTTTTTCAAAAATCCATTACTGTTATTTTTTGCTATGTATTTCTGGTTCCCCAGCAGCATTATTGCTTTGTTTGGGATGAATTTATTAAAAGAATGTTCTTTTTTTAATATGTATTCCTAGTTATACTTATTTTTTTGTTTTTTGTTTGTTTTTTGGGGTTTTTTTTTTTCGAAATATGATTCTTTTTTATGTATTGCTGGTAATTATTCTACTATGAAAATGCAGTGCTGGTATTTTTTTTAAAAAAAATGTATTTCTCTACTTTCATAGTGCTTTGATCCCAGTTTTAGGATTAACTGTTTGTCCATATTTGGGACCCTATCCCGTGTTACCAACCCAGATCTGGGTAGACTTGGCAACACCACCAATTAAGAGGCGGTTACACGCTCCACAAAACCTCCCGATGAGATGCCATTGTGCCGGATGTAGTTTATCGTCAAACCCAGGGCGACAGTACGCATGAAGGCATGTAGGTGTATCACCTTTTGTCTAGAAATCTTATACGGTAAATAGGTTACTATCTACCTTGTTCTTTGCTTGATGCCAAATGATACACTTATTCGTCCCTCTCTTGTCTCTCTCTCTCTCTCTCTCTCTAAATAAATAAAAAAGTCAAATGTCATACGTGATACACGATTGGCGTTCATTTCTTTCGACGTCAAACGTCACAAAACAACCCATAGCTGGAAGCAGAAGAGACGGATTCCTAGCTTCCCCAAGGATATTTGCGTGTAAGCAAATGTAACGGTTCTCCGATTTCTCATCCAGAGCTGTTACCTATTACACCACACCACACCGCGTGTCCTTCTAAATATATACAAAAAAAAGTGCCAACCTGACTAGAAAAAAAAATTACGATTATACTTAATCACGCAGAAATTTGCAAAAAATATAAAATTATTTCGAAAATGAACAAGTTTATCGAAATATACGACAAAACGTTGAAGAAATTTCTTCCTTTTTTAAACAGTTTGATATTTTTAAGAAATTTCTTTGATTAAGTATGATGTATTTTATTCTTGTGAGGCATGCACAAATCTATAATTGCTTAAGTTACAAATAAATGCTACTAACAGAATTTTAGCTTGCGTTATTCCAAGATAAGAACCATTTCCTTTTCTCTCCCGTAAATGAAATTCCA
This sequence comes from Acanthosepion pharaonis, assembly GCA_903632075.3. Taxonomy (NCBI): domain Eukaryota; kingdom Metazoa; phylum Mollusca; class Cephalopoda; order Sepiida; family Sepiidae; genus Acanthosepion; species Acanthosepion pharaonis. Next base: position 578,714 of record CAHIKZ030000025.1, read on the forward strand.
TATGCTACAAAACCAAAATATTAGCCCGAAAACTAGAATCATGTAATTCAACAGCTTCATCAGATCTCAAATTTACATGGATGTCAGACATGGCGTCCATACCGTTCAGAAAAGTTTAAGCTATCATTTATATACAACTGTTTTCTCAAATCATTTTTTAAAAACAACTTCTACAGAATGAATACTTTAGATATTAAAGAAGTCGACTCTTCTCCAGAACGTATAGACTAGAAAACCGTAAACAAAGCTCTGTACCAAATAACAGAAACAGCGAATCATCTGAAATGGGTGGAACAACAGCTGAATAACCTGATTTACTAGAGCAAATGATGCATATGAAGACATCCAAGAACATCAAAAGAAACGTTTGATGCATGGAACTAGAAAAGAAAATAATGATATAATCAAGATGTTGACATTCCACACTATAAGAAACAAAAGGTTTGGAAGGAAACTCCTCATCAATACCAGAAATGACGATAACAAAGCATTTAAAAAGTCTAATATCCTAAAAAAAAAAGAACCGGTTTTAAATAAAATATTTTATAAATTACTATAACTTTTAGGTCAATGGACTAATATTTCCTGCAGGGAAAATAGCTATTATCATTATTTCTATTGTAATAATCAGTGAACTTTGAATGGAACGGGTGTTGATTAATTTAGTTTCGTAGGGTACAATAGGGACCAAAGGTGTTTGGTCAGGCTTTCAAGTAAGGAATGAACACTGGCGTTGAAAATCATTTACAACTCCGGCTTTCATCTGGCTGTGAAACCTTTCTTCTGACGTCGGTGGATCATCATGAAAGAAGCCAATAATTTACAGGATTATTACACTACAACAAAAAATATATAGGATTTTGAAAGAGAAAAATAAAAAAGGGGATTTCTATTATCAAATTAGGCTTTCTATTTTAAGAATTGATAAGTGTACAAATATTTGGAGTCTTCCAAACCTTTTGTTTCTTATAGTGTGGAATGGCAACATCTTGATTATATCATTATTTTCTTTTCTATGTCAATGTGCCAAACGTTTCTTTTGATGTTGCTCTTGGAAGTCATCATGTGCACATCATTTGCTCTAGTAAATCAGGTTATTCAGCTGTTGTTCCACACGTTTCAGATAATTCGTTGTTTCTGTTATTTGGTACAAACCTTTGCAGTTTTCTATCGCAAGTCTGTACGATTTGAAGAAGTGTTTACTTCTTTAATATCTAAAGGATTGATTCGCTTGAAGGCATTTGTAAAAATTGATCTGAGATATATATATATATATATATATATATATATATATATATATATATATACACACTGAATATCGGTGTGAGCAGTTAGACTTCAGATATTTGTACACTTATTAATTCTTAAAATAGAACATCTAATTTGATAATAGAAATACCCCTTTTTATTTTTTCTTTATATATATATATATATATATATATATATATATATATATATATATGTTGTCCGTGTATTGCTTAATATATTGTACAGTATTTGTCATCTTTGATAATGGCTTATGTAAGCCGAAAGCTTAGATTGGATTAAAAAAATATGTATCCATATTGTGATTTTCTTTCTTCGTTTAATGATAATGTTATTAAGCTTATCAGACGTTATGAAAAGAATTTACATAAAATAGACAACATCTCTCTATATTATTTAATAATAAATGTATGATATATATATATATATATATATATATATATATATATATATATATATATATATATATATGGGAGTTCTGGACAGGGTAGTACCTTTGATGTCTGGTACGTTGCACCTTCAGGTGGTTGGGCATAACTGGTCCTCAACCATTTCCTAAATCTCTCACGTGATCGCTTCAAGTTGCCATGCTCCGGTAAACCCTTTCATCTGGCAGGCTAAACTCACGTCAGAGGATGGTGTTAAAACGGCACCATTGGGCGAATGACCTCCTCGACGCAGCTCACGGGCTAGGGCAGAAGAAGTTCAGATATACTACAACGGCCACATGTTCGCGTCCCAGGCGAGCAACCTAGTTGGAGGACATCTAGGCTGTGGTCTAAACTGGAGTGAGATGGGCTCCGCCAGGTTAAAGTATCCAAGATACACTACATGATGAGCACACTAAGAAACCACTCACGAAGACCCAGGCTCTGACACACGATCACGACAGAGAATGGCGGGGAGCTTAGAGCTTGGACGACTCAACGACTACTTCCGAGATTGTTAGGGGACCTTACCCATAATAACATAATGGACTATTCCATACGTAATAAATACTGCGCCTCAAGAGGAAGCAGAGAGTTCAGTCTGAAGTCGGCCGACCGGCTGATCGGTTGAACTCTCTGCTTTAGGGCGGGGAGGAAGCCGAACGAGGCTACGCCGAAGGGCGGAGTCTCTTTCGGGGAGGTAAACCGACCCTGAACCCATTTATACGGGTACAAAGGGCATATTTTAGGCCGAGCCCACGGGCTCGGAGATCCCACGTTAAACCGGCCTTGTGCCACATGATGCCCTCGTGAGGGGGGATGACTAATTACTGTTCAGTCTGAAGTCTGGAGTGAAGTCCGTCAGAAGTCTGTTAGTCAGTCAGTGCGAGCGAGTCAGTCAGTCGAGTCAGAGGCAGTCCGAAACAGAGTCGCATTCAGACAATTACTACTAAACCAAATTGTTCGTACTAACACTTTTCTACCTCTCTGTATATATTCCTGTTTGTAATATATCTGTGTTATTCCATATCCGCCTTCGAGTTCTTTTCTATTGGTTCTACCTTGGACTATCACCGTGGTACAAGGAATCGGACCATAACAGAGATGAAAGAAAATGAAGAAAGTGTACGCAAGGATCCCCTCAAAGTGATGCAGCTTCTGATATTCCGTCAATTCAAGTAGAATCTATTTATCTAATTTCTGACCCTTTTGTAACACAGCCAAAATAGTTTGGTTTAGTTTATTTTGTTTTACTCATATCAACCTCATTGGCTTATTTACTGCCCACAAGATTTTTATTGCTGGTAATATTTTTTTCCAAAAGTGTATTGTTGGTAATATTTTTTCAAAAATGTACTGCTGGTAATAATGTATTGCCAGTAATAATTTTTTTCTTGAAAAATGTATTACTGGTAATAACTTTTCCAAAAATCTATTGCTGGTATTAAAACCTATTTTTATATTTTCATTGTGTTTTGACTCCTTTTCGGGGGTTAAGTATTTGTCCATAGCTGGGACCCTGATAGGTGCTACCACTCCGGGTCAGGGTAGACCTGGGAACACCATCAATTAAATGGTGGTTCCACGCTTCTCAAAACCTGATCAAAAGCCTTGTTGTCGGATGTAGTTTATCGTCTTACCCAGGACGCGGATGTAGTTTATCGTCTTACTCAGGACGCGGATGTAGTTTATCGTCTTACTCAGGACACGGATCTAGTTTATTGTCTTACGCAGAACGCGGATGTAGTTTATCGTCTTACTCAGCACGCGGATGTAGTTTATTGTCTTATCAAGGACGCGGATGTAGTTTATCGTTTAATCACGGACGCGGATGTAGTTCATTGGCTTAGCCAGGACACGGATGTGTTTTATCGTCTTACCCAGGAAGCGGATGTAGTTTATTGTCTTACCCAGCAGGTGGATGTAGTTTATAGTCTTACTCAGGACACGGATCTAGTTTATTGTCTTACTCAGAACGCGGATGTAGTTTATCGTCTTACTCAGCACGCGGATGTAGTTTATTGTCTCACCCAAGAGGCGGATGTAGTTTATCGTCTTACTCAGGACGCGGATGTAGTTTATCTTCTTACCCAGGACGGACAGCCAAAATAGTTATAAACTGAGACTACAATGGTTTCTGAAAGTTAATTATTTTTTAAGGTTCATTTCCACAATTCTTCTCAATGTGTCGTCGTTAGTGACTTTTGTTAATCATCCTCGAGGCGCATTTGAAATATTCCCACTCACAGAGCGAAATTTAAGATACCACTATTGTATTGTTAGCTCATTAACATTTTCTTCTGTGATTGATTCTAAATCGGTCCTTCCTATTTGCACCTCCACAGCCGTTTGTCCGTTCCAATTTAAATGACGAATTATGTTTGCTCTAGAGACAAATATTTTCAATAGGGAAAAGTTGATAAAGGACTCATCAGCTGAAAAGGGTGGACTAACCCGATTTACTGGAGCAAATGATAGAATATAATACATACCTAAATTTATCTACCCTGGGTAAGACGATAAACTACATCTAGCAGCAAGGCCTTTAATCGGGAGTTTTGAGGAGTGGGGAACCACCTCTTTATTGCTGGTGTTCCCAGGTCCATCCTCACCCGGTTATGGTACCAGCTAAAGGCAAAATTTTAACACCCCAAACTGGGGTCAAAACGTGTAAAAAATGTTGTATTACCAGCAATACATTTTTGTTTCAGCAATGAAATTTTGAAGAAAAAATTATTATCAGTAATACATTATTACCAGCTATACTTTTTTGGAAGAAAATATTACCAGAAATACACTTTGGGGAAAAATATTACCAGCATATACATTTTTGAAAAATAAATATATATATATATATATTTTTTTTTTTTTTTAGCGTTTCTCCCCAAGCAAGGCGGGAAGCCACTAGCACGCAAGGAGAGAGAGAGTGTGAGTGTGTGTGTTGAAGAGAGAGAGAGTGTGTGTGTGTGAGAGAGAGAGTGTGTGTGTGGGTGTCTGTCTGAGAGTGAGTGCATCAAGGTCGGAAGGTCATTAGGGTGACATTCTGTGTCATATCATAGCTGGTCAATGTAAGTGTTTGCTGGGCGACCAACCCGTCTTGGGGTATGGCTAGCTTTCCAGAGCAGTACATCACTCGCGAGTGCTTATTTTGCGCGCCAGCAATGTCCTGTAAAGTGTATTCTACGTTCGCGCAAGAATATAGAAATTTCAGGGAAGGGTCCATCGAGCTGTGATTTAATTGGATGTTGTCTTCAAGAGATGTTAAACATAGCTCTCAGTATTCAAGTGTAGGTTCCATCAAGCTTAGACTCAAGGGTTTTAGTTAATGTCCAAACAGTGACACTATAGATTAAAACCAACACTACAGTAATGTAAAAGTATCTCTACTTAAGGCTATCAGGTAGATTAGATTTCCAATTTACATGCATTTTATTCAAGGCGGCCAAGGCTTTTGCTACGTGATTTTTCACATCGTTTTCAGAAGTATTTATCTCGCTTTATAAGTCTGTAAAACATTCGAGAGATTTTATTCATTCACCTGTGACAGTTTATATTGAGCTTTGTTGGTTGAAGCCTATGAACTCAGTTTTAGAAGCATTGACACAGAGTCCCACAACGTTGGCAGCATTTTCTAGATGATGTAGAATTGTGGCATTGATAATGGCGTCTGCAGTGATAGCTAGGTAACCATACTGTCAAATATTCTTCCAGACTAAGAATTTTTGAGAAATTTAGGTGGTTGCTGGACGACCAACTCGTCTTGCGCCATGGCTAGGTGTCTAGAGCAGTGGAACACTCGTGTGTTCTTGTTTTGCTCACCAGCAGTGTCCTGAAGAGTGTATTCTGTGTTCACGTATGATTGTAGAAATTTCAGGGATAGGTCTATCGAGCTGTGATTTAGTTGGATGCTGTCTCCAAGAGATGTTAAATATAGTTCTCAGTATTCAAATGCAGGTTCCATCAAGCTTAGACTCAAGAGTTTTAGTTAATGTCCAAACAGTGACACTATACATAAAAAACAACTCTACAGTTGCGTGAAAGTAACTTCGCTTGAGTTTGTCTGGTAGATTTGATTTCCAAATGACATCTATTTTATTCAAGATGGCCTAGACTTTAGCTATGTGTTTTTACACATCCTTTTCAGAATGTTTTTTCGCTTTCTAGGTATGTAAATGATTCAACATATTTTATTGATTCACTAGAGACAGTTTGTACTGAGCCCTGTTGGTTGAAGCTTTTGAATTCAGTTTTATGTCCAACATTGTTAGCAGTATTTTCTAAATGATGTATTTTTCTAAATGATGTGGGTATTGGTAATATCTACAGAAATAAGTGGCTCATCTGTACGTCAACTTGAAAATCTCTAGATACACTACATATTAAAGTAATAATACAAAAACAAACATATTACTAACAAGTAGTGATTTATATCCACACTGGGTGCTCCATACAAAATTCAATATGAAATAACTCAGCAAGAGCTGATGAGACATGGAATCCTCCAGCCTAGCCATACAGTCGGTCAGTTATGTACTATGCGTGATACACGCTTAGGCGATCATGTATCTTTCGATACATAATTGGCAAGCCAGATTTTTTTCCTGCAGTAGGTTGCCATTTTTTCTGCGGTAGATCAGTTGCCATCCAAGGCTATAGAACCCAGTCTCTCCTGCTATTTACCCATAGCTGGAGAAAGAAGAGGATTGATACCTTTCACGTAAGTGAATGTAATGGATTCGACTGGAATTCGAACTCGGCTCTCCGATTCCCCAATCCGAGCCACAATCCATTACACCACCGTGCCTCCTCCGTAAATTTATAACACCATTATTCAACCATCAAACAATAGTGATATCGATCCTCACTGGGGGCCCCATAAAAATTGGCACTAAATAATTCAACAGGGGATGACATACCGTAAAATCAACGAAATTAAATCAGTAAGCGACTCTGTGAAATAATAGTTAACGGGGGACTAGTTTCATTGACCCTTACAATGAAATTGGGATGTCAGTCGTCACTGGGTGCTCCATACAGAATTCAGCGCTAAATAACCCAACAAAAGTCGGTAATATGTTAAAATCAATCAACATAACGATGACTTTATTTTTTTTCTGAAACTCAAATCACATAATTATCGACCAAATCATTTCCGAAATTGGTGTTTTTTTTTTGTTTTTGTTTTTTTTGTTTTTATTTTTTTATTCTATTGATCCCTTAATAGAGTGTTACTGAAGGCGGTTACTGTAAGCGTGCATCAATTCACGTGACAAGTAGGAATTTAAGATCAGCTCGGTGATGATGAATAGATACTGTTGCTTTTTTAACTACTAAAATTTACAAGCCAGTTTTATTCCAAATGGACAGTTAGAGAGGGATCAAATGAGAGATCAGATACCAGATCTGGTAGACTTTTTGAGTTGCACCCATAAACCGTTGCAACCTCCATGGACCTACCCAATAGGAAAGACTTGATTGAGAAGTTTCCTTGATCCTACACCTTATGGTCAGGTAAACTGATTGATTTGCTAAAATTGTTAACGAATAATAATAATAATAATAATAATAATAATAATAATAATAATAACATGAATAATCGGTTTAAAATAAATGAAAAAAAAACGAACGAATTTATCAGAAAACAGTAAAAAAATTACACCAATGTTAAATCTACATAAAAAGGAAAAAAATGAAAAAATATAAGCAGTAAATTGCTAATACCCCCCCGCCCCGAAGAGTGACTGGACAGAACCACCTGTGAAACCCTGGAGTCAGGATACTGAAGGTAACATCTATTAGCTATTGTTCATCAATAATATGATTAAAACAAATGGCAACAACCAACCCAATATATTTCTACCTGATTTGAGATTCATTTGATTAATATAATGCAGAAAAGGGTTGGACCAACAAGAGGTCCATCTGTATTGATCTTGTGTGATTCAGAGGACTGGCAATTAAAATGACCTTCATGGTTTTACATAGGAAGGACTTGATGATTGAGAAGTCTCTTCAAATCTGTGACTCATGACCGCAATACGAAAATTCTAACACTGCCACGCGTCCATATAAATGACAATATTAAATGTAATCAAAATTCTTAATAGAAACACTTGAGAAAATTACTGACACTAAACTGATGAGTAATCATTACATCATCTCCTTGACTTTTGTAATCTTAAGGGGGTGCTCAAATGCAGATGTATTGAATCTCCTCCACAATGGTCTATTGACAGCAGCTATAGCGTCCTGGGTAAAACGGTAAATTACGCCCGACAGCAAGGACTCTGATCAGGATGTTTTGAGTAATGTGGAACCACCTCTTAATTGCTGGTGTTACGGGTCCACTCTGACCGGGGTGGTAGCACCTGTTAGGGTCCCAGCTATGGGTAAATAGTTAACCCCCAAACTCGAGTCAAAACACTATGAAAGTGTAAAAATAGGTTTTAATACCAGAAATACTTTGCAAAAAATATTACCAACAATACATTATTACCAGTAATACATTTTTAGAAAAAATAAGTATTTCCAGCAATACATTTTTGAAAAAAAATGTGACCAGAAATAGATTTTAAAGGAAAAAAATATTACCAGGAATATATTTTTGAAAAAAAATCTCACCAGCAATAAAAACTGTCGGCATTAAATAACCCATTGAGGTTGATTTGCCGTAAAACAAACCAAACCAAACTTAGAGTTTGTAGATTTTGATCAATGCAAATAAAATATTATCAAGTGAGTAATTTAAAAAAACTTTTTACATTGGAAAATGGTTCAAATAAATATATATATATATATATATATATATATATATATATATATATATATATATACATACACACCCATTTTTTCCAAACTATCGCTATGAATCTATTTCAAAAATTTTGTTGTCATTAAATGACCCACTGAGGTTTTGATGTCATAAAACAAAACAATCAACCAACCAATAGCAGCTATAAACAATTCTAGGATAGTCATATCTGTCCATTGTTTTATATTGTCCAAACAGATTTTGCGTTAGCGTCGTCTCCTACGTCCATCTTCAATGGAGCCATGCATGATAGTCTTGCACAGGCTGTCATACCTTGTAACATGTCCAAACCACACCATTTTTCTCCGTTTGATAGAGGCGAGAAGAGATTCCTAGTGGACCACAAAACCCTTTTCCGCATAAGCTCATTGCTTTTATGTTCCCATTCTTCTTTTTATGCGCCGTGTTCTTTCAGGACGTAGGCGATCATGGTCCTCCACTTCCCACTATCCCTTATGTCTCTCAACAGGTTTTGTGTTTCTGCCAACTCCCCCAGACCACGCTCCTCTATCCACCTGCCCAAGCTCGCCACATATATCATGCGTTGCTTTCCCCTGTCTCTATTTCCCTCTATTCGTCCCCTGAGTATCAGATTCTCCAAGCCCCCCTTTCTTATCACACGTCCGAGAAATTTCACCTGCCTCTTCCTTGTGTTAAGCATAAGTTTACATGCTCGGTAAAATGCCAAGTTGTTTTCTCATGCATTTGTCCTCAAACGCTTTGATCGTTCTCTCTGTTTTTGGAGAGGAGATGAGCGCCGCCAAGTTATTCACAAGCCCACTGAAAGGATTATGAAGCAAGAGAACCGAAATATAACTATGCCGGATCGGTCGAGTCTCAGATTAACAGCGATTAATAGTCTCAGATTATCAATGCATGATTATTATAAGGAATTAAAATAAAAGTCGTTTACCGTTTATTGCCATCGGGTATGAGAGAAATAGTAGAGTAGATTGCGGTCTTTAGCCTTGGTTGGGCGCTAGAGTAAAGAGGGACAATTCTGAATTCAAAAGAGGTTAGCCTATATGCTTCTAAAACTATAGCAACACCACCTAACGTGGTTCGACTTTGGCTCAATATCCAACAGCGAGGCGGCTCCTCAACGTGGTGTAATGATTAGTAAGCTTGTCTTGCTAGAACATTTACATAGTGAGTACGATCCTCACAGGGTGCCCTATACTTTCGGCCTTTTGCCACATCTAAGTTCCGTTTAGAAAATTACCTTTGGGCACCTCGAGGCGCTGTAATGGTTAGCAAGTTTGTCTTGCTAGCACAATTAAGTAGTGAGTTCGATCCTCACAGGGTGGCCTTTACTTTCGGCCTTTTGCCACATCTAAGCTTGGAAAATTAACTTTGGGCACCTCGAGGTGATGTAATGGTTAACAAGCTTATCTGGCTAGAACAATTACGACAGAGTAGTTAGGTCTGCTTCTCACTGGGTGGCCCTTACTTTCGGCATTTTGCCACATCTAAGATCCGCTTGGAAAATTACCTATGGGCACCTCGAGACGGTATAATGGTTAACAAGTTTATCTTGCTAGAACAATTACGTCTGATTAGTGAGTTCGATCCCCATTGGGTGCCGCATACTTTCAACCTTGTGCTACATCTAAGCTATGCTCGGAAAATCACAATACTCAACAGCGAGTCAACACGTTCAAGAATAAAAAAGAATCTGTTATTATTTCAAGTTTAGCCAGCTCTGGAAAACGATTTAACTTTTAAATGACCGATTTTCACTTTGTAAATGATATAAACAGATAGTTTAACACAACAATGTCACTTTCTAGTAATTCATCTCGAGAATGAGGCTAATAAACAATACAGTCCGAATGATCCAAATCTCATTTACGATGAGTGATGCCCCAAGGCCGCATTTGCTGAACGTATCTTAATATCGGTTTCCGTCTCATTTGCATTCGCACAAATGAATTGTTATTTGTTCTTACAAATGAAAGATTAATTCATTGGGGACCTTTCTGACAGTTTTCATTTTCTTACACTGAAATGGTAAACACTAGAAGAATGAACAGATTGAAATCTCAATATGTTAGCATTATTGCCTATATGGGAATGCGCATTATTTCACATTCAAAAACCCGTTCCCAAACGATCAACGAAGTTCAGCAATGTCGAAACTGGTCAGTACCTAGATGGGTGACCGCTGTATACTTGGATGTGCGGGTGGTATGGCTTACGGCTATATCACTTTGAAACACCCTTTTTCCATACGATCACCGAAGTTAAGCAACGTCGAACCTGGTCAATACCAAGATGGTAATCACTATGCTCGGATGTGAGGCTGGTATGGCTTACGGCTATATCACGTTGAAAGATCGGTTCCCGTACGATCACTGAAGTTGAGCAACGTCGAGCCTAGTTAGTACCTAGATGGGTGACGGCTTGGGAATACTTGGTTGTGCGGGTGGTGTTATTGATAATGGTTCGGAATTGTTAACTGGATCATTTTATGTAATGATTGCAATAATTAGTAAGACATATATCACTGCTACTTTTATTGATTCTTAAAAATATTTTCTGGCTATAAATTTGCAAAATATCAATCAGTGAAATATGATATACACCGGTCTGTCTTTTTTTATTTTCATTTATATAAATGTATACCAAACTACTTACAAAATGAGAGATCATTTTATGTTGATTGCCCTATCCCCATTTTATATTCGTATTATAATTTTTTTTATCAATTTGCCCCTAGATATGGATTAATTAGTAAGATGTGTATCACCAAGGCATTATTATCTCCTAAAAAGGTTCGTAACATCTGAAAATATTTTCTGGCTTTAAACAACATTCAAATGATTGATAAGCTGTAGAAAAATCAATCAATCAATATGATAAATATACACATACACGCATAAACAAACACACATACACATACACACATAAGTATATGTGTGCCTGTGACTCTTTGGAAGATGTAAGTTAGTATCCGAAACATTAATGAAGATTATGAGACAAAGTGTAAAATCTATAAACGACGCGTTTCGTCAACATATTCTGGTCACGGCATTTTCAATTAAAAATAATGAGTGGAGGGAAAATGCGTTTTGATACTTTTGCTTATTCGGAGTTATAAATTAAATTGGGTCGTGGATTCAGATAAGATAATTTAATTTATTGCACCTCTTTTAACTTATATATATATATATATATATGCTACATAATTACTTTAAAAAAAATACACTCAATGTCATGTTTTTCGATCGTCAGGCGCATGTTAATTTATTTTTGAAAAATAATTATATAGTGTTCTTTGTGGTTTTTCAGAATAAAACGTTTTGGTAGTCATTTTTAAAAAATATCGCCCGAAGAAACCGTTAGGTCGAAACCAAGGTTGCGTATTTTAATTGACCTCCTGATTTTTAAACTATATATATATATATATATGTATATATATATGTTAGTGAATATACATAATATCCAACGTCGATAGCATGAGTTGGAGTTTCATGCCAACGCGCAATCTTCAGGTGCGAAATATTCATTTTCAGATTGAACGTTATGAATAATGGACCTATTATATAACATTGGACACTGTTTTTATAACACCTGATAAAGAAATATATATGTACGTGTAAGTATATGTACGTATATCTATGTTTTATAATACCCATATCTACCAATCTCTCTCTCTCTCTCTCTCTCTCTCTCTATATATATATATATATATATATATATATATATATATATAATGAACAACAGACTCTTTAAGGTACCATTACAATAATTTATTTCACCAAAATCTTTTTTTAAAGGATTTTGGATCATCAGGTAACACTTCCAACAATGAAATGAGAGGAAAAATATTTATATTAACTATCACCCTATACACTATATATCGTAACTCTTCACCCTATACAATGGGCACGTGGCCGAATGGTTCGCATTCTTAGCATGAGACCCGGGTTCGAATCTCAACATCCTGACGTTATAGGACTGGATGGGTCGATCCCAGCGTTCGGCACCTTTGAAAAGTGCCTGAAAACTATACCCAAGACTTCTGAGTGAAATTGGGTAGCTTCGGTGCCGTCGATAGCTGTGCTAGCACGAAGTCACAAGTCATCGTGGCCGAGGGCTTGATCATTTTGGCTTTATTCAAATTGTTGATCACGCTAGATAACACGCTCTTTCCCAGAAACTGTAACTAAGGTCTGCTCAGTATCGTTGCAGTATAAACTCCAGATATAAACACAAATGCGCCTGGACAAGAATCTGCAATAGGGATTGGCTAGCCGCCCTAGTAGACGGGTATCCTCGAATACGAGTGGCCAGGTATACATCACCCTATACAAGACACAAGAGCCACTCAATGTAGAGGATTACAGTTGAAATGATAATGATTAATGAAGTGTATGTTATGAATGGAAGTAAAAGTTGACAGGAAGTGGCGATTATGAAGATAATGAGGATAAATAACGATTGATCGTTGACTTGAAATGGGTTGATTGCATTTTTCAGTGAGCACCCACTCGGGAGTCTCTTGGGAAAAAAAAGATGCCAGAGAGAAAATTTAGGGATTTGGAAGTGAATCAATCCGTCATTCTTGTTTTTCTCTTTGTTTGTAAGAGATTTAATATACTAAAATGAGTATAGAATTATCAGGATTCCGAATCTAACCCTGTCCTTTGTTAAAAATCGTGATATTCCAACAATAAAAATGGCATGTTCAACTTTTTGGCTGCTTTGTTTTTTTAGCCGTCTGCAAATTGCCGGTCGATGCCATCATATTTAGAGAATCGCTGTCCGTTTTACGCAGCTGCAGAAGTTTATAAACAACCACAATCTGAAACTTTTTAGTAGCTGAACGTCTACACTAAACTGCAGGAACTACGAGGGTCAGTCAAAAAGTAATGCAATTTGTTTTAGTATATAAGACACGGAGGAGTAATGGAAAGCGGCTTGGGTTGAGGAATCAGAGAGCCGAGTTCGAATTGCAGTCGAATACATTACTTACGTGCCAATACCCTTGGGATAGGTATGAATCCTCTTCTTCTTCCCCCATCAGAATAGACTGGATTCTATAGCCTTGGATGGCAACTGATCTACCACAGAAAGAAATGGCAACCTACTGCAGGGAGAAATCTGCCTCGTCAGTCATGTATCGGAATATACATCATCGCCTAAATGTGTATCCCGCATGACACATAAGTGATCTTCCCAGCTCTGAATTAATAGCAGGACAGAGCGGGTTCTATAGCCTTGGATGGCAACCGATCTACCGCAGAAAGAAATGACAACCTACTGCAGGGATGAAATCTGCCTCGTCAGTCATGTATCGGAATATACATCATCGCCTAAACGTGTATCACGCATGGCACATAACTGACTGATATATGGATTAAAGAACGCAATGGAACATAACATACATCAAGATATATATATATACATCACAGGTTCACATTCCTACTTACCAGCATAGTCATCACCTCTTTTAATGGCATTGTTCCAACTACGTAAACATATTTCTTCTTCTAAATAAATAAACGGCAAGTTCTGTCTCTCCGTCTGTGTGTCTGAAAGCCCTCTAATTTGGGCCACACTTGTTTTACAGAGACATATTATGTAGAAACAGGATGATCCCGTGATGTAAAATCTGCTCTTGATCTTGTGCTTGAACGCCCAGCGTTGAGATTTGTGTCCGGATGAAAAGTGAAGCCTTCAAAATTCAATTTCTGAAATAACTGAAAAAAAATATTGTGATTTTAAAAGTTTTTAATTTATATTGCGTTTAAAGTAACACAAAAGCTTTGTGAGCACCACATAAGACATACCATTATGGACATGCTCTAGCCATGTCCTAACAATTAGGCCTATTTCTCTTTGCCCATAACTGTGGTATTCAATACAACAAAATGAACTACACAAGGCCAACTTATCTGCTAATATATATTTGACACTTGTCATATCAACTGGAGATTTAACAAAAAGATATTCAGTTTTAAATATCTCCAAAACTGTGAATTGAGGAAATCAATTCTATTTCTTCAAAATGAGAAGGAACCAGAGTTAATGTGAGATGTTTTGTGATGTGAACAAAAATTATCTTTAGGCGTGTCACACTGCCTTCTGCTCATGCGTGCTAATATTTGTATTATTCTTGACACTTGATCGAAGTTTGAGCTTTGATCACGCCAGCATTCTTGCTACTGTTACAGTGTAAACATGTCCGCTCCAGCAGCAGTGTACACCAAAGAGGAACATAGAGATGTGATCCGAATCTACAGAGAACATGCTACCTTTTCTATGATAACTTCCCGGTTCGCCATCTCTCAAGTATACTGATCTTCTCGTCAGTGGTGGACATTGACGGATGTCCTGCACCTTCTTCGTGTGTCACACTTATCCGACCACTTTTAAAATTCTCTATCCACTCATAACACTTGTACGTCGCATTGTGTTAAAAGTCTCCGATAAATTTTAGCACCTGACCTATCTTCCGAATATGGAAATCGGATCACTGCTTTTTGGTCGTCCTTAGTGCACACTGCTAACGGAGCGGCAATGTTTGCACTGTAAGAGCAGTAAGAAAACTAACGCGATCAAGCTCAAACATCGATCACTTCAAGACTACAAGACTACTAACTAAAAGCATGAGAAGATGACAGTGTGAAAAAACCTAAAAATATGGCAAAAGTATAGCTAATTTACATACCTTTATTTACATTATTCGGACTATTGTCCTCATCTTTGTTGCCATATTTATCACAACGTTACGGCCGTTGCACGCTGCGGACTTCTTCAAGTGGTTGGAATGTCGAAATGAACCTTTTATTTCGCTCGCTGGAGTAGGCTGTTCTAGTTCCATGTGCCATGTCTAATGGATGCCAGTTATCAGTTATCGCCTGTTAATTCACCTCTCCAATTTCTCCCTTTCTTAACCAGGTATTGAACTGATAATTCTTTGGGTCCTCTCACTGGATCTAACCAACGCCTTTATCCACTGTGCCATGTGTCCTTAATGTTCAGTTAGACATTCCAACCACTTGAAGAAGGCGGGAGGTACAATGGCCAAAACGTTGTGATAAATATGGCAACAAAGGTGAGAGTAATAATCCGAATAATGTAAATAGTGTACATAATACCTCATCTCAGAAATATAGACAGTTACCTTTGTATACACACACAATATATATATATATATATATATATATATATATATATATATATATATATATATATATATATATACAGGGTGCAAAAGGGATAAATTGTCTAAATTATGCAAAATGAAAATAACACTGACATCTCATTTTTACAGATATATTTACCAAAATTACACAAAATAACGTGAAATAATAAATATGGCAACAAAGGTGAGAGTAATAGTCCGAATAATGTACACACACACACACACACACACACACATATATATATATATATATATATATATATATATATATAGGGTGTAAGGGATGAATTATGCAAAAACATTTACCAAAATTACACAAAAATAACTTGAAATAATAAAGAGTAATTTATTCAATAAAATGGCCATTGGCTTCCACCACGGCCTCCAGACAAATTCTGAATCTCCTGCAAATTTTCTGAGCGATCTCCTTGTTTAAATTGGTGAATACTACCATAATCCTTGCCTTCAGTTCATCTTTGTTGTTACAAGGAGTTTTGTTAGTCTCTCGCACAACTGTGCCCCACGCATAACAATGGGGTTGCACTCTGAGGATTTAGGCAGCCAGATATAAGGGGTGAAGTGATCACAAAAAAGTCTCTGGATTCTCCCGCTTGTTTCGCATATTGCAGAGTCCTGTTAGCAGGCTGGGTCTTCCAGAAGCCACCCTCTTCGCACAACGCCCCACTACCTTCTCAAGGCACTTGATGTAGGCCTCCGTGTTGAGTTTGTCACCTCAACCAACAAATTCAGGAATTCTTTTCTCATCCGAACGATCAGAGTGTGTTTTCCGAGATAACGTACCTTCGTAATCACTATCAAAATTCTGAAAGTTTCGTATTGGCGTTCCCGATGCGGATGCCAAGTTGTACAGGATGCCATTTCCAAATTTCTGGTGGAGTGAATTGCATCATGATGCTCTTTTTCTCAAAGACGGTGCCCAACTGACTCTACTATACTGTGCAATCGGCAGTATCACAAACAAACAACGCGCATGCGCGAAATTAAAAATATAAAACGGGGACAATTTACCCCCCCAACGCACTCTGTGTATATTATTACTTCAAACGTTACTATAGTGGACACTCCTTATTTGAAATAGACGTCATATTTTTATTTATTAAACTGTGTGTATTACGTCTATCTTTCTGCGCATTTGAGCATCTGAGTGAAGGAAATATTTCCTCCTGTCTGGAATGGAAACTACCATTTGATCCAGCCTGCTTTATCGTTCGGTCAGGAAAAGCTTCACAGTAATTACGGCCATTTTTTCCCTTTTTTAAAAGGAAGGCACATCCTCTTCACTGATATTATTTTCCGGAAGAGACCATATCAGCTCAGTATCGGGGGCACCTCGACGTGGTGTAATGGTTAGAAAGCTTGTCCTGCTAGATCAAGTACGACTGATTAGTGAGTTCGATCCTCACTGGGTGCCCCATACTTTCGGCCTTGTGCCACATCTAAG
The DNA here is from genome assembly GCA_903632075.3 of Acanthosepion pharaonis. NCBI lineage: Eukaryota > Metazoa > Mollusca > Cephalopoda > Sepiida > Sepiidae > Acanthosepion > Acanthosepion pharaonis. Next base: position 595,834 of record CAHIKZ030000025.1, read on the forward strand.
CCGGGCTTAGAAAATCACTATCAGCTCAGTATCGTATTCAAAATGAAAAGAAAGCAATTTAAAAAAAAATTAATGTATTTATTTTTTATCAAACATTTTTTTTCCATTCAAACGTTATTATCGCGTTCTTTTCTCATATTATCGCGTTCTTTTCTCATATTATCGCGATCTTTTCTCATATTATCGCGATCTTTTCTCATACCTTTACGCAAATATGCACTTATTTCAATCATGTTCCGGCTATCTGTTGTAGAAAAGTGAAAGAACGTTTTTGCTTAATTCAACCACACGAAACCCTTTACAACAATACCAGAAGACATCTTGTCTCACTGCTTGCGTCATTGACCACGAAAAAAATTGGTGCCGCTTTTATCTTCATTAGCTTACTGCTGTATTAATTAAAATAAAAAAACATTCTGTAGAAAACAATAAATTTTAATATTTCAAATTGTTTCTGTTTTATAAATTTATGAGATTCTCAATTTCTTTTGCAATCAAAATATATGCATGCATGTGTGGACACTGTGAATGCATTTCGCTGCACAATTTTCGACGAAAATAAAAATTAATCTGAAACCCATTATTTATTAATTAATCAATAATTGGGGAAATAACTATCTTAATTAGTCATTGAATTGATGAATTACTCAGCATATATTCCCAGACAAAATTTATGAATGAATAATTCGGTCACAATATTCTTCCGTTCGAATTCTTTTGGTCTGTAAAATTCTTGAAATGATTAAAAAGTCTCAGAGCTTTTTTTTTATGTACGTATGTGTGTGTGTGTGTTTTAACTGGAGACTGACTCCACAATAGAAAACTAAAAGAGAAAAAAATGGATACTTTTGTACACAATTCTTTTGGACTTGGTTCAGTTTGCTTATATCGTTCTACAGCGTACTAGAATCATTTTCAAGAAAAATCACCTGCTTGGATTTCACTTGTTGCGAAATCGTTAAGGTGTCTTTCAAGTCAAATGATCTTGTAAAGATACGAAACCTGGGTTCATATCTCGTCTGCAGGAACGTATGCTTAAAGAGTGCAGGTCAGCCTGAAGGTTGGGATGAAAATGTAACCAAAATTTTAGAAAGAACCATACAAAAATCAATAATGGAATTGCTTCAGAGAATGAATTCTAAAAATCTAAGGTTTGTTCTGAAGTTTCTTTTATTGATAGATTTTAGACTCCATCTATTTTCTGATCCTTTGCATAGTTGATTTTAAAACCTGTCAAGCCGTGTTTTTTTTTGTTTTTTTTTTTGTCTTTTTTTCAATATGGAATTATGTTTAGGGAACCAGTGAGGTAGTACCAGTAGTAGTATTACTACGTCTTGGGCATAACGATAAACTACATCGGCCTCTGATCACCTCTTAATTCTTGTTTTCCCCAGGTTCAAGCTGACCTGGGGTGGTAGCACCTGTTAGGGTCACAACTATGGGAAAATAGTTCACCCCCAAACTAGGGCCAAAGCATTATGATAGTATAAAAATATATATTTTATAGTAAAAGTGCCAGCAATAGATTTTCATAGTAAAACATACCAGTAATACATTTTTGTAAAATAAATTACTAATCTCCACCCCCCACAAAAAACATGAAATTTCGGCATTAAATGATCCATAAGGAGTTGATATGCACTTAAATTCATAAAATCTAAGTACCAAAGAAGAAAGCTAATCAAAACAATTACCATGAAAATATTTGAAGAATAGGGATTGAAAATTTATTTTCAAAAATATTTCCTCTATAAATGTTTACTAGAAGAATTTAAATTATCATGTAATTCCAAAAGATTCAATCTGCAACAATGTATTTAAAAATATCCCCTATAATCAAGTTTTTAAGGATTTCTTCTATAATGATGCATTTCTAAAAATGCTTCCTCTAAAGTCATATATTCCAAAAATACTAACCCTATATACATTTATTTCTAAGAGATTTTCCCTGTAACAATGTATTTCTAAAAAGTTATCGTATGTTTTTCAAAAATCCCCCATGACAATACATATTTTTGAAAATTCCTTTATAAATAAAACATTTCCAACTGATTTCTATTACAACGGATGCCCTCAAGATTTCCACCATAAAATCTTATGATTAATGCTATAACCTATTTCTATAATCTCTCCCAATAACCGCGTATTTCCAAAACATTTGGACAAAACATTGTTTGTGAAAGATGTCCCTATAACCATGCATTTAAAAAATATTACCTTATAATCATTTTTTTATAATATTTCCTATAACCATCTTCTTTAATATGCCGTATCCCTCCAGGACGTTAGCGATCATGGCCCTCCACAATTTTCTTTATTTTTTGTCATCTTGTTATCTCTTTTAAATCTTGTCCTGTCATCCATTTACACAAGCTAATTAGGGCAGTTATGCGTTGTTTTCTTCTGTCCCTCTTACCGTCAGTCTGTCTTGTGTGTATCAAATTTTCTAAACCCTCTTTCCTTATAATGTATCCTAGACATTTCAACTCTCTCTCTATCTCTCTCTCTCTCTCTCTCTCTCTCTCTCTGATGTTAGGTATAAGTGTCCTTTTTGTTTCCATTTTCTCTAAAACTTCGTAGTTGCTCACATGTTCAGCCCAATATATTCTCAGCATCCTTCTGTAGAACCACATTTCTGTTGCTTTAATTATTTTCTTCATGTGTAATAACATCGTCCAGCATTCATTGCCATGTAGGAGGACTGAAACTACATAAGAGTTCAGCATTTCTTTTCTTTCTTAGCTTTTGGAAGGCATCTTTCGCTATCGCTTACGGTCAAATCACGCTGAAACACCGGTTCTCGTTCGATCACCGAAGTTAAGCATCGTAGAGCCAGGTCAGTACTTAGATGGGGACCGCTTTGGGAACACCTGGTACTGTAAGCCCCCAAAGTCCAAACCCTTACCTCACAGTCGGTGGGGGTGTAAACGGTAGTGTCAGAGCTATGCCGCCCGGAACTTCGTTCCTGGTAGGGCCACCCAAGTCGGACAGGTCTGACACACACACCGGCTAACAAGGGCTCTGGTGAAAATCCAAGGAGCGTCTGCATCGGTAACCGGCGGCTTCTGGTCGTTCCTGTCTCTGCGTCTGTGGGAATCCCGCGGCAAGCAAGAACGTTATCCAAGTAGGCCTGGGTACCCTACTTCTGTAATTTATCCCAAGAATCTTCTTCCCATAACAGGAAGAAGCCGGCTCAATCCGCCCAGGGTGAATGCCGCATAAGAAGAAGAAGAAGAAGAAGATCTTTCGCTATCCCAATGTCCCTTCGGATTTCAGTGTCGCACTTTCAGGATTCCCATGTAACTAATCATATATGCCATTTATTATGAATTCTTAATTAACCTCTTATCATTTGAACTTAGTGACCACACCATTTACCGGAAGTGTCCAGAATGCTCCTCCAATCGTAAATATTGAGTCCTTTTTTTCATTTAATGCTATCGATGAAGCATACTAAATTCAGGCTACTGGAGATCATGTCCATTTTATTTCCATTTTCTCTAAAACTTCGTCGTTGCTCCCGTGTTTGCCCCATGATAATCTCAGCATCTTTCCGCAGGATCACACTATTTTTACCCCAAGAATTCTTCATCCCTGAGGAGATTGTCCAGCATTCATTGCGATATATAACGACAGCGATTACTATAACAGTTCAGTACTTTTTGCTTTGGTACTAATTTACAAGCAAAACACCATAAAGTCAATATAGTCATAACTGTCGTAGAAATGTATGCAAATATCGCACTAAAGTTTCGTTCATTGCTTGGCAAGGGAAAATAAGTTAAAGAGAAATATTTTGTGTAATTTCACGTATCATCTCTCAATTGTGTCTCTGTCTTTGGGCAGAGTACACCCAGGGACGATTCCGTCAAACGACAGAGTCGCAACCTGGGAAAATTATGCTGAGAGGTGCCGGCCCTAGGGAACAGATGCCCGAGGGCGCGCCTTCTCATTGCAACAGAGAGAAGGATCGGTGCACGCACCGAAGCCAGCGCCACTGACAGCTGCGGGGGCAGAGGGGAATTTTTGTTTCTTTGCCCGGGTGTACGCGCTCAGGATCCTCACATTAAACCGACGTTGTGTCACAACCTCACTTCGTGGGGGTTGAATAAATACAAATTATTTTAAAGATCAAAAATGCAATAAAAAATGCAAAATTGAAATTTTTAAATTTACGCATTCATTTTTTAAGATTGGCTTCTTAATTCGATTTTTCAAAATATAAACTTTCTGGTTCTGAGTATGGTGGTTTTCTAAGCGTATTAAAGTCTCCCTTTAAGGAACATAACACATATCAGTTAAGGGAGTTAACTTGCATCAGTTAGGGGTGATAACTCCTATCAGTTAATACTCAGCAGTTTTATTTATCATTACGTCACTTCTCTATCTCTTACACCGAAACAGGGTATGTTACTATTCAAGGCTACCAACAACAGGACGTAACCGATCATGGCTCTCCAAAGCTTCCTTTTATTTTTCATCTGTGAATTGCCGTGACTTCTTGGGAAATACTGTCTTTTCTGTAGCTTTGCCATTGCCTTTTCTACAGCTTTAAATTCAGAGCCTCCTAGTTAACTCATAGCTGTTTTTCAGGGAGAATAGAATCCTGCCTTTCCTAATTACATTTGTGCTAAAGTGAACGCAAGTTACAAAGCGAGATTTTGAACTCAGCCAAGTTTTCAATAGCAGGGTATGGTAGCCTCTAAAGGTAAGAAATCTCTGATTTAGTAAAAGAAACTGGCAAAATGGTACAACAGGGTAATTAGATTGGTATTAATTGATAGGAAATGCCTGCTGTATATAGTAAACAGTATGAGAATGTTAACTGAATAAAGGAATTGATTCAAATATAAGTCCACCATTTGTCTATGCTTAGAATATTGCTGACACATATGGTCCGGTGTATCAACCTTGAGCTCCTTCATAAATCGACCTGATGGTCCAGTTTCAGTCACTTTCTGACCTCCGTAAGATTGCCTCTCTGTTCTATAAATACCCCTATGATATTTATTGTTAGAATGAGCTCTATGGTACCTAGATTTTTTGAATTTAAGCGCAGCACTAGACTGGCGTAGAACCGCAATAACCATAGTTATTTATTGTTTCAATGAAACAATCGCGGCAAATGATTTTCTAAGCGTAGATTAGATGTGGCACAACGGCGAAAGTGTGGAGCACCCAGTAAGGATCGAACTCACTGCTAAGCCGTAATGAATCAAACGAAACATGTTTTCTAACCATTACACCACTTCGATGTTTCCTAACCGTAACACCCATATATTTCTAAAATATTTCATTTATATCCAAGTGAAAATAATGAAATAATAAAATAATTTCCATCTATGTTGACGAGAATTCTGGCGCAGAAATTGTTGAAGACTGTGATTATGTTTTCGAAATATAAACTTGTATTAATACAACAATTCTTCGCTCGCTCCATCCAATTCATGGCAGTAAGCGCAAATATTAGTGGAAAAGATCGGTAACGTGAACAGAATTTCGGGTAAAAATATTAATAAAAAATGGCTTAGGGTTTTTTTGTTTTTTTTCAGTAATGAAATGAAAACGGATTGATAACATGGTTAGATAACAATTTTGGTATGAGAGAAACATAAAAGTATGTCTAAGATTTTTAAGTGAATATCACAGCGAGTGTTATATATATATATATATATATATATATATATATATATATATATATATATATATATATATATATAAAGAACATTTTAGTTTTATAATTGGATGATAGACCACACAATGTTGTAGGAAAGATAGCGAAACAGTTTGATGTGCACATGAAAAATTTACAGATAGGCTTACACTCTTAAAATATATACCACTAAAGCAATATTTATGTGTGTATGTGTGTTTGTGTGTGCGTGATGTATATGTATGTGTGTGGTGTATATGTATGTGTGTGGAGTATGCAGGAGAACACACTACTAATACTTTACTAATGTTTCTCGAGTGTTCAGGCTGATAGACGTAATTCACAGTTTAAAATAAAAAATGTGTCGTCTAATTCAAATATCCACTAAAAATAATGTTTTAAATAATATATATATATATATATATATATATATACATATATATATATATATGTATATGTATATGTGTGTGTGTGTGTGTGTGTGTGTGTGTGTGGAGAGAGAGAAAAAAAAAGAGGATTGAGAAGGAGTAACGTAGTAAAAATTTGTTTTCATGTCTGCTATTTGAGATGAGTACTGATTGTTTATTCAGTAGTTTGTCTTGGTTTGGGAAGAGATAATTATAGCTGTTTTGCCTTCACACACGTACACACACACACGTACACACACACACACACACACACACACATATATATATATATATATATATATATATATATATATATATATATATATATATATATAACAATGACTTGATAGTAAAAATTTAATTTCAGCTTTAAATAGATCTGTTGAACATCTTAATACTAAAAAGTGGGGAAAATATAGCTTCGGAATCTTTCAACCGTCAGAAAGAAAAAACTTAGCAAAACAATTAAAATTTTTTAACAGGAATAAAGAAATACAATTTATATATATATATATATATACAGTGCAGTACAAAAGTAAGTGATCCCCTTAGATAATATTTCTAAAAAGTGTCTCTTTCTTCCAAATGATCAACAAATCTTAATTAAACTATATATTCATTAAGAAAAACGTTTATTAAACGTTTATTAACCACTTTCAAAAATTGTTATCAAGCTGGAATAAAAATATTAATTAAAAATTAACATGTGCAAAAGTTAGTGACTGCTTACATTTACTATTTGGTGACTGCTTCTTATGAGGTTACAATGTCAACCAATTATTTTCCTATAATTTTTAAGAAGTTTCTGGCAGGAGTGAGTACTGATTTTTTTACCATTTTTCTTCTTAGTAAAACTTCTACAGTTGCTTTGTATTACCTGGGTTTCTTGCATGCATTGTCTTTCACTTGAATCACAGAATTTTTCATTTGAGTTTAGATGAGAACTTTCTCCAGGCCATTCCAAGACTTGAACAAAATACAAACCCATTCTTTTTTAGATTTGCTTTGATGCTTCAAATCATTGTCCTGTTCAAAGTTCAAGTCCTGACCATAACCTACCTTTTGAAGTGATGACAAGACACTTTCGTTTAAAATTGGTTGGTATCTTGCAGAGTCCATTGTGCCATCAATGCGTAATATTTAGTCTCTTTGGACACTCTGCCATGAAGATCGACATTGTTCAGATTTCGTCGCACTGTAGATGTACGCACATTGAGAACCACAAAGCTCACAGCAGGATTTGCCTGAGCAGGATTTGCCTGAACTAGATGTCTACTTGCTCCTGCTGTTATTTTTCGCTTACGGCCAATCCTTGATTGTTATGCCGTCATAAAAAGGCCTTCCATTTATAAATAATTTGCGTCACGATGTAGAAGTGCACTCCAAATCATTTTGATAACTTTTTGTAGCCTTCTCCATCATAATGTTTCAACTATGTGATTTTTAAAGCTTCAGGTAGTTCTTTTGATCGTTGCATATATATATATATATATATATATTTTATATGTATAAAATTTGGTCTCTAAATGCACACAATAGGTTAATATTGTTTGAGTATACACAGCTTACCAAAAAACATGAACACGTATCATTTTGATATTTACACGTACAGAAAGATTATTTGCACTAGCCATCATGTTAGACAAAAATACAGAGTTTAGACGTAAAGGGGTCACCTACATTTACACAGCTTATTTTTTAATTAATATTTTTATTCCAACTTGATAAAAATATATGAAAATGATTGTATTTCATTTAATAAAGGTTTTTTAGTGAATGTATAGTTTAAGATTTGTTGATCATCTGGATTTATTTTCATCATATACATATATATATATATATATATATATATATATATATATATATATATATATATATATATATATATATATATATATATATATATATATATATATATATATATATATATATATATATATATAATGTGCAAAAAATAAGTGAAAAACATATATATATTGTATCTCGTTGTATCTGTTGATAATATTTTTAAAAATTATGACTTTTTTTCCACTTTACGTTGGCACATATTAATTTGAATTTTTATTTAATATGCTCTTATTGGCTCAGTTAATTTTAAACAACACTATATATATATATATATATATATATATATATATATATATATATATATATATATATATATATATATATATATATATATATATATATATATATATATATATATATATATATATATATATCTATAGTTAATACAAATGTGACATGAGATGATTGATGGTATATTCAGCACTCCATATATATAAGATTTATTTAAGATAACTGATAAGGTACTTGATTAAGCTTTTTTATTATATTTTCTTGATTTTCCTATAAGTGTTCTCCTTTCTGGACATAAAAAGTGTAAAACCTTTTATATATATATATATATATATATATATATATATATATAATTTAGACAGATTTTACATACATTATGTCCAGAAAAGAAAACACTTATATGAACACGAGAAAAATTATAATAAAAAGCTTAATCTAAGTACCTTATCAGTTGTCTTAAATCGCAATACCTTGTCAGACGTCTTTAATGAAATATATATATATATATATATATATATATAGATAGATAGATAGATAGATAGATAGATAGATGGATAATGTCCTGTTTGTCGTTTTACTAGTCTGTTATCCGTCTAGTAGAGTGGTTCGCTAATCTTTGATTGAAACGCCTGCTCAGTAAGTTTTTTGTTTCTTCAAAACTAAGTGCCAACCTACAACAATGATAAGCTGATATGATCAAGAAGTCACCTCTCTGACAAATCGACCATAGTGAGATACGAATTAGATTTCCATGGTACACACACACATATATATATATATATATATATATATATATATATATATATATATATATATATATATATATATATATATATATATATATATATATATATATATATATATATATATATATATATATATATATATATTATACATATATATATATATATATATTTATATATATATATGTGTGTGTGTGTGTGTGTGTGTGTGTGTGTGTGTGTGTGTGTGTGTGTGTGTGTGTGTGTGTGTTTAAATTAAGATATAGAAATCCCGACAAAGTTTTTAAATTTGACTAATGGAAACCTTTAATCAAAACGTTTTTGATTGAAAATGGATTTCATTATAAATTTCGTGATTCAAGGCTTCATCGGATCCAAAAAGACATTTCACTCTTTTGTTTTGGGATCTGATGAATCCCTGAATGGCGAAACGCATAATCAAATTTATTTTCATAAAAAGTTTCCATTTGTCATATATATATATATATATATATAGATAGATAGATAGATAGATAGATAGATAGATAGATAGACATACACAAACACAGAACGTATATATATATATATATATATATATATATATATATATATATATATATATATATATATATATATATATATATATGTGTATTTCGCCAGCAATAATTTTTTCATACATGTTTGGTTAAATTCTACAAATTTTATTAAATATTTTCAAATTTCTGAATTACCCGTGTTATCGATAAATCTACCGATGTCCATATTTATTTTTTATATTTATTCCCGAGTACTTTGGAATGTTGTTTCTTTCGTTTTATTATTTTTTTTCCGCGGGGGAGGGGTAAAAAACAAACATAAAAATTTTAATTTTATGTTAAAAAATCGCATGTAAATTGAATACGAAGCTTTTTAAACTTGACATCGAAGCAACATTCGAAAGTGCTTGAAAAAATATAGAATAAAAATAAATATGAACTTTGGCAAATTTACCGATTTAAAAATAAATCTACCAATTTGCAAATTTGAAAAATTTAATAAAAAAATAATATATATATATGTGTGTGCGTATGTGTGTGTGTGCGCGCGCATGTGTGTTGTACAAAATAGGATATAAAATAGGAAGTTTTGAAGAAATATGACAACTCTATGATAAAAATATACATTAAAAATATACAAAATATACAATGCAAAACGATGCAACATTCGAAAGTGCTTGAAAACAATATAGAATAAAAATAAATATGCACTTCGGCAAATTTACCGATAAAATAAAACTACCAATTTTTAATTTGAAAAATTTAATGAAAATTTTATATATATATATATATATATATATATATATATATATGTGTGTGTGTGTGTGAATGTGTGTGTGTGTGTGTGCGTGCGTATGTGTGTGTGTGTGTCTCGTGTAAAATAGGATATAGAATTGAAATTTATGAAGAAATATAACAAATGTAAAAGCGCTTCATTGAAACTAGATTTGATTACGCGTTTCGCCTTTCTAGACTTCATCAAATCTCAAAACGAAAGAAACATGTGTTTGTGGGTGGGTGTGTGCTTAAATAATGTATCCTTCGTACTTTTTCAGCTAATCTGGTGTTTCTCTTCATGAAAGACAAGAATGAAAATGAGTGACTTAAAAAAAAAAGCTGTTAATATTTATTCTGTCCCTTTTCTTTACAATTCTTAGTTTATGTCGTAAGTTATTAATACATACACCCAGTTTTTCTATATTGAATTTAACCACTAATAATCTATATCTTAATATATACACATTTTTACGACACTCGTGGACAGACCTAAAACATGGATTTTTTTTTTACTTTCAACTCATTCTGAAAATTTCAGAAAAGGTCATATACATCTCTTGCTTTCGAGCCATTCTGAAAATGAGATGAGGATTTACCTGAAATTCAATAAAGAAAAACTGGAAATTACGTCCAATGTCTACACACGCGCGCGCACGTACACACAGACATTTCGCATGTGATCTAATAATTATTTTCTTTTCAGATGATAAATTATATAAAAACTGTCCGAGTGTTCTTTTTATTCGAGCGCTTTCGGCTATACATTTAACCATTTTCAAGGTTTTAATTTTGTCGACTGCGCAGTACGGTAAGGAAAAGAGCACCATAACGCAATTCCCTCTGCCAGAAATTAGAAAATGGCACTCTGTACTGCTTGGCATTCGCCCCGGAAGCAACAATTCGAACATTTCAGAGTGTTTGGGTGTCAATTTGAGGATAGTTCAGAGGATTCGGAAAGAGTTGCATGTAGCGCTTCATAACATTTTTTTATAACTGTTAATAAATAGCCTCAAACTGTGGATTAATACAAAGGAAGTGATAAACTCGTTTACTCAATTAAAAGGAAAAAACAATTGTACATTAATATAATTTGATGCGAAAAAAAAAACATATTTTAAAAATTAATTTATAATATATATATATATATATATATATATATATATATATATATATATATATATATATATATATAATATTTATATATATATATTTATTTACTGTATTCCATAAGATGAATCTGCGTAGAAATTTTTAAAGGATTGCAACTAAGGCTACTCAATGAATAAGATTTGTTAGATCCTTTGTTAGATCATAATTAATAAAAACAATAGATAAAAGTATATATAATTTCATAATACTGTTGGGGAAAAATTATAAGACAAAATGTTTTAAATTTGCATTCTTTATTGAAAATCTCGCTAAAACTATTGCACTGTATAATATATTACATCATAATATAGCTAAATTGTTCAGTATAATTTCCCTTTGTTGTAAATGAAGGTCTTATTTGATGGCACACTGATATGTAAAGCTTCAGTAAATTATAAATTTTATAAGGCTGTGCAATAAGGCTTTTACTGATCACCGGAATTAAATTCTTTTCACCAAAAACGATTTGGAAAAAAAAAGAAATATTTCGTATCGTTATTTATCATGTCAAACCCCAACTTTCAAATTAAATGCACTACCACGCTTTCAAAATCGACCTGCCATATTACACATACCAAAAGAAAATTATACATTATTTTTCAGGAACTTACGAAACAACAATTTGTGATAGAGAAGTTCTAGTTCCACGTGCCATGTCTAATGAATGTCAGTTATTAGTTATCTCTTGTTAATTCCCCTCTCCAAGTTCTCCACCGCCTTAACCAGGTATTGAACTCACACTCTTTGGATCCTGTCAGTGGATCTAACTAACGCCTTTATTCATTGTGCCATGTGCCCTTGAGCGAGGAATTAACAGAACTAGAAAAGTCTACCCTAGTGAGCGAAAAAAAGGGTTCAGTTCGTCATTCTAACCACCTGAAGAAGGCCGGAGTGTACAACGTCCGAAACGTTGTAATAAATATGGCGACAAAGATGAGGATAATAGTCTGAATAATCTAAACAGTGTTCAGTTATTGCTTGCCCGTTTCGACTGAGTGCAAGTACATACTGCCTCACCCAGGGATTGAACTCCCAACAACTATGTCATTACATTCACTAGGCCACTAGTGGAAACAAACTTCGGGCAGTTTGTATTTTCTTTTTCTTCCGTCAACAGAAGACCGTAAATTAGAATGAGAAATTTGAGTGTACGGTGAAAAACACATTGTGTTGGATTTTTTTTTTTTTTTTTTATTTATTTATTTATTTTTTTTTTTTACAGAAATCAGATAATTCAGTCAGTAATCAACTATACGTGATGCACGCTTAGGTGATCTTGTGATACATGACTGACGAGGCAGTTTTCCCGCAGTAGGTTGCCATTACTTTCTGCGGTAGACCAGTTGCCATCCAAGGCTATAGAACACGGTCTGTCCTGTTATTTACCCATAGCTGGGGGGAGAAGAAAAGGATTCATACCTTTCCGAAGGGTATTAATACATAAGTGAATGTAATGGTTTCGATTGGAATTTGAACTCGGCTCTCCGTTTTAGTTATGTGCCATGCGTGATACACGCTTAGGCGATCATGTATCTTTTGATACATGACTGACGAGGCAGTTTTACCTGCAGTAAGTTGCCATTTCTTTCTACGGTAGACCAGCTGCCATTCATGGCTATAGAACACGGTGTGTTCTGCTATTTACCCATAAAAGAGGAGGATTCATAGCTTTCCCAAGGATATTAGCACGTAAGTGAATGTAATGGATTCGACTGGAATTCAAACTCGGCTCTCCGAATCCTCAATCCGAGCCGCTATCCATTACTTTAACGTAAACTTTCGGGTCTTGAAACGTTTAGGAACGTTTCTGCGTGAGAAAATCTCAGTAAAAATATATTTTACATCTGTTACCCTCCACTTATTTAATTTTATGAAATTTCAATAAATTCATCTTTCTAATCCTTAACTTTTTGAGCCCTGACAATTGCTTTATCGGTGGTAGACAAAAATGACATAATGCCCAACCACCGGTTGAATAGTGGTAGAAGAAAATGACTTAATGCCCAGCTACCGGTTGAACAGTGGTAGAAAATGACTTAATGCCCAGCTACCGGTTAAACGGTGGGTAAACACTTCTAACCTTTTTTATATCTACCGTGAAACATTACATATCAATTATTTGCGAATTTTGACTCAGGTGCTCAGGCAGAAGGGTTAAAATTATTCAAGATCTCCGGGCTCAAAAGGTTAAGAAAGGGACGACTTCGAAGAAGATTAAATACTGAACTTATATGTGCTATTGTTTTCTTTTTATAGAAACAGTAAGGATATATTTTTATCAGACCTGGTACTTACAATCAGAAAAATTTCTGGCACAGGTGATGAGAAAGGAGGGTTTAGAAAATTAAACACTCACAGGGTAATTTGAAGGCAAGAAAAACGGGAGGGATACAGTTTGAAGGCTTAACGAGTTTATAAAAATGAATAGTTGAACAGGGAAAGAGAAGAACGGTTGAACAGTGGTAGAGAAAAATGACTTAATGCAAAGTCGCCGGTTGAACGGTGGTAGAGAAAAATGACTTAATGCAAAGTCGCCGGTTGAACGGTGGTAGCGAAAATGACTTAATGCAAAATCGCCGGTTGAACGGTGGTAGAGAAAAATGACTTAAGTCCCAGTCGCCGGTTGAACGGTAGGTAAACACTTGTAACTATTTGTATATTTACCGTGAAACATTACATACATTGGGATAGCGGAAGATGTCTTTCAAAAGATAAGCATAGTATTAAGAAACAGGAAAAGTTCGATAGAAACAAAGAAATGAGTACTGAACAGTTATGTAATATCGGTCCTCGTATATGGCAGTGAATGCAGGACAATTTCCTCAAAGATGAAGAGTCGTTGGCTAACAGAGATCTTCTTCGACAGAAGGATGCTGCGAATGGGCAGAATATATGAGTAAGGCAGATGTTTTAAGGAAGATAGAAGAAAGGATGCTTTAATTTAGAAACAGAAGAAGAGTGTTTGAATTTCCACGGAACATAATGCGAAAAGAAAGCTTGGAGAATTAGACACACACATGAAAGAAAAAAGAGCAGAGGAAAAACAACGAGTAACCTAAACTTGTACAAATAGATTGCAGAACAAAATGTTAGGGGCAAGATGGCAAGATGAAAAGGCAAATCTTACTAAAAGATACAAATAATAGGAAGATGTGGACAGCCATGATCACCCACGTTCTGAAATGAGATGACACATAACTGATTATGTGGATAATGATGCTGATGATGAAGGCAGACAAAAATAACACTTTAAAATCATTAATCCTTTTCCGCACTCTCCGTAAGTCTCTATCGCCGGTTCTCTCTCTCTCTCTCTCTCTCTCTCTCTCTCTCTCCCTCTTTCTCTCTCTCTCTCTCTCTCTCTTTCTCTCTCACGTCCATTTTTGTATATTTGCATATATGTAGAACTTGTCACGCAGATCGAGAAGCATTTCGTCTTCTAACGCCTTAGCCCATTCATTCATATATTTTTCATTTCAGATTGAAGAAGAAGAAGAAGAAGAAGAAGAAGAAGAAGAAGAAGAAGTAGTGGAGGAGGAGGTAGAAGAAGAAGTGGAGGAGGAGCTAGAAGAAGAAGAAGAGGTGGTGGTGGAGGGAAAAAAAGAAGAAGAAATTGAGGAGGAGGAAGAAGAGAAGAAAAAAAGAAGAGGAGGAGGAGGAAGAATAAGAAGTAGAGGAACAAGAAGAAGAAGAAGAAAAGAAGAAGAAGAGGAGGAGGGGAAGAGGAGGAGGGGAAGAGGAGGAGGAAGAAAATAAGAAGGGAGGAGCAAAAAGGAGAAAAAAGACGAAGAAGAAGAACACAAAGAAGAACATAAAGAAGAAGAAGAAGGAGGAGGAGGAGGGGGAGGAAGAAGAATAAGAAGGGGAGGAACAAAAATGAGAAGAAGAAGAAGAAGAAGAAAATTACGGTTGGATAGAGCAGACACACGCGCCCCACTCAGGCTCAGTGCTGACAGACCTCGCTTCATTTAAGGAGTCAGCTGTCCGTCTGCTCGTGACAATGTATTCAATGTTTATAAACACTTTTCGTCATAAACCATCGCCCGGCAGTCGACTAAGGCAGTCAAAAGACGTCACGACCTTCTTTCGACTGAATATATCTTTAAACAACAAGACAGGTTGCTGAAAGTTAGAGAGACCGAATGAGTTTTATAATGGCGATAAGTTGAACCACCGAGAAGTCTGGGAAAGCGATAAGGAACTGGGGTCCCTCGAGAGATGATTGTTCAATGACCGATAGTAGCAGAATTCGTGCAATGAATATCACGCATTTTTACTCTCTCTCTCTCTCTCTCTCTCACTCTCTCTGTCTCCTCTCATTCACTATCTCCATTCTCTCCACTCTCTCTCTTTTTATACTTCCTCACTCTGTCGTCTTTTTATCCCTCCCTTTCTCCCTTACCCTCTATTTCCCCGTTTACCGCTTTCTCTCTCTCTCTCCTGTCATTCTTTCTCTCCCTCTCCCACTGTCCCTCTCCCCTCTTTCTCTCCTCTCTCTCTGTCTCTCACCCCGCCTCCCCTCTTTTTAACCCTCCTTTCTCTCCCCCTATCTCCCTCTTTTTATCCCTCCCTTTCCCCCTCTCCTATTCTCTCTCTCCCTCTCCCCTCTTTATCGCTTTCTTTCTGTTTTTCACTCCCTCCCTATTATGCTTTCTCCCCTCTCTCTCTCCCCCTCTCCTTCTTTCTTTCATCTCTCTCTTTCTCTCAGTCCCTCTCCCCTTCATTTTAACCCTCCCTTCTCCCCCTCTCTGCCTCTTTTTAACTCTCCCTTTCTCCCTCTCCCTCTGCCTCTCTCTTTTTCTCTCTCCCCTCTTTATTGCTTTCTCTCTGTTTCTCTCTCTCTTCCTCCCCGTCATTCTTTCTCTCCCCTTCTCAATCTTTCTCTGCCCCTCTCCCCTCTTTATCTCTCTCTCTCTCTCTCCCTCACTCCGTCCCCCCTCTCTCTCTCTCTCTCTCTCTCTCTTGAGTTTAAATCACTCATCTTATCAAGTCATGAACCGAATTAAGTAGAATTTGATGTAAATGAATGAACTACATTTGGATTCGTTAAACTATATTTAAATTTTTACTGACGTTGCGTTCGGGTTTTATTTCCTTCTCTATTTTGTGCTAGTAAACCATCGATATAACGAGATAAATCTTTTCTGTCTGACCCACTGTGACTGAAAGAAAGCTAAACCTAATACCAGTAAAAAAAAATGGAAAAGGTTTCTTGGTGAGGTCGATAACTTTTGAGCCCGCTCTCAAATAAGTAAACAGATTTTTACGATATATGGAGATGGATTTCGACGTTTGAGTATCAATTTTAAATATTGGACATTTGTTTAATAAAGCATTGCATGATGACTATTGGATGTAAGCGAATAAAACACTGCCACTGTCCTTTTCTATCTATCTGTCTACCTCAGTCTGTCAATATCTACCTACCTCAATATCTATCTATCTATCTATCTATCTATCTATCTCAATTTGTTCATATCTATCTTCCTCAGTCTGTTTATATCTATCTGCTTCTCTATCTACCCCGTCTTTCCATATCTATCTACCTCAATATGTTTATATGTATGTATGTATCTCAATTTGTTCATATCTATCTACCTCTCAGTCTTTCCATATCTATCTATCTATCTATCTATCTATCTATCTATCTATCTATCTATCTGTTGTGAAAGAAAGACACGGAAAGAAGAAGGTATGTTGAACAAGTGTATTGAAATAACAGAATATATATACAAAATAAGAGTGTTATTAGTCAGCAGATAGAAGTGTCCGTTCGAACTGTCAGGTTA
Organism: Acanthosepion pharaonis; assembly: GCA_903632075.3. Taxonomy (NCBI): domain Eukaryota; kingdom Metazoa; phylum Mollusca; class Cephalopoda; order Sepiida; family Sepiidae; genus Acanthosepion; species Acanthosepion pharaonis. The sequence continues at coordinate 612,946 of CAHIKZ030000025.1, forward strand.
AACTGGGTCCCCACTACCGATATTTAACAGTCCGCACACGAGGAATGTATATGGCACAAGGCCGAGTTTAACGTGGGTTTCTCCGAGCCCGTAGACTAGGCCAAAAATATTCTCTTAGAACCCACATAAGCGGGTTCGGGATCTGTCTACCTCCCCGGACGATATTTTGCCCTTCGGCAAAGCTTCGTCCGGGTTCCTCTCTGTCCAATCAGAGAGTTCGACAGAAGTCGCTCACAGTCAGAGACGGCGTGTCGACTGCCTCCTTAGGAAGTCTCACAGGTTAGTATTTATGAAAGAGGAAGAGTTCATTCTAATGGAGATAGGTCAACATAACACTATCTATCTATCTATCTATCTATCTATCTATCTATATATATATATATATATATATATATATATATATATATATCAGTCTGTTCATATCTATCTACCTCAGTCTGTTCATCTCTATCTCTCTATATCTATCCATCTATCACATCTATCTCGACAGTCATGTATTATCTATTTCAATCGGTTTAGATCTATCTATTTATCTATCTTCCTATTTTTGCGGGAATAGAAATTATTCGCAGCACATTTGTCCCTCAAACAATATTTGGCTGATTCATATGAGTCCAGATGAAAATAATTAACAAATCATGAAATTCAAACAAACAACAATTAATATATATATATTCAAAGCAAACGCCAGTATGTGTCTGAAGTACTTACATGGCGTCGTGTCTTTCTGAGCTAGAATAAACTTGTCTTGAGAAAGAGGATTTAAAATTTCGATGCCTGTGATTATCGTCAGGGGGCGTTAATCCAACAAATACTTCCCACAGATTGAAAAATGAAATTTGATTTGTTTTTAATGTTTTAAATGATTTGTTTAGTGATGTGTAATACTGGCTCTCTAGGAATTTATGAAGAATTTAGCGAAAAATCTTGTTCAGTAGTTTTGAAATTATGTCTTTTGAAAGATATCGAGAATAAGTTCCTTGGCTGTTTAGTTGAGTTTCGTTGTCTATCGGTGTCTTGATAGTCATGCTCCTTGAAAGGTTGAAATGGATGAGGAAGTCTGCGCCTAGTATGGGTGTCTTTACATCTTGTATGAAAAACTTCCAGAATTTAACGTGGGTGATTATCCACCATACGTGTTAATTTTAAAGAAAGAAATTTTACTGATTGGAGTTTATACAGCGTTGGTGTTAAATATTTTTCTGGTATCGGAGGAATAACGCTAAATCCGGCATCTGTGTCGACAAAAAATTCCTATCTTTGACATGAGTCACAAACGTAAAATAGACAATTTTTCTTCGCATGTCCGGACGTAGTGGTCATCATCACTGGTCGAAATAGGCGTCTTCCTGGTTCGGTGGTACGAATTCACTGGGTTTTGTGCCCTTTTTAGTGTTAGTATCAAATTTACGGCGGTACCAACATATTTCTGTATTACGTGTGCTGGCTTTCGACTTTGGTGCCGGCTGCTGCGTCTATTTCGACGAGAATGTCACCTATGATAACACAAAGCATGTTATCCTAAATTGACAGGCATGGCTTCTACACGTTCAGTGAGATATAGCTGACTGAAATTGCTAGATTTGCTCCATTTGTGAGTAAGTCGGATTTTGGATTGAGTTAACGTTTTGTGTGCACGCGTTTTCGCAAATCAACGGTTCCTGCCAGTTTTTCACGTCGGTACCCTCCACCCAAGGGGTTAAATTTTGGGTTATATTGTTTGGTATCTTAACCATGCCATAATCGACGCAAAATATTCTCAGGCAAGGCGTGAGGTTCGAAAAGATTCCTCATGTGAATATTTATCCTGGCTCCCGACTGAGGCGGTACGTGACAGAAGGTCGGGTTTAATGTGGGCAACCCGAGCGCGTACACCCGGGCCAAGAAAAAAAATATTCCCGTCCCCTCGCAACCCTCGGTTTCGCTGGCCTCGGTGCGAGCAGTGATTCCTCTCTCTTGTGCTATGAGAGGCTGCAGCCTTGGGTATCTGTTCCTCAGGGCTGATCACCTCACAGCGTGATTTTTCTCAGTTGCGCCTCTGTCCTACGACGCAGTCTGCCTGAAGACAGAGACGCAACTGAGAGGTGATAAAACCCTACCCGGCATGTGGTGAAGGTGTCCTGTTTTTGATGGACACATTACCATTGGTTCGTTAATTTCTTTTCTTCGGGCTCACAGTACCGGTTTCAACAAGTCCGTCTCAGCGAGTCGTACGGATTCAACCCAGGAACTGCGTTCAACTAATCCAGAATTTCAGGAACGTCTTCCATTGAAAGTTTTTTTTTTCCAACAACGTAGGCGAATTTTTAATTTTATCCCTTCTTCCCGGAAAGACAGCAGTGAACAGTGGGTTGAACGGCAGTGATTATAGGGTTGCTTCAGACGGTCCTTCCCTGTTTAATGTTATTGAAGAAGAAGATTCCTCTGTGCTTGTTACTGAAGTTGGTGTCTCCCTCAAGCAGAAACCCTGTGGCTGTAATAAATACTTCTTGTAGTTGAGGCATTAACTCGTTATAAACATCTGTGAAAGAAAGGGTTTAAGCTGTGAAGTGGCCTTAAATCGTATTGGGGAGTAAAAGCTGCATCAGTCTACCAGAACTCTACACATGTTGCCGTGAGGGGTAAGAAAAAATGTCAGCACAGGATGTAATGACCTTTTCCAAAGTGTCTGTATATATATATATATATATATATATCCAGGGGAATATAATGTAGAGCGTCATCCCTTTAGCTGTGGGAATAAAAGTTATTCATTTTATGCTTCCTTGTACCTTTGTCCCGCAAGCAATATTATCAGTACAACGTAATTTTCAATACGTGTCAGAAGTACTTACATGGCTTAATGTCTATCGGAGCGAGAATAAACGTGTCGTATCTCAAGTAAATGAAAAAAGAGAAAGAAGCTTTCAAATCTCGCGCTGTCTGTGATTATCGTCAGGGGCGGTAATTCAATATATCATCGCCTGTGAGTATCATCAGCGGGTGGTAATATAACACTAAATATCTATCTCGGTTTATTCATATCAATTTCAGCGTTTTCATATATATTCTAATTAACCGATATATTTCAGTTGGTTTAGATTTATACATATAGCTATTGCAGTATATATTCATATCTATCTCAGTTTATTCCATTTCATATCAGCCTCATCATAAATATATATAGTCTGTATATATCTGTTTCAGTTCGTTTAGATCCATCTATCTCTCTTTACACACACACACATACACACATACATATATAGTAGTCCCGACAAAAGATCCTATAAATTCTTTGATTGGGGTTAATTGAAGGAGGAAGGTGACTATACCAAACCAAGACTTTGGAAGTTATGTCCTTTATACCACAAGAATTCCTGGTGAAATCAGGTGACGCGATTTCTGGGTATATCGAGAAGCTGGTAGCGAAATCTGCTTCCCATATCGAATTTTAAGTAAAATCTCATGCTAAACGCTTTCCTCTCATATCTATTCCTTGTAAAAATCATAGTTACTAAATACATTATAAGTATCTTAAAATGGGGATTTACTTTTCAATCACCTTGGATATATATATATATATATATATATATATATATATATATATATAAAGGCTGCAAGTATTACATCAGTATTACTAGTATTATAATAGTGATTCTACGATTCATTTCATTTCATTTGAAGAATTCCTTTAATCCATTAAAATATATTTAATATTTTCATTTACATAATATTTTTATTCTTTCATAAATAATAATAAACATTTGCAGATAAATAGAAGTGTGTGAATGAGGGCGTCAAAGAGTTTGATCATTTCAAGGAGTTTAAAGCGTCGATACGGTTTCCGCACACAGATTTCATAGACAGTCGAATGCCACTCGTGGATAAAAGTGGGCATGAAGTTCTCTCTCCCAACCGATCCGAGGATCGATTCTATCATGTCTTCCCCTCTCACGTTGATTCAGTTTGAAGTCAGTGTGGACAAGGTGAGCAAAATTATGAATGAAGATTAAAACCCTCAGTTAAGACCCTCAGAGTTCTCTGATCTTTCCACTGACTAACCTGAGATTTAGTCTCTCACCGATCTCCCATTTGACCACTGATCTCTTCAGACTTTCTTCAATCACTATCTGACGAGTCTTACATTCATTCTATCACCGATCTCTAATCTGACCACTATGATCTCCTCAGATTCCATCCAATCTCTTCTCTGACCACTCTAATCTCCTCAGACTCTCACCGATCTCTCCGCTGACCACTCTGACTTATTCAGTCACTCAACAATCTCTCCTCTGACCTCTCTGAACTCCTCAGTCTCTCACCAATCCCTTCTCTGACAACTCCTATCCCCTCAGACTCTCTCCGGCCTCTCTTCTGACCACTCTGACTTATTCAGTCACTCACCGATCTCTCCTCTGATCTCCTCAGATTCTCTCCGATCTCTAATCTGATCACTCTGATCTAGACTCTCTCCAGTCTCTCCTTTGTCCTGTCTGACTTATTCAGTCTCTCACTGATCTCTCCCCTGACCACTCTAATCTCCTCAGCCTCTCACCGATCTCTCCTCTGACCACTCTGATCTCCTCAGATTCTCTCCGATCTCTAATCTGACCAATCTGATCTCCTAGACTCTCTCCAATCTCTCCTTTGTCCTGACTTATTCAGTCTCTCACTGATCTCTCCCCTGACCACTCTAATCTCCTCAGACTCTCCAATCTCTCCTCTGACCACTCTGACTTATTCAGTCTCTCTTCAATCTATTCTCTGATGTCTTTAATCTCCTCAAACTCCCTCCAATCTCTAATCTGACCACTCTGATTTCATCAGACTCTCTTCGAACTTTCCTCTGACATTGTCTTATCTCCTAAGACTATCTCTGTCAGAGGAGAGATCATAGGAGAGATCAGACAGTGAAGATCAGAGAGCTCAAACGAGAGATCAGCGAGGTCAAAGTAGAGATAAGATAGGTCACCGGAGGTCAGAGCAGTGATCCGACGATCAGTGATCAGAGAAAAGATCAGACGAGAGATTGACGAGTCAGAGATCAGAGAGATCAGAGGAGAGTAGAAAGGCACGAGGCGAGATCAAAGATGTCAGAAGAATGATCAAAGTTAGACAGCGGAGATCACATATATCCGAGGAGTGATCAGTGCATCATAGAATATCAGAGAGATCAACTGCGAGATGTCAGAGGAGAAACCAGAAAGAGTCAAAGAAGATTAGCGTGTTTATATCGTTTACATTATTCGGACTGTTATCCTCATCTTCATTGCCATATTCAAAACGTTTCGGCCGTTGTATGCTCCGGCCTTCTCCAGGTGATTGGAATTCCAAACCTAACCCTTTATTTCGTCCACCGGAGTAGATTATTCTAGTTCAACGTACCATGCCTCTTCCAGGTATCTCAATTATTTCCCTTTAACTCAACTCTCCAAATTTTTGTACAACACTGCTGTAGACTCACAACACTTTGGGTGTAGTCACAGGGTCTAACCAACGCCCTTTTTCACTAGGTTATGTGGTCAGAAGAGAGGTCGGGGGAAATCAAAAAGGTAAGAGGAGAGATCAGAAAGTTTAGAGGCGGAGTAGTCAGAAGTTAAATCAGTGAGGTAGGAGGAGATCAGAGAGGTCAGAGGACAGATCAGTATAAGTCAGGAGGGATAAGAGAGGTTAAAGTAGATGAGAGAGGTCAGAGGAGAGATGAGAGAGAGAACATCAGAGAACAGATAGCGTCATAGAAGATCACAGTGGACAGTAGAGAGATCACAGAGTCAAAAATCAAAAGTCAGAGGGGAAATCGAAGGAGATCAGAAAGGTCAGAGAAATGATCAGAGAATCGGAGTAGATCAGAGTGGCCAAAGGAGGCGATCAAGGTTCAGAGGAAACATCAGAATGTTCAGAGGAGACCAGGGGTCAGAAGAAAGATCAGAGCGTTCAGGGGAGATCAGGATTCAGAGGAAACACCAGAATGGTCAGAGGAGATCAGGAATAAGAAGAAGGATCAGAGCGTTAAAGGTGATCAGGGTTCAAAGGTGACATCAGAACGGTCAGAGGAGATCAATGGTCAGAAGAGAGATCAGAGCGTTCAGAGGTGACATCAGAATGGTCAGAGGAGAACAGTGGTCAGAAGAGAGATCAGAGAGTTCAGAGGAGATCAGGGTTCAGATGAAATATCAGAATGGTCAGGAGTTCAGTCATGTCAAAGATGATGTCAGAATGGTCTGAGGAGATCAGAGAGTTTAGAGGTGAGATCAGAACGGCCAGAGGAGATCAGTGGTCAGTAGAGAGATCAGAGCGTTCAGAGGTGACATCAGAACGGCCAGAGGAGATCAGTGGTCAGTAGAGAGATCAGAGCGTTCAGAGGTGACATCAGAACGGCCAGAGGAGATCAGTGGTCAGAAGAGAGATCAGAGCGTTCAGAGGTGACATCAGAACGGTCAGAGGAGATCAGTGGTCAGAAGAGAGATCAGAGAGTTCAGAGGAAATTAGGGTTCAGATGAAATATCAGAATGGTCAAGAGTTCAGTCATGTCAGAGATGATGTCAGCATGGTCTGAGGAGATCAGAGAGTTTAGAGGTGAGATCAGAACGGTCAGAAGAGATCGGAGTGGAGAGAGGTGATCTGATAGGTCAGATGAAATCAAAAAGGTCAGAGTAGTAATCAACTCCGTAGTTCTTATTTATTTCAGTGTTATCATTCAATTGTGAATTGATGAGACCTTGCCGCCAATCCAGTACTTCATTTAAATTCGTACAGTCTGGGTGCCATTGCAAAGAACTCATGAAAGCATTTATAGAAAAGACACTAGGATGTAACTTTACCGCGAATCGGATAGTGACTGAAATCGAGATGCCAGGTCAAGTCCGATAATACTGCTGATACTTCTTTGCATTTTATCAAGAATCTCTAAATATATATTTGTCTGTAAAACTACATTTTTGTTTTAAATGTTTTTTCAATTGTAACGACCTTTCTGTCATATGTTGAAATGACAAAAAGTAAAAGAGACAAAAAATAGACGATGAGGTCATGAAGGAGAAAGTATTACCAAAATGTTGAGATGTTGAGTGTTTCCGCGTGCGCGTATTGAAATAAGGACAAACACATACATAGGGAAAAATACTGGTATATCTGAAGAGGTATTTACAACAGAGAGATTAGTAGTCAAACGAACGCAGGTTAGTCAGTAACAATCAGAAATAGTATAAAGTCCAACTGTATCTTCAGGTAGAGAGACGGAAGTGTGATGGTCACCTGATCTCCCAGAACTCTATAGAACTGTCCTATTAGTAGTCCATTCTGATGAGAAGGTGGGTGCGCCCCAACACAAAAGACGTTGGGATTTGCTATTATCACCCACATCTTGAACACAGATCAGAAATTTCTTTCTATGTTTATGTGATGAACTATTGTATTTACATTATTTACATTGTTCGGATTGTTGTTCTCATCTTTATTTCCATATTCGCGACGTTTCGGCCATTGTACACCCCACCCTTCTTCAGGTGATTGTAATTTCGAATTGAACCTTTTATTTCGATTTTTCCAGATCCACGTGCCATGACTCTTCTGGATGTTTCAGTTATCTCCCTTGAAGTTACTCTCCAAGTTTTTGTTCACTACTGCAGTAGCTGTATATGGAACTCACAACACTTTGGGTCAAATCACTGGATCCCACTAACGCTTTATCCAGATTGTAAGAGAGAATTAGGATACGGTTTTATGGAAATTTCCTTAGAAACCAAAATAATGGTGCTCAAATGCTGCATAATATCAATCATCTTATATGACAGTGAATGCTGGAAAATTTTATCGCAGAAAAAGAAGACTTGCAGCAATAGATATATGGTTCTACAGAAGGATGTTGAGAATACCATGAACATAAGTTCTAAAGAATTTAAAAACAAAAAAATACACTTAGGATCAGAAAGACATAGAAAAATCTGGGTCACATAATGCGGAAAGAAGGCTTAGAGAATTTGACATTCACAGGACATTGAAGTTAAAAAGGGCAGAGGTAAACAGTGAGTAATATATCTAATGAACTTGTGTAGGATTATGATTGAAGGAACATGAACTGGAATGGATATAATACTTAACTAAAGCAACGAAGGATAAGAAGATGTGGAGAGCCATGTCTTGAAAAGTACATGGCCCATAAAAGAGATGAAAGGGATAAGAGTACATTGGATTAAAATAACAGTATATCAAGACAAGAAATACGAGGATACCAAAAGTGGACGAGCGTATTTCTGCGGTTCTTAGAGCGCGGATGTGTTAGTCATTAGGGAGGTTTTGCCGGTCTTTTTTTTTGGGGGGGGGAGGAAATGGCACTGTATACAATAAGAGATGGTAACAGCATGTGGTCACATATAAACATGTCACCCGCTTCTTGCCAATTGTCTTATCTATGTTTAGCACGAGCGAAGTGCGGTCTTCTTGAAGTGAACAGAGCGCCTATCCGTCATACGAAATACAGGCTGCCAATTTGTCTTTTCGCTTGTCGACTTCACTAGCTAACCACCCAGACCAAACTTGTCCCACCGGCTCTCTGACCAACACTACAACCACTACACCCCAAACGTCGTCACACGGCCTTCACCAGTCTTCGAGCGCACTCGTCAAATCCCTTTTCTATCAAACTTTCCTTTCCTTATCTTGATGGACTTTTGTCTCGCCATTTTAGTTTGTTTCACTGTTAGTTATGTTTCTTTTCTTTCCTTAGATCTTTCTTTCTCATTTAAAATACAGTTTCTTTTTTATTTATGTACTTCTTCTTATGATTGGTGTCCCCTCAGGACGTAGGCGATCATGGCTCTCCACAATTTCCTGTTCTTTGTAGCTCTTAATAAACTTTGTCTTTTTGTTATTTCTCGTAAATACTGTTCCGCCATCCATTTACTCAAGCTTGTACTTTTTCTATGTGCCATGACCCTTCAGGACCTTAGCGATCATGGCTCTCCACATTTTCCTGTCCTTTGTAGCTCTTAATGAATTTTTTATTTTTGCTATTTCTCCTAGACCCTTTCCCGCATTCCATTTACTCAACCTCATTCTTCTTCTATGTGCCGTGTCCCTTCAGGGTGTTAGCGATCATGGCTCTCCACATTTTCCTATCCTTTGTAACTCTTAATAAATTTTGTCTTTTCGTTATTTCTCCTAAACCCTGTTCCGCCATCCATTTACTCAAGCTCGTTCTTCTTCTTCTATGTGCCGTGTCCCTTGAAGACGTTAGCGTTCATGGCTCTCCCCGTTTTCCTGTCCTTTGTAGCTCTTTGTCTTTTCGTTATTTCTCCTAAACCCTGTTGCGCCGTCCATTTACCCAAGCTCAATCTTCTTCTTCTATGTGCCGTGTCCCTTCAGGACGTTAGCGATCATGGCTCTCCACATTTTCCTATCCTTTGTAACTCTTAATATTTTTTGTCTTATACTTCTTTTATGTGCAGTGTCCATTCAGGGAGTTAGCAATCTGGCTCTCCACAATCTTCTTTACTTTGTAGCTCTTAATATTTTTTGTCTTTTCGGTATTTCTCGTAAACACTGTTCCATTTACTCAAGCTTACTAGGTAGGTTATGCTTAACTCTTCTTTGTTCCTCTTGCCATCAATCAACCCTGTGAGTATCAAATTTTCCAAACTCCTTTTCTTCATTTTAACATATAAAGTTTAACTCTCTTTTCCGGGTGTTAAGTATAAGTGTCATTTTTGTTTCCATTTCTCCAAAACTTTGTTATTGGTCACCTGTTTGATATTCTCACCATCCTTCTGTACAACCATATTGTTTCAAGTTTCTTTTTTATCTGTGAAGAGATAGCTTGTTGTCTTAGCATTAATTCCCTTTAAAAAAAAAAAGGCATGAATCAATCTTCCTTCAATTATGGACTAAATAGCAGGGCAAACTGGTCCCTGTTGTTTTGGTTGGCAGCCAGTCTAAGAGAAAGAATTCTCTGACTTCAAATTTAAAGAGGGTTCTTTGGATTCTTAATGGTACACAGTGCACCATTCCTCTGTTGTCATTTCTTGAAAAAGAAAATTAAAATCTATAAGAAGATCAGGTCTCATAAAGGATTGGCTTCTAATTGAAAGATTCTTCTATGTGCCGGCTCCCTTCAGGACGCTGTCGATCATGGCTCTCCACAATTTCCTGTTACTTCATCCAATTACTCAAGCTCATTCTTCTTCTTCTATGTGCCGTCTTCCTTCCGGACGTTGCCGATCATGGCTCTCCACATTTTCCTGTTCTTTGTAGCTCTTAATAAATTTTGTCTTTTTGTTATTTCTCCTAAACCCTGTCCCTTCGTCCATTTACTCAAGCTCATTCTTCTTCTTCTATGTACCGTATCCCTTCAGGGCGTTAACGATCATGACTCTCCACAAGTTCCTGTCCTCTGTAACTCTTAATAAATTTCTCTTTTCGTTATTTCTTTTAAACCCTAACCTGCCGTCGATTTACTCAAGCTAATTAAGTGCGTTGTTTTCATCTGTTCCTCTTGCCTTCAATCTGCCCTGTGAGTATCAGATTTTCCAAGCCCCCCTTCCTCATTATGTGCCCCAGAAATTTCAACTGTCTTCTTCTTGATCTTAGATTTCTGTCGCTTTAAGACGTAGGTGAACATGGCCCTCCACAGCTTTCTAATATTTTTTCACAGCAATACTTGTTTAAAGCAGGGATGGCACCTACGCTAAATCATAAAAACAGAATGTATAATTAGCAAATATTAAACATTTCAAAAAATTCGCTATATCGATTAGTTTATAAAATATTTAGTATAAGAAACTGAACAAAGAATATGCTGCGCCAGAGGTAGTTTCGGCCAACATCGCAAATCGCTACAAAACCAAAGCATTAAACTAAAAACTCTTAAACAATCTCGCCATATTGAAATTTTCATATGAATGCCATACATGACGCTATATCTGATCAGACATATCTCAACTGTCAGCTGAATACAACAGTTTTCAGTGGAAAAAAGGCCTTGAGCGAGTAAAGTCTGTAGGTCTTGAAAAAAGACCATTCTTCTTTGAACCTTGGGGACTGGTGCTATAGAATCAGAAACAAAGAATTGTACCAAATAGCAAAAACTACATCACTTGAGGATTACCAACATTTACAACAACTAAAATGGAGAGCACATATAACACGAAGAGTAATAAATGACATAATCAAGATGTTGGCATTCTACACTACTTCAAACAAAAGGTTAGGAAAGAAACTACAATCATTACTGGAAAGAGCAGTAACAGCTACTGGACTTGAGAAATTTATTTTCCTGAAAAAAATGTTTTAAGAGAAAGATTTTATAAATTCCAACGAACAGCAGTACTGGCTGCTCTGTCAATGAATAGCAAATATTTTCTTATAAGCAAATGGCTAATATTACCATTATCGCATTTTAAGACATTCTATTTGACACTGGTTGCTCTGTCAATGAATGCCAAATGTTTCCTTATAAGGAAATGAGTAATATTACCATTATCGCATTTTAAGACATTCTATTTGACACTGGTTGCTCTTTCAATGAATGCCAAATGTTTCCTTATAAGCAAATGGCTAATATTACCATTATCGCATTTTAAGACATTCTATTTGACACTGGTTGCTCTGTCAATGAATGCCAAATGTTTCTTATAAGGAAATAGTTAATATTACCATTATCGCATTTTGAGACATTCTATTTGACACTGATGCTCGATCAATGAATGTCAAATGTTTCCATATAAGGAAATGGCTAATATTAACTCTTTCTAGTTTGTTAATAAAATATTGATTACGCAAGAAGATTTTTAAAAGGCTTACATGCATTTATTAATTGTAACAGTTTTAAATAAAACGTTCACATACTGAACTCACTCGATTTCTCCCATTACAACTTTACTTTTTACAGTTTTAACCTCCATTTTCTCACACTTTCTCTCTTCTTTATATGTATTTGCTCTCTGTTCTCTTTTTTCTTTTCTCTCTCCTCCTCTTTTCTCTGACTTCTTTCCCTCCCCTTCTTTTCTATCTCATCCTTTCTTTGCAATATCGCGTTATTCTCGCCCTCTTTCTTCATTACATCATTATATCAGCCTTTTCTCCCCCTTCCAATTCTTTCTCTCTCTACTTATCTATCTATCTATCTATCTATCTATCTATCTATCGATGAATTCTTTCTATTTCTCTCTTTATTCTCATCTACTTTCTCTCATTTCTGCTTTTTATTACCCTTTTTTTCCATTCATTTGACCGTGCTTTTATTCTCAGAATCCAATTCCATTTTTTTGTTTATCTTCATCGCCACTATGTATCGATCGATCGATCTATCGCAGTCTGTTTATCTATCTCAACCTGCTTCTATCTATCTATCTATCTATCTATCTATCTATCTATCTATCTATCTATCTATCCCTGTTTATATCTATTTCAACATGTCTATCTATCTATCTATCTATCTATCTATCTATCTATTCTGTTTATCTATGTCAAGCTGCTTATATATCTATCTATCAGTATATCTCAATTTGCATGCATTTATCTCTGTATATATCTCAATCTCCTTATATCTATCTATCTACGTATCTATATATTTCAACTTTTTTATATCTATCCCATTCTGTTTTCTATCCCAAAGTGTTTCTATCTATCTATCTATCTATCTATCTATCTATCTATCTATCTATCTATCTATCTATCTATCTTAACTTGTTTCTATCTATCTATCTATCTATCTATCTATCTATCTATCCATGATTCTTTTATATATATATATATATATATATATATATATATATATATATATATATATGTATATAGCTATCTAGCTCAATCTCCGTATATCTATATCTAACTCAGTCATATTTACTTCATGTTCAAATCTATCTATCTATCTATCTATCTATCTTAACCTGTTTCTATCTATCTATCTATCTATCTATGATTCTTTTATATATATATATATATATATATATATATATATATATATATATATATATATATGTATATAGCTATCTAGCTCAATCTCCGTATATCATTATCTAACTCAGTCATATTTACTTCATGTTCAAATCTATCTATCTATCTATCTATCTATCTATCTATCTATCTATCTATCTATCTATCTATCTATCTATCTTAATAGCATCCTATTGTCTTTCTTATTCTCTTCTGCTGTTTTCAGATCATTCCTCCCTTTCTTCCTCTTTGTTGCTCTGTCATGCGCAGTTTCCTTTTCGTTCTCCTTCCGCTCTTCCGAAGCGATCTTGCTTCTTATCATTCTCCTCATTCTATTTCTTTTTATCTCTACGAAAATTAAACTAAAACCGGAAACACATATCACCATGCGGAGCCCACAAAAAAAAGAAACAGCAACACACATAAAAGAAAGGAAAATCCGTTTGAGTGTTGGGGGGTTAGACATGCAGATAAGGATCAAAGGAGTTTGCCTATGTTCTTGTAAGCAAAGTAAAGACAGATAGGTAACAGGAAGTCACTTATTCATTTGCTAACTCGCTTTCATTCTCCCTCTATCCGTTATCCACATATGCACACACAAATGTATACACACACTGATCCGATGATGGCCATTTCGGTCGATACTAGTCGAGGAATCTAAATGGAATAATAATAATAAAAAAACGAAAGAATATTAATCTACAACCCAGTGTGTCTAATGATTTTAATTTTTAATTTTTTATTTTCTTATTGTTCAATATATATATATATATATATATATATATATATATATATATACATACATATATATATATATATATATATATATATATATATATATATATATATATATATATATATATATATATGCATCATATCTTCAATCAAGCATTTTTGGTTGAATAATCTGGACATATTATGTCTATTTATTCTTATTGTAATCCTATCGAATTCCCTTATCGACTTCTTGATGTTGATATTCAATACATTAAGGAAGGCAACGTATTTTTTTTCTTTTCTTTTCTTTTTTCTTTTCCCAATTTTTATTTTTATTTTTTTAATTTTCATCCGAGATCATATTCAAAGGTGAATTACTAAGACAAAAAAAATTATGTAACTATTAGCTGTAATTTTTTGTAAACACGCATGAACGCGCTCTGTTATAATTAATTTAAAATTAACTGTTAAAGCTATGACGTTTTTTAATGTTTTTGATCGAAGGGAAGTGGATTTAATTTGTATGATTATAATTTTAAGTATTTCTTATTTCTTGATTTATATTTTGGCGTCAATCTTTCTTTTAAACATATATCGTTAAATATGAGGTACAAGGAAAATTTTATTATTTTTTTCTATTTGGTTTTTTCAGAGTTCTAACATTTTTCCGTTTGGTAGGAGTGAGCGAGTACAAAAACTATTCCTATCGTCGATTGTCCCAAACGGTTTCGGACACTTCTTTAGCCATTTTCAAGGAAGGTGGTTTTGATGTTGCTAGTTGAGATGTATTTTTAGTGTTGATTTGAATAATAGTATGAGCGTTTATTTCAAGCCTTTGCGTGTTAAGCACTGCTGGAATATACATATATATATATATATATATATATATATATATATATATATATATATATAAAGAAAGAACTGTAAGATATATAATCCAGTGTTCTTATAGATATATTTATTTTTACAAAATAGTGCTCAATGTAAATTTACAGAACATTAATGGAACTAATGTCTTTAATTACAAAATTAAATTCGGAGCTTTTAGCTTCCATTTTTGAAACATGGTTAGAACTGTGTAGCGAAAAAACATATTTTAAATCAATTAATTTATAATATATATATATATATATATATATATATATATATATATATATATATATATATACGGGTCATTCAATAAATAAGGTGAATTTTTCGGTATAAGGACTTCTAATACAGATAGAAGCTTACTTTTTATATTTTATTTTATTTTTTGTTTTACTTCTTTTTCATATGGATTTAATTTCTTTTGCAGATTAAAAAAAAACTTTGAGAGTTTTGGCGATTAACAAAGATGGCCGACCAAGAAACATGCTCCAGGATTGAACAGCGGTCAGTTATCAAGTTTTGGGTTGCTGAAGGGTGCAAACCAGTTGAAATTCATGGGAGAATGTCAACTGTGTATGGTACCACATGTTTCAGCCAAAAAATGTCTACAAATGGGCTAAATTGTTTAAAGAAAGACGGAGCAGTGTTGAGGATGAAGACAGGCCTAGGAGGCCTACAGAAGTGAGGTCTCCTGAGGTGATCGAATCAGTCAATGACCTCATTCAGTCTGACAGAAGAACTACTGTGAACTGCTGGAGCAGGTCAAGAAAGATATAAAGAACAAACGCAGGGGTCATCAGTCAGAAGGTGTCATTTTGCATCATGACAACGCAAGGCCTCACACAGCAGCCCAAACGGTGCAGACCATCAACGAGCTGAGCTGGGAACTGATCCCTCATCCCCCTTACAGCCCAGACCTTGCTCTTTCAGACTTTCACCTGTTTGGTCCCTTGAAAGCGTTCAGGAGAGGCACGAAGTTTAAAAGTGACGATGAAGTCAAAAGTGTTGTGAGTGACTGGCTGAGACATCCAAAGATTTTTACGCTGAGGGAATACGGAAGCTTGTGCACAGATGGGAAAAGTGTGTGACAGTGCTGGGAGACTACGTTGAAAAATAAAAAAAAAGTAAGCTTCTATCTGTATTAGAAGTCGTTATACCGAAAAATTCACCTTATTTATTGAATGACCCTCGTATGTGTGTGTGTGTGTGTGCGTGTGTGTGTGTGTGTGTGTGTGTGTGTGTGCGTGTGTGTGTGTGTAAGGGAGAGAGTTCCAGAGTATGTCTGCAAAAGGACAATATGAATAAAGACAAACACTGACCAGATGAATATGAATGTTTTCGAAACTTAAAAATTTTGAAAATCCAATAAAATCTTGGTTCTTGTATGTAAATATTTGCATTTGCCTTAATATTCCCTCAGAGGACGAAACGTATCGGTTATGATAAGTTTTCCCTTTGTCTCTATTCATATATATATATATATATATATATATATATATATATATATATATCACGCAGAACTTTTCACTGCCAGTTCAAGAAAGACATTTGGGTCGCTAACACAAAAAAAGAAAAGTCTCATATCGAGAATATTTAACATCGAAAAACATAAGAAAAAATTAATTATTTTTAATAATATGCGGAAATATCCATGTTTTCCTGGTGACAGTCATGAGACCGGAAACCCGTGTAGCAAAATTTAGGAAAATAAAGCATAATATTTTTTTTTAAAATCCACATTACAACCAAAAACATTTGCGGTTTCTCTCTTCTTAATATACACACATTTCTCTGGTTGGAACTACTATAACCTCTTCCTTTTACATATATGTACATACACACACACACACATATATATATATATATATATATATATATATATATATATATATATATATATATATATATAGATAGATAGATAGATAGATAGATAGATAGATGTGAAATATTTCATACATTTTTTCTTACTAGACTTTGAATTATGTGTCCATATGTTTTGACTGACCTTTCAACCACCTGATCAATGTTCATGAACGTTCTCAAAATTAAATGTCTTGATAAATCAATGACAGACTTGCTCCTGTATATAAACACGTGCAACAAAATCAATCCGACATTTGCCTTGATAAATTACCTCAGAGGACGAAGCGCGTCGGCTAAGAATAGTTTTCCCCTTCTCTTTTTATCCATATATATATATATATATATATATATATATATATTATAATAATATTTTTTGTTTAAAAATATGATTCCTTCGCTACATAAGAGTTCTCATGTTTCAAAAACGAGAGCCGAAATCATCCAAATAATTATTAAAAGTTGGATTGTGGTGTTTAGTCCCGTTTCATCTTCAAGCGAAATTTTAGGAGATAGCTTATTCCTAAAAATATATATATTAAGCATTTCACCCCAAGCAAGGCGGCGAGCAACTACCACGCAAGGGGTTACAGAAAATTTAGACCAAGATCAGATAGGAGTGATAGAAGAAAGGATGAGTTAGTGGAAAAATCAAGGCAACTGGAGATGTCGATTGACATTACATTTGAATAGCTGGAGATTATAGCTCACAGGGAAACAGGAATAGGGAAGGGAGTTCCACAGGCGAGAGGTGCGAGACATGAAGCTATTAGAGTAGAAGAGACGGCTACACTTAGGAGTTTCGACAGTGAAGGGTTGAGAGCGGGATGCCAGCCTCGTAAGGCGCTGGAACTCATGACATATATTTCATAAGTCATCATATCTAGATCTAGAAATCTCAAGAGAATGCAGAAAAGCACTGGACTGTTATTTCGTCCTATTTTGAGGACTCGGCATCAGTGCGCATCCACTACTGGGAGTCAAAACCGGATCGTTACGATACAACGCAAACATCATACCAATGAGCAAGCGTGCCTCGGTGACGAAGAGATAATCTTGCGGCCTGTCTTGTGGCTTATGTAAACCCAGATGAGTATCACCATAGGATTAGCTGCGTTATATTGTGTCTATTTACTTAGTTTATTCTTCTGTGAAATTTCTCGGACATTCAGGCTCTTAAATGTTGTTAATACTGTTTATTATAAACAGAGCATTTACTTAAATATTTGTATCTCTATGAATAATGTATAACGATAAAATATATTAAAATAATTGTCGAGCTTAGTTCATTCATAATATATGATGTCATTTGTTTACGTTAAGATACGCTTCGAGCAGATATGAACATTCGAGAAAAATCATAGGGAGTTTGTTGTTTAAAAACAGTAATTTGGCTTTGCGAACCATACTCTTCCACTGTAGCTAAATGGAATAGCGTGTCAGGCTATGTGACTGTTCTGTATAGAATGCAGGTTCGATTTCTGTCTGAGGAAAGATATTTTTTATGAAATTACTCGAACATTCAGGCCGGTAAATGTAGTTAATACTATTTATTATAAACAGAGCATTTACTTAAATATTTGTATCTATAAAAATAACGTACACACAAAAAGATATCTTAAAAATTGCCTATTTAGTTCATTTCATAACATATATATATATATATATATATATATGTGCGTATATGCGTGAGTGTGTGTGTGTGTTGTAATTAGCCAGTCTGATACCTCAACAGTCAGTGCATTTTCATCAATGCCTCGGCATCGTCAAATCTTGAACAAAAGTCTCACGCATGCGCGCGGTTTTATTTGTAAGACTTACGACAATGTTCCGTACCTGCAAAACGTCATAACGCGATTTTCCGTGTAAGTCGGAACGGTTTTCCGTGAATAAGTGCTCACTTACCAACAATCCAACCCGGAACTGACCCACGCTGCCCTCCTCTCTCTAGCGCCGTATGGCGACGTATTCTTCCGCCGCGCAATGTATCCTTCCGCCGCACCGTATGTAAGAAACAATCAGCATAAATTGTAAAAAGATCAATGGTGAGTGCGTCGTAATCCCGAATCCTCGTAGATCGGGGCTGTTGTAACCCGGGGGCTTACTGTAATTGCTAACTTAAATTGGCTGGAAGGAGTTTCTTTATTTTCTAAAATAGTTGATTATCGCTCTTATTAGTCGATTTTCATCAGAATGTAATTCTCTTTATTAAAAACCTTTCAAAAATAAAATATACTTTTCTGAAACCTTATCTGAGGAACATTAGCTGATTTAAATTTATTATAGTTATCGCGCTTATTTTCTGATAACGCCGTGTGTGGTTGACATTATATAGAAAATCGACATGTTTATACACAAAAATAATCAAAATTCTTTTTAAAATATTGGTGTGTGATGATTTGTAGTAAAGTTTTCAATTTATGATTGATAAATATAGTTTTCAATAAAAAAAAATATCTATATATAAACAGAGGATGTCAGTCTGCCTGTCTGCATGATAACTTTTCACTCGAGTTACATCCAACCGATTTTCACCAAACTTGGCATATCCATTGTGCAATGCAAGAGATAGGTTCTTATCGTAAAAAATCGATAATTTAAAAAAAATCAATGATCGACGAACTGCTAGTATAATTTCAACGAGAAAAATTAAGACACAATTTTAAAAGATTAAAAAATATTTAAAACTTAATAAGTTATTCTAAATAAAATGTAAAAGGAATGAAAATAAATCTTGTAAAGATTCATTATTCACCGAAAATTTCTTTCTTAAGACAATATTTAATTTCTTACTGAATAATGTCTTAATTTGATTGCATTTTTTATTTAACGACTCGAAGATGATTTTCAGTAAATTTTTTAGAAAAAAAAATGAATGATTTACATTCTCCAAGGAATCCTGCTTTTAACTAATATAAATTTAATTACTGGAAATTTCATTGATTATATAAGTGGGGGTAACAGATGTAGAAAATAGTATTTCTACAAGGATTTTTTTTTAAAGTGTTTCTCAATTAATTTCATTCATTTGGGAAAAAGTCTTAAAGGTTTCGGTAAAATCTGACAAGTGTTTGATTTTTGCAATAATTTCCAAATCATTGTGTTTTTTCACTGCAACAAGACGCAGATATAACAAATTTAGCCAGGAAGATGAGTTGAAAATAAAACTTCGCCATCTTCGAGTAACTATATATTTGTTATGCCGACATGATTCAGGCTTTCCTGAAGAGTCTCATGTTTTTGCTCCATTACTGCTTATGAACACAATCGATAATATCTTCATGATATGTCCCGGAAAGGGATATATTTGATCGAAGTACTGGGCTCCTCGAGGCTAGGGTTAGGGTTAGCGAGCTTGTCTCGCTAGAACAATTACGACTGAGTAGTGAGTTCGATCCTCACTGGGTGCCTCCTACTTTCGGCCTTGTGCCACATCTAAGCTACGTTTGGAAAATCACTATATTTGATTGAAGTAGCTAAGTGGTTTCGCTACTGCAACCAAGTAGTACACGGTAGCAGTAATCGACTGGTACTCGTCGTAGTCGCAGGTAATAGGTTTAGACCAAGAGGATAGCTAATGGCGTAGTTCAATGGGCGTCGTCATAGACTTAAACTGTATCGTACCTACACGTCCGTCGGTATTTATGACAGACATCAGCCAATCATATTCCAGTGAGGGGGAACTCAGGTGTATGCATATTCCATTATATCACTTCAAATGGACTCCCACCTAAATCAATCGACGGCAATAAATTCTGGTTCGGTATATGAGTCGTGGCATGAATTATTACATTACCTTGTACAGCATTTGTTTTTCACAGAACTTCATGGTTAATGTAATAGAGTCAAACACAGAAAGGTCGAGAAAAAGGATTATTTTTTTTCCACAAGAAATATTGTTTCGGTAAAACACTTAAAGAATTAAGCTAAATAAATAATTATATCGACAAATTCTAAAACTTTCATCTTCTAGATGGAAATATATCCATATTACGAAAAAATTATTTATATATTAAATTATCCTTTTATGATTTATTGAATGTTTCTTTACGGTTTATCAACCTTTTTCCAGATTATTTAAAGCCAGAAAATATTTTAGATTGTAAGAAGATCTTAGAAAAATAATGATTTTTACTGATGCAAGTTCTACTAATTAACCCATAAATGGGGGTAGAAGAGGTATATTCATACATTTCTCAAGGGAAAAATATCCTTTTAATTCTGAAATTTATATCATTTAACTTGCTTACTAAAAAGGCAAGCGTAGTAGCCGCTGTATAAAAAGAGATCTTTGTAAAATCGGTTTGGTGGATTAGATAAATGTGTATTTCCCAGAGGAGGTTATGAAATAACACCGATAAAAGACAAGGCTTGTTATGCTGATTTTGAAACCAAGCTAGTAGATCTTTCCATATTAAAACATTGACGCAACATAATCTTTATTCTCTTCTTTGTCTTGGTGTCATACTCTATTTCATTTTATAAATATTTATTTGAAAAAAACATTAGGCTTTTGTATCACTTAAGAACATTTTTTTTTTATAAAACATAATTGACACACAATTGTAAACACCTGCTCTTTTCTAAATGACGTTTGAAAAGACTTAAAAACTTAAATAATTAATAGCCTGATTCTTTGAAGCATGAAGTTCTCTCATTTGGTCTATTAACAGCTGGATTTGGTGTAATTTACCAAATTACGCCGTCTGTTGCTTTGTCTTATCGACGAACTTATTTAAATAGACATCTTTTTTTAGTAAGAACCATTCAAGGTAGAGGATTACTATGTGGAGTTGCATTAGCAGAAGAAATGGTAAGAAATAAAGTTCGTGTAGCTATGCAGGAAAGATAGACAGCTAATTCTAAACTTGAAGAGGTCAATATTCAATGAGTGAATAAAATTTCAGAGTTCCGTCGGAGACATTAGGAGTATAGAGATCAAGTAGAATTGTAGAATTGAAGTAGTCTTTAGAAGGAATCGGAATCTCAGCCCTAAACAAGAAACAAGAGATTAACCTCTATTTGTGTTCAAAAGACTAGGGAGGAGTGTGAACTGTACGATAGACAAACCTATCTACTCCTATTGGGAGAAGAAAAAATAATAATTAATGAATATAATTTCAGATTTCAGGCAAAAATGTCAGAAGTAGAGTCATGAAGGAACCGGGAAGCCAATCCTAAACATGGATCCGAGGATAAACCTTTAAAGCCATTGAAGTAACAAAACTCTATTTTCAAAATGTACTGCCTGAGTCGCCGAATGAACTAGAGCTTTTACCCTTAGTCCAATGCACGCGTGGGATTCGCAATTGATTTTTACAACATTCCGTTCGAGTGTGTACGCAACCCATTCGAACGGAATATCTATATATATATATATATATATATATATATATACAATATTTACATTAGTCGGACTATTGTCCTCATCTTTGTCGCCATATTTGTCACAACGTTTCGGCCATCAAACATGGCACGTGGAACTAGAACAGTCTACCCAGTGATCGAAATAAAGGGTTCAGTTCGAAATTCCAACCACCTGAAGAAGGCCGGAGCGTACAACGGCCGAAACGTTGTGACAAATATGGCGACAAAGATGAGGACAATAGTCCGACTAATGTAAATACTGTACATAATACCTCATCTCAGAAATATATATATATATATATATATATATATATATATATATATATATATATATATATATATATATATATATGTATGTAGTATGAGTTACTGGGTGTAGAAGAATGAAGAAAATAAACATTAATAATGAGCGGGAAGAAGAAAGATTAATAAGAAGGACAGTAGATGGCGATTAACATTGCATTTAAAGTTTTGCCGTTTACAGTTGGCGGGAAAGTATGTATTCCGAAGGGAGTTCCACAAGTGAAATGTGCGAGAAAAGAAACTGTTAGCATAGAATTTACGGCTATATCTAGCCTACTAAACTGTAAATTGATGATCAATAGATAGATAGATTTCGTAGAAATATTTTTATAAACAGTAATTCGGATTTTACTAACCAGACGCTTCTTCGTAGATAAATGCTACAGAACATCAGGACAAATGACGATTCCCTTTAAGGAGGAAGCATATTTTCAACGAAATTTCTCGGTCATTCAGGCCGGTAAATGTAATTAATACTGTTTAATTGAAAACAGAACATTTGCTTAAATATATTGTATCCATAAAAATAATGTATAAACAGAAAATATATTAAATAATTGTCGGCCTTAATCCATGTCACTATCTGTCTACCTATCTCTCTATTGATCATCAATTTACAGTTTAGTAAGATAGATAGGTACGCCCAAATTAATAAGAATTATCGTTTCTTTTTAAAGTGATGTTATTTCAAAATAAAATGGAATTAAATGGCTACGAAACTAAAAAAAAACGAAAAAAAAGTGAATTTGGTCAAGAACTTTTCAGTACCAGATAGATATAATTCAGAATGACCTTTTCCATCTCTCTCTCTCTCTCTCTCTCTCTCTCTCTCTCTATATATATATATATATATATATATATATATATATATGTCATTCGCATACTCTCTCTCTCTCTTTTTCTCTCTCTCTCTCTCTCTCTATATATATATATATATATATATATATCATTCGCATACAGTAGTATTTCGCTGTATCACAGTTCCTCAGTGCGACTAGAATGCCTCAATCCAGGATCGAAACCAAGTCGATTTGGCGTCAGTCAGAGAGCTACTACCAGTGATCTATCTTCATTCGGTAGAATGAAACAGCTAAATCTAGCGTATTGTTTTTACGAATGTAAACAAATGCCAAACATCCAGAGTGCTCTATTCATTTTACTGAAGAGCTTTGCATTAACGATATATATATATATATATATATATATATATATATATATATATATATATATATATATATATATATAACCCTTTTACCGCCGCCTACACTCGATGGTGTTATCATATTTAGTAGTCCGGTCCTCAGGGTCTTAGGACGGCGTTTTAACTACAGGGCAACCTCTGCGCTGGTCCATTCTGACGCTGGTCCAAAACTGGTTGTTGGTCGCTGGCCGCTTTAATCCTCACCAATTCTGCCCACAAAGTGTTCTTAATCTCAGATAAGTCGAAGATGGAAGATCGTAATAATCGCAGCGTTGGTTCGAGCCGTGTAGGCTGCTACCTTAATGAAAGACATATCTCCACAAAAAGCATCTCCTCCTTACAACGTAATAATTATCCTGAATACATAGCAGAAGATCGTACAAACAGGATGGAAAAGTACAAGAGGATAACAATACCAAGAAAAAAGCTTCGATCTGCCTACCATACGTGAAGTGATTATCGGAAAAAATGAAAAGCATCTGTGGTCCATATAACATCAGCGCAATCTTCAAAAGTAGTTTAACACTTTACAGACACCTCTTCCGAGTAAGACCCCATCCCGAAAGAGTTGTGAGTTCAATACCTGCTTACTCTAAAAACCTGTTGTGTTGAGTTGAGTTAAATGAAAGTAACTGAGATATTTGAAGTGGCACGGCACGTGGAACTAGAACAATCTGCTAAAGCGTTCAGTTCAAAACACCAATCACCCGAAGACCGAAATATAGCAACAAAGATGAGATCGTAACTCTAATCTCTTCTTATGCCCTTACGGACGTCATGAAGTTTAACTTCTGGTTAGAGACTTTCATTGTCCATAGCGTTTAATCTCTTTTATAGCCGTCCGAAGTTTAATCCATAGTTAGGGTTTCTCGCGACCATGAATTTTAATCTCTGTTACAGCCTTTGATATGTCATAACGTTTAATCAGTGATTAGGTTTTTCTAAGACTGTAACGTTTAAACTCTGATTAGGCACTTTGACAGGAAAGGGATTTCTAGACGCTGTAAAGTTTTCATCTCTGGCTATGTTTTTTCAGAGGCTATAAAACTTAATCCCTGGCGAACGACTTTAACATTTAATCCTGCGTTATAACCTTTTAGAGGCCTTAAAATTGGTATATTGTTAAGGGAATACAGAGGCAAGATTATTTAATATTTGCTTAGGACCTTTCATTGGCCTTAACCTTCAATCAGGGACTACGCCTTTCGGTGGCCATAACGCGTAATTTCTGTTTATGGTATTTCAGAAGGTTTAAATTCTAATTACTTCTTGTGGCATTTTAGAGGCCATAACTTTTAAACTTCCAGGGAGTATAAATTGTGATTTTTTGAAGACAGCTTTTTGGGGGCCATAAGTTTTAAAATTTGCTTGAGGCATTCCATGGGCCATGAATTTAATTCGTTGTTATATCCTTTCAGAAGCCATCACGTATTAATATCTTGTTCAGAAATTAATATGGCAGCTGAATTACAAAACAAAATAAAGAAATCGCAAATCAAAACTTGAAGATCTAGGGGCAGAAAGAAATGTCGAGATTAAACATTACAGTTGAAGAACCCTAATTACTGATCAAAGGCCGTAGCAGAGTTTAAATTTCATAAATTTAAATTCGCTGTAAATTCGGACTTATTTTCCGAACAACCTAGTATATGTTGAAATTAAGGCAAAACAAAGATTGAATTTATTCTCAGTTCTCATTTAAAGCCATGATCCAGGACAACTGTTTTTATACACAGTGATAGATAGATAGATAGATAGATAGATAGATAGATAGATAGATAGATAGATAGATAGATAGATAGATAGACTGTGTGAGAGAAGAAACCTTTAAAAGAGAACTTACAGATAGATTTAATGAGACTGCAATAGATAGATAGATAGATAGATAGATAGATAGATAGATAGATAGATTTCACATAGGTATCACACATTTACCAAACGCTCAGAGACTCCTTTCTGCCTACCATCAGAATAGCTGAGGCTAAACTCCAGGAATGTGACTCATTACGCCTTCTAGGGTTAATGAAGTGGAAAGACTATATTGGTCAACTGTCAAGAAAGTTGGTTCACTGTATCGTACAGATAATTCCTTTCGCCTGAATGTAGTCTACCATTCGTCCATATGTGGTCCGTTTCGCCTGCTACATATTTAGAAACTTATGACAAAACAGAATCAGCAATATTTTTGGTCCTGTCCTGGCGTATCACCTTCACTCACTTTCCCACAGCCGTAAAGTTGCTTCCATTTGCCTTTTCTATAAATATGTTAATGGTCATTGTTCGTAAGAGTTCTTTGCTATGGTACCTAGACTTTATGAATTCAAGTGCTGTATTAGATTGGCCTTAATGTCTCATCAATTTACTGCTGAATTGATTAGATACGGCCGTACGTTTTATGCTAATAGTTTCTTTTCTCGCACTTCTCACTTGTGGAAATTTCTCTTCCGGAATTCCAGTTATGTTTGATCATCAAAAATTCAATCATTGATGAAATCTGATGGCTCTTTGTTATCGCTTTTCAATAGTGCTTCTGTTTTCTTTCACAACCAGTAACCCCTTCTGTTTTAATGGCTTTATTTCCTTGTTTGGGGGGATTTCGATTTAAGAAATGTAGCCAATCTCGAATAGCAAAAACTAAGAAAACTTAGAAACACTCGCTGGAACAAAAGCGTTCGTTACTTCAAAGTTTCTATGTTTTTTGTAATGAAGTTTGCCAAAATTATATATATATATATATATTTTGGTGGGGGGGGGGGCTTATCAACCCTTTGTGGCTTTTATTAAGACCGAAATATATTTGGATATTTTGAATTGTAAGGAAAATTATTTTTTGTGAATAAATATTGCATTAATATTTTTGAGAATAGCAAAAACTTTTTGCAAATACAGGTCCTACTGTTTAACCCATATATGTGAGGGATAGATTCCTAAGTGAATGTAATGAACCTGACAAGTCTCGTTTCTCAGTTCAACTCAATTTCTACTTAATATCAATGATCTGCCTAAGAGTATACTACGGTCTTTTGCATATATCTAGGCTGATAGATGTGCGTCTCCAAAACTCTAGACGGGCAGAACTTGGCAGCTGATCTCTCCTTTGATCGAGCTCTAACAGCTCAGTGGATGAAAAACTGGCTAGTTACATTCAGTAGCTCGAAAACCAAATTAGTGATGCTCCATCACTACTGAGGGTCCAATGAATTTTGATGTTATCTCAGATGAGCATCGTGACTTCAGTCCCTACCGGCAAAACCCAGACCTCAAGTGGAACTCGGTCATACCATCAATCGCTAAAGATGCTGGAAAAATGGCCACTTCTCTGTAACGCTCCTGTAAGTACCTGATTGCTTCTGCTAACTTCTAACATTACAAGAGCTAGATCAGGCCGAAAATGGCGTACTGCTGCCATATATGCACAAGAGCTGCCCATTCTACACTTTTCAGCCTTGATACAATGCAAAAGCATATCTAAGTTCTTGTGGTTGTGGAGCCCCGTTAAAAAGTCAATAGATTTAATTAGTATCACTAAATCTCAATTCTGTGCACAAGTAGGATGACACGAGCTAGAAATTCAAGTTTCCTCATTAGCATTTATTAACCAATCAGCGACGTTGTCACAAACGCGTCTAAAATGCAGACGAAAATTTGAAGGCAACACTAACAATATTTTCCCACCTAAAAATTGAAATTAAAAGTTGAGAAATATATTTATTAACTTATGTCAATCTATCTTTTAAATTCCTGTGATTCATTTTTTCTTATAAATATTGTAACGTAAATTAATTAATCCGTTTTCAGTATTTCTTGACCGACGAATTATGAATAATACTGGATTCTCAAACTAATTTTTAGCATGCTCAAACTATCTTATTTATTGAGTTTCTAAGTCCCTTTTGCATATGATCATTCTCGCTTTTATAGTAATTTGCACAACACGAAAAACATACGAGCAAGATATATAAACAAGCGTAATTGTAGCAGAAGTATTAATATCACTGTTGATAGCTTGCCGACTGCTGGGAACATTTGCCTGCATACATATAAATAACGTAAATACGTCAACATTTGCGTGGTTAATTCATACAGAACTTTCAATTTATACTAATACAATTCATTTCTTTGTGTTACAAAAAGAAAAACAAAACTATATTTGCGAGGAACTTTGTAAGTTGTTTCTTTCAACTTGAAAGAAAACTAAGATTATTTTCATACTCAGTAATAGAATTATTTAAAATTGTTGTATTCGAACTATTATTTCTTTTCTTGTGTTTTTCACAGATTTTTTCCTATACATGGGTGATGAATGATTTATAACCAGACAACCCTTTTCCCACAGAAGAAACGTTGCAAGCCTTTCTTTGCTCTGCCGCTACTTCCACGGAAAGTTCTCCGAATAACTTCATTTCTTAGTTCCACCAGTTGTGACCTTCACAGGTAAGACCCACCATGCCACACACATTATAGCGAACGGCCCTTTGTCTAGGAACAAGACTCTTCACCATACCACAAACGCATGAGGTCATCGAACAAAATACCTTTCTCGAATATGCTCACCATTAAGACATGAGTAAATAGTTGTGTCATTAGCATAACTACCGATTCGAACACTAAGGAGATCGTTATTCATTATTAGGACCAAGTCCAAGGATAGAGATCTGAGAGAGACACATAAAAGAGCTAGAAGAGTAGCCGTTCTAGACAACTCCCATTACGCGATTTAATTAGAAAGATTGAGTTAAATAAAAAAAAAATGTCGGACAAGTATACCATAATATTTCAGCTTGTTAAGAAAACCCGCATGTCAGACACAGTTATTACTGTTAGACAATTTCTACAACTACATTACACCTTACATCTGGCCGGCTAAATCGCCAAACTGCAGCCATTTATTATTATTGCAGATTCTTCTTTGGATTCTGGCAAGAATCTATAGATACATAACAGAAGTACCAAACTAGAGGTGGTTGCAATTCCCAAATTTCATGGACCAATGGCAGGCACATAAATCTGCAAGATAGAGTCTGGCAAAAAAGTTTTCTAATATGATTAAAAAGTAGATGTTTCTTTTTGGAGGCGTTAGAAGTAACAAAACATTCCTTACTCCAGTTAACATTAAAGGTCATTTTTGAGGTCACCGAACAAAATACTTTTCTCGAACATGTTCACCATTAAGACATGAGTCAAACGCCTTCGAGATAACTAAAGCAACAGCATGAGCTTCGCCATTTATTTCTCATAATTAAAATCATTGTTGGAATTTTTGAGGCATTATTAGGAAAGAGGGCTTGGAAAATTTGACGCTCACAGGGTATACTGAAAGCAAAAATAACCTACCTAACAAACTTGTGTAAAAGGTTGGCAGTATAGTGATTTAGACGGATTAATAAAAATATCAAATCTTATTTAGAGCTTCATAGGACCGGAAGTTGTGGAGACATAACTGTCTACTTCCTGAAGGTACATGACATAGAGAATAAGAATATAACATTTGATACAATTGCTTCAAAAACAGTAAGATTTTCAGTTATGAAAATAAGATGTTGTTAAATGGGGCAAGGAATGGCTTGTTAACAACTCAAAAACGAAACTGCTCTCTTTTAATCATCTGAGAGAAGCTTTTTTACTTTCCATCAGCATGGTTGGTGCTAATCCTCAGGAGAATGACTCGTTGCGCCTTTTTGAAGTAATGTCAGCTGAAAAAAAATCTAATGAAGAATCTACAATATTATTGGCCTTTCAGCTTCAGTCTTTTGCCCACGGTCATAAAGCAGCTTCCCTGTGTCTTTTTTCATAAATACTTTTATTGTAATTGTTCTGATAAACTTTCCTCTATGGTACCTTGATTTATGAATTTAAGCGTATTACTAGACTGGCGACAAGGTTTCATTATTTTACAATTGAAATGTTGAGATGTAACCGTAAGTTCTATGTTAACAGTTTCTTCTATCGCACTTCTCGCATGTGGAGCTCGCTTCCAGTTTCCCAGTTAATTTTGATCTTCAAAAATTTAAATGCAATGGCAATCGTTATCTTTTTCCTTCTTAAAATGTTATTCTTTTATTGTTCTCTCTCCTTAATAGTAGTTTTACGCATATTATCTCATACAGTAATCTCTTGCGTCTTAGTGGCTTTATTACCTTTTTTCATGGGAAATGATCAAAAAGAAATAATACAAAACAAAAGAATAGCAACTTAAGAGCTTAAACAAGAATTTAAAAAATAAACTGTAATTAATGTCGCAAAATCTCCCAGAATCAAAGCATTACGAAAGGAATTTGCCAAAATAAGAGATTTGAAATGGAAATGGAAAATTAAGACGAAGAGGAACCATTTTTTTTTTTTGCAACACTATAGAGTTTCCGGAATTTCTTGGGAATTAAATATAATGTCATTTTTTTTAATCGTAACAGAATCACGATGCAAAATGTGCGGAAGCGAAAGGGAGCACCACAGGAAAGTGTTCGTCACCCGCTGTCAAACCCTCCCCTGCAACAGATTTAGAAAACATGACTCTCCTGTTTATGCCTCCCTAACCAGCTGAGACTCTGCAACAGATGTGGAAGAGCCCCCCAAGTGTTAGTTTGCAAAGACGAGCAATAGTAATAATGCATAAATATGGAAAACAGGGATTCTAATATTTAAATATGTTTTTATTATAGCTTTATTTAAATATATTTTGCATAAAATAAAGCATGGAGAAATTAATAGAGCAACGGCTGATTTATTGCAAAACAGTTCAACATCCAAATTTAGACGACAAATTTGTCTATATACTCAGTCATTCTTTGTTTTTAATCTTCATTAACGTCCTTCCTGATGGCATCAGCTCTCAACTTGATATTTATCCTGATGACACAACTTTTTACTCCAGTCTTGATATTAAGTCTGATCAGTTCTATAAAGTCAACTTGAATGCTGCTGTCAGAAACGACCTCCAATCTGTTGTTAACTGGGGCAAAGAATGGCTTGTTAATGTTAACAATTCGCAAACAGAATTGGTATCTATTAATCATCTGAGAGGCCTCTTTCTGCCTTCCATCAGCATGGCGGCTGCTAACCTCTAGGAGAGTGAGTAGTTGTCACCTTCTCGGCTGACAGGAAGGGAAAGATTATATTGAAACCATTGGGAGGTCAAATGCTAAAAAAATTGGTTCACTCTTTCAGGCTAGACAATTTTTCTCTCCAGAATCGATCTTATACATCTATAAGTCTACCATTCGTCAATGCTTCAAATATTGCCCCTACACATGGTTCAGTTGTTCTATAGATCCTTGATAAGATCCAAAGAAGAATCAGCAATATTAATAGTCTTGGCCTCATTCACATTCCCGCTGCTGTAAAATTGTCTCCCTGTATATTTTCTATAAATACTACTTATTGTTTGGATGAGCTCTTCGCAACGGTAACTAGACTTTATGAATTTAAGCGCAGGTCTAGATTGGCAAACAAGGTCTCATCATTTTACAATTGAATTGGTCAGGTGGAACCATAACTTCCATGCTAACAGTTTCTTTTCTCACAGTTGCCATTTGTGGAACTCTCTTTCGGCTCCATGCTTTCCAGCCAACTTTAACCTTCAAAAATTTAAATGCAATGTCAATCGCTATCTATTGTCCTCCTGATTACTCTTCTATCGTTCCCGCTCCTTAGTAATGTTTCTGTTTTCTAATTCTTTACCACCCGGTAATTCCTTGTGTCTTAGTGGCTTTATTGCCTTGTTTGTGTTGAACTGGATACAAAAAAAATAAAAACAAAACATGAACACCTTAAGATCGATGCAGAATTTTAATAAGACATTCATAGCCATCGATATTCATTTTATAAGCCAGATGATGTATTTTCTTAAACTAAAATTCCCTCAATACAAGTTTCGAAAGCCGTTCCCGGTAGACGGTTTCTTCAATCTGACTTTCTGGGGTGAGGTGTTATCCTTATTCACGCGAGTAAGTCGCACTTTCGCCTTAATATATGTATAGGCTTGTCAATGCATTCTGCTCATGCGTGCTTATAGTTGGTACTACTGTGATCACATGATCAAAATTTGAGCTTGATCGCGAATTTTTTCTTGCTGCTATTACAGTGTAAACATGGACGCTCCGCTAGCAGTTGGCATCAAGGAGGAACAAAAAGCAGTGATATGAATCTAGAGAGAACATGCTGCCTGATCGATGATAAATAGCCAGTTCGCAATTGCCATCTCTCGGGCTTGCTGAATCTTCTTGTCAGTGGTGAAATTTGACGGGCGTCCTTCACCTTCTTCGTGCGTCACGTTTGTCTGGCCATTTTTAATCCTTTGAGCCCTGCGTTCCTGAACAATTTTTACCCTTCTGCCTGAGCTCCTGGGTCAAAATCGGTAAATGATTGGTATGAAATGTTTACTACCGTTCAACCATTGCTGGGCATTACGTCATTTTTATCTACCACCGGTAAAGCCGTGGTCAAAGGGTTAAACTTCTAAATCCACTCATACACACTTCTAGGCGGTAGTGCACTGTCGCTGTATTGTGCTAAAGTTATCCAATGAATTTCAGCCGGTGAGAAATCGGATCAATACTCTTTTTTCCTCTTGGCACACACTGCTAGAGAAGCGGCCATGTGTACACTGTAATATCAGCAAAAAAAATAATGGCGTGATCAAGCTCAAACTTCCACATGAGCAGAAGGCAATGTGACCAACCTAAAGATATGTTATGGCAAAAGTTCGGATAATTTTTTACTTATTCTTGTATATCAGTTATATTCGAACAATTGGCTTCTTTTTTGTTGGTATTGTAAACATTTAGCCAGTGCTTTTCTTTAGGTGCTTTTCGATTAGGCTAACATTCAGGGAATTTTGCAGATAACCCTTTATTTAATCGATAGGAGTATATTGTTCTCGTTTCGGTGTCTAGGGATTATTTGTTTTCCTCATCATTATTGTCATATTCGTCCGTTGTACACTACGGTCTTCTTCAGGTGATATACGCTGGAATTTCGAACCGAAGCCTTTATTTAATTCACGGGGCAGATTGTTCTTGTTCCACGTGCCATGCCTTTTCTTGATATCTCAGCTTCAGATACATCCCTTTAGTAACACTTTTATCCGCTGGGCCATCTGTTGAAGAATGCCGGATCGTACAATGATGTGATTTCATTGGAATTTCGAACCGAACTCTTTGTTGCGTCCACGGGGGGTAAAATGTTCTAGTTCCACGTGTCATGCCTTTTATGGATATTTCAGGTTTAGTTATCTCCCTTTAGTAACTCAACTCTCAAAGTTTTTTTTTTTTTTTTTTCAGCTTTGACCAGATATTGAACTCACAATTCTTTGGGTCAAGTCACTTTTTGATTACTTCAACCAACGCTTTTTATCATCTGAGCCATATGTCATAATGGCACTGGACTAAATAAGGGGTTGGGTTCGAAATTCCAAAGTATTACATCTGAAGAAGGCCGTCTTGAAACGCCGTCAATATGACAGTAAACATGAGGACAGTTCGAAGAATGGAAATAGTTACAATACCTCATCTCAGAAAGAAAGACAGATGTCTACGGATCTCGTCTTGTCATTTACTACCGCTCCGTTATTGCTCAGTTCTCACTGAGTATGAGTCTGCTCTAACTAACCCAGGGATTGAGCTCACAATTACTAAATTTACAAACCAACGTTTTAATTAACTAAGCTACTGCTCCACGGGATCAGAAGGTCGGAAAACACAGCAGCCTTAAAATTGAACTCAAAATAACTATTAGTAAATAATAATTCAAGGATAAAGGCGTTGGTTAGATCCAGTGAGAGGACCCAAACTGTGTGAGTTCAATACCTGGTTAAGGCGGTGGAGAACTTAGAGAAATGAATTAACAGGAGATAACTGATAACTGATATCCATTAAACATGGCACGTGAAACTAGAAAAGTCTACCCCATTGAGCGAAATAAAGGGTTCAGTTTGACATTCCAAGTGAAAGCCAATAAAAATACATATTACCTCATCTCAGAAATATAGAGAGATAAATAGTAACTAGAGGTAAATAATAACTATAAGTAAATAAAGTAAGTAAACGATTCTGATGAAAAGGTTATGATAAATTGCGTGATGCAAATATACGAGGAGATGGTAAAAGAAGATTATGGCGATAGGGAAGACAGATGATTGATTCTTGACATTCAGATGTTAAGTTTGTAGTAAGCAGCCATGCACAAGTCACTTCCACAAAGCAGTGGTTCTTGGTATGAAAAAAAAAAGGTAAGTGGAACTTTCCCCTTATATTTGGAGAACAGGAGTAGAGGTCCATCCCTTGTTTCCTCTTTAGGATTGGGTTTCGGTTTGCTTCAGAAATCTGAAATTTTATTCACTAATTATTTATTTTAATTTTCTTCTTCATTCTCTCCTCCAACAATAAGAGTAGAGAGTTTCGACTCTCGCCCCGTTCACGCTCCTCCCCGGTCTTTCGAACTGAAGTATAGTTTTATCATCTGTTTCCTGTTTAAGATTGCGTCCCGGTTCCATTTGAAGTCCACTTCAGCACTATACTCAGAACGCTTGTCCTTTCTTAAGCTAATACAACTCCGCACAGTAACCCTCTGCCTTGATTGGCTCTCAGGCCTTGTATTGGGGGAACTTTATTAAAAAACAAAACAAAACGAGGAAATGAGGCTGATGCGACTCCGTGAAAGTAGCATAGCGCGTGAGAGCTGTAAATATCTGAGCTAATAGAACTAAAGAATGGAGCAATAGAGAGAGTGAATAGCAAACTGAGAATTAGAGAGTGAGAGAGATGAACAAAGGTATATATACATACATATAGATAGATAGATAGATAGATAGATAGATAGATAATCTAATCCAGCCACAGATTTAAATTGTATGAAGTAATAAATCGATGGCCATTGATGGAGTTGTATTTTTTTAATTTCTTTTAAAATCATTAGTATACATAAAAAATACTGCTAATGCATAACATGTCATTGTTACTAAAATTTAATGCATTCTGCTAATGCATATAACGCTGCTGCTACTACCAACTTAATCCCGTTGAATGAGCAGAACATATACATTTTAAATAACATGAAGTTATTGAATTCCTAACAAATAAAATACTTTCGCCCCATTTTCACGGATTCCTACCACAGTTGGAAAAAAATAAATCATAAGATTATCGGATACCAAATATGGATTCATTTGCAAATTGGAGAAATTTTCAACTCCAAATTGAAAGCGAAATATTGTTTTAAATTAACAATTTAATTCGGCGTCGAACCTTGTTTAATCGTCTGCTGTTCCCAATCGTTTCAAATTAAATTATTTAACACGTATTTTCAGAAGCAAGCAATTTCAGAATTTCTTTTTAGTTTTCTTGAATCCAAAGTCTCTCATTTCTTCGAATCGGGATCCAGATTGCTTTGACGAAGTATTTTCATTATTATTATTATTATTATTATTATTATTATTATTTAACAGTTTTTCTTTTATCTTAATTAATTTGCAACCTATCGTTTAAAATTTAAATTGTTTGTCCGATGCATTTATTCGGAAATATATTCAGTTTATGAACAAGAGTCATAAAAATGACTTCAAAAAAGCCGTTGCCTCCCAACACAGACGTCCATTTTAATTTCAGTCAGATTTTCTGTGTATCTATGTCTACATACGGGTATGTAAATTTTAATGTAATTACAAACGACACATTTCTACAAAATCTTTTTTTTTTAAATAGTTCTATTTTTTATAAATAATTTTAGAAAAGTTCAATATAGTCTTATCATTACCAGAATTTTAGGGTTTAAAAATGTTTTTCTCCTTCTCTGCGACGTTGTGATTTTATTGCTCATCTCAGGTTAGGGGTTGTACAGAATAAATGGAAGGGTGGGTAATCAGATGTTTCTTAATTATTTTGAGAAAATTTATTAAACAAAAGAACGTATTGCTATAAAAAAAAAAATCATACTTACTGAATTGATATTCTTTATTGTTTGTTTTCACTTTGCTTTCTTTCAGCCGTCTATGTCATAAAATATTCTCAATTCTTCCATACATTATACATAATTATTTTAGCCGGATCTAACTAGTAGGGCGGTAATCTAGAACTTTAGAATTATATCCTATTTGATCTTCCGTACAAAAACAAATTAACAGCTGTAAAAGGAAAGAAAAGAAAATTATTGAAAAGATATTTCTACTACAAAAATGGATTTAAAAATTCTTTTCAGTTCTAATTAATGGTATACTTAATGATATAATTAATAGTATTTCATTTCTAATTAATGTTTTTACTTAATAAAAATATATTTTTTGTCATCAGCAACCTAAAGAATTTTAAAATCATACTGAAAAATTACAATTAAATTTTAAAATATCATTATTCATTGTTGATATTTTCCCCTGTCAAATCTAAAAGAAAACGTGTTTTATTATCTAATTATGCAAACCTCAACTCTTAACATAGATTATTTTTGAGTTTTACTGAATTGACTTTCTAAGATTCCAGGAGAAATTATTTGGGTGGTCTGATTTGATATTGCAACATATCTTTCTGAAATAATATCTGCAGGGAGGTTTCTTCATAAAACTACAAAAAACAAAACAATATTCGTCACGACTTTCCATTTTTAAATGTATCCATGAAGTATTAAAATGGATGGTAATTGACCACACCACCAATATTTCTACAAAGATTTTGCATTGAATTAACTTTTCAGTATACAATACATTTATTACTGAGTAAGTGTTCAAAATTCAATTGAAATCGGTTAATTCATTGGTATTTGGTATTTAAAAAAAAACAGGGGTTAGTATGTATTTGCTTCCATTTAGGAAAAACGCATTAATCTTAGGGGTGCAATACGCATGCACTTGCATGTTTGAAGGGGAGAGAATCAGATCTTCTTTTAATGTATGTATTTTCACTTAATTTGTTGTTTATGTCTACGATCCATGCTAATAATATATATTTGTGTAATATAATTATATATTATAATATAATTATATATAATATAATTATATATAATATAATTATAATATGATATATGTATATATATATAATATACTATAATAGGATATAGTATAATATAATTATATATAATGTAATTATGTATAATATAATTATAATATATATATAATATAGTATAATATAATAGAGTATAATATAATATAGTATAATTATATGTTGTTATATAATTATAACATATATATATATAATATATATATATATAATATAATATAGTATGATGTAATTATATGCATAATATAATTATAATATATATAATATATATATAATATAATATAGTATAATATAATTACATATATAATATAATTATAATATATATAATATAATATAGTATAATATAACTGTATATATATAATTGTATATATAATATAATTATATATAATATAATTATAATATATATAATATAATATAGTATAATATAGTATAATATAATTATATATATAATATAATTATAATATATATATGATATAATATAGCATAATATAATATAGTATAATATAATTATATATAATATAATTATGCATAATATAATTATAATATATATAATACAATATAGTATAATATAATTGTATATATAATATAATTATATATAATATAATTATAATATATATATATAATATAATTATAATATATATATATATAATATAATTATAATATATATATATAATATAATTATAATATATATATATAATATAATATAGTGTAATATAATATAGTATAATATACTATAGTATAATATAATTATATATAATATAATTATATATATATAATATAATATAGTATAATATAATGTAATATAGTATAATTATATATATAATATAATTATATGTAATATAATTATAATATATAAAATATAATATAGTATAATATAATGTAGTATAATATAATTATATAGATTATTAAATTTGTATAATATAAACTGAAGCGATTATTATGGGTGCTGGGGCCAAGAACTTTCAAAATAAATAGATTCAACAGATGCGTTGAACTTTTATGCATGCATTTATATAGAGAGCAACTTATTTACACTATTTACATTGTTCAGACTGTTGTCCTCGTCTTTACTGCCATATTCACGACATTTCGGCCGTTGTACGCTCCGGTCTTCTTCACGTGATATACGTAGGAATTTCGAACCGCGAAATATTGAGAGAATGTAGAACAACGAAGTTCAGAAAAGAAATGAAATCTATCGTCGTCAGTATGGCAGTATCAGCCCATGTGGCTGTAAAGTTCATTGTGTGAGAGGCAGATATGACCACAGATGTTGCATGTCCTGGTTTTTCTCAATGGTGCTAATGAAGAGTTGGTGCCCTCCCGCTGCTTGTACGTCCTCTTCGTCTCTCTGTCACGAGCCAATTTGACCACATACAACCCACTGACCACGGATTGATGCCAGTGAAAGGGAATATTTTCTCACATGGT
The DNA here is from genome assembly GCA_903632075.3 of Acanthosepion pharaonis. NCBI lineage: Eukaryota > Metazoa > Mollusca > Cephalopoda > Sepiida > Sepiidae > Acanthosepion > Acanthosepion pharaonis. The sequence goes on from CAHIKZ030000025.1 coordinate 650,584, forward strand.
AGAATTGATATTGAATGATATGAGATCTTGTTTACAAACGACCTTAATTCGATATTTGTGGGCGCCCCTTTTCCCTCTTTCCATTTGAAAGTTCCGCATAGAGAATGTCCTTCAAAATTCTACCATCGTCCTTCCTCTGGACATGACCTAACTATGGTTGATTAAGACTAATTTCATTCAGACAGCTTCTTCCCTAGAACCTCTACTTTGTGGAACAGACCCCCGAGAGGGCCTTTCCCCAATCACTACACTTCCTAGTCGCTTGAACTCTACGGTCAATTGTTATCTATCCTCCATATCCTCATAATATACAGTTCTTAGAACTCATTTTAAGCACTAACAACCTCATTCAGTAACCATTTAAATCGACATGGCCCAATAGCGCAGGTTGATTTTTAGAAAATCAATATTGCACTCATTAGCACCATTGAGAAAGGCCGGGACATACAACATCTGTGGTCATATCTGCTTCCAAAACATTGAACTTTACAGCCACATTGGCTGATACTGGTATTGCAGGTGATAAGTACTGCTTATCAAAAGTGAAATTTATAGCGTTCACGAATTTTTAAGCATTTTAAACATCTTCTCAAAAAATGTACAGAAAAACCTTATTTCCGCAGATTTTTGCTTATGAACTGACTTCAGGTTTTACGGTATTTACTCTGTCTGGGCTAGGACGAGATGTGACACATGATCTATTTTTAGGTGGGGACCCGAGCGCGTACGCCCGGGGCAGGACCAAAAATTCCCCTCGGCCCCCGCAGCCATCGGTTGCACTGGCCTCGGTGCCAGCACCGATCCCCACCCAGTCTGGTGCAATGAGAGGGCGCGACCTCGGGCAGCTGTTCCCCAGGGCTGGGCACCTCTTCAGTATAATTTTCCTCAGTTGCCCCTCTGTCCTTTGAGAGAGAAGCCCCTGAGCGCACTCTGTCCAAAGACAGAGAAGTAACTAAGAGAGGATAAGCAGACGTGTATAAATTACTCTAAGAAGACTTCAAATTTTACTATTTCAAGAATAAATTCAAATAAAGTTAATATCTTTTCTACTAGATAAATTGAATGGAAAATATTTTCCAACCAAAATTCTAATTATCAGAACAAACAAAATATACAATTTTTTACTGCATTCTACAAGCTGAACCTGATGATTAAAAAAAGCCACTCAATGAATAAGATTTGCTAGATCATTTGTTAGATTATAATTAATAAAAACATAAAATAGATAAAAATGTATATAATACCATAATACTGCAAGCACAAATTATCAGACAAAATATATTAAACTTGCATTGTTTATTTGCATTGTTTAAAACTAATGCACTGTATAATATATTAGATCCTAATCTATCTAAATTGTTCTGTATCAGTTTATTTGAAGTAAATGAAGGTCTTATTTGTTGGCACAATGATTTAGTAATAATGTGCTTGTGCTTTGCATCTTGGTCCAAAAACAATTTTTAAAGCTTCAGTAAATTATACATTTTATAAGTCTTTGCTATAAGTCTCTCGTTGATAATCAGAATTAAGTTCCAACATTACGAATTTAAACGTAAACGTAATCTTTGAACTCATTTCCTCAAAAAAATGGTAATATGTAAAAAAAAATTATTTGTGTCGTTATTTATTATGTGAAACACGAACTTTCAAACTGAGTTCAAAAATCGACCCCGGGCCTAATGGCCCAACCAGCGGAAATGTAAGTGTTTCAGAAGAGGGAAGGTATGGGAAGGACTGAGGTGTGTGCGATTTTGTTTTCTCCATGTGATTCCCTGTCTGAATCTCAATCAACGAAAGTGAAAGTTATTCAGCTTTCAGTTTTCATGCGCCTATAGTGTCCAGACCTCACTGTCATAGAAGAGAGTGGTAATGACGCAAGCTTGCTACATTTGTATCATTGTGTTTGCCATCGTCCCAGATTTTAGGTGTGAGTTTTTCAAAGGTACTAACATCTTTACTGATACTAGTACCTTTGTTACTAGTGCAATATAATTATGCTCTTTGTTTTAGTGCTTGTATGATTATGAGTGCGCAGCGTGCTTCAGTTGAATCTAAGTATATATATATATATATATTTCTGAGATGAGGTATAATGTACACTATTTACATTATTGGAACAATTGTCCTCATCATTGTTGTCATATTTATTACAACGTTTCAGCCGGAGCGTACAACGGCCGAAACGTTGTGATAAATATGGCAACAAAGATGAGGACAATTGTCCCAATAGAGTAAATAGTGTACATTATACCTCATCTCAGAAATACACACACACACACACATATATATATATATATATATATATATATATATATATATATATATTGGGTTGGTGCATAATTATCAGGCGTTTTAAATAATATTTATTATAAAAAATGAAATATAACAATTCAACAATAAAATTTTTAAATGATTATTCCGGATCGTATGATTATCGACACGCATTTTTATAACCTGAAGATAAAATAATATTTTTATTAAAAAATGTAAACATAACAGCAATTTTTACTAACAAATAACTCGCGTACAAAAACGTCTGATAATTATGCACCAACCCAGTATATTTACAATAATCTTCACCCTGTACAAGAGGCAAGAGGTAGCTACTCGAGATAGAGCATTACAGAATCAGAGGCACAATTTATGAGATATGCGGGAAAGATACTAGTTTGACCCTAAAGTTGAATAGGTTAAGATTGTAGCGATCGGGGAAGCGTCCTCACGGTTCCAAAAAGCAGAGTTTTTTTTTTTATGGGGAGAAGCTGCTTACATCTCACCAGTGGAATGAGAAGAGAATGAGGGTGGTTCGCAAAAATGTGTGGGGCATGGCGGATTTTAGCCGTGGAGGTTAGAACTGGTGGAAGGAGGAAATATCATTTGTCTGAACATTTTCCATGGAAATAGCGATGGAGTAGCGAAAGGCTTGTAACGATCAGTTTGCGCGAAAGGGATAGTAGGTTAGAAAATAAATCATCTACAAGGAACCGGAACCTCTTTTGGACTCTATAGAGACTGGTTAGCTCCTGCCCATGTATGGCAGTAGTGCTCCATTTTTAGTCTGATCTGGCTCTTGTAAAGTGTAGATGGTACCAGGAACCAGGTACTTACTGGAGGGGTACAGGGAAACGATCATTTATCCATCATAAGCTGACAAAACAAACCTAGATGATCAAAGCCTGATTTCTCCTCTTGCCCAACAGATTAGTGAGAGGAAAGGCTGCCTTGTTAAAACGAAGCTAATAACCTTTACTCATCACCGAACAGAGCCTGGATTTTCTTCAGTCATGATGAAAGCTTGTACTCCTAATCAGGCCCCTTAACTTGAAAGAGTCTCGTGGGACTCAAGCCTTAAGGAGAACTCATATATACGATTTCTTGTACCACACCAGAAAGTACTTAACCCCTCCTGACATGTTTTGTCTTTACAAGAATCAGATCAAAATAAAAACACGATGTATCGCTAATATGTCCGGGTTGAAACTGTCTAATCTTGACAGAGCCCAAAATCATCTATACGGCCTATTAATTAAAACTAATGGGTACAATATTTATCATTTACTAATTTATAAAGAAATAAATATGAAAACAATTTTTTATTCATGAATATATAATTTATTAATTATAAATTTATAAACATTAAATAAATTATTAAAATATGCAAAGTGTAAGTAAACTGTCATTGTATAAAATTCGGATCAATTGGTAATTAACCAAGGTTTCACCAACCTTCAAATAAATAATCTAATACAGAAATACTGTTGATTATTTTTGTTGTCAATTCGAAAGGACAAAGAAAAATGCATGCGTTCACTTTTATATGTTTAAGTTTTATTAAAATTTTAATTGCATCCTGGGTATGACGATGAACTACATTCGGCAGCAAGGTCTCTGATCTGTTTTAAGGAAGGTAGAGCCACCTCCTAATTGGTCTTGTTCCCATGTACATCCTTCCAGCTGCAAGGCATCTGATCGGGAGTTTGGATGTTTTGAGGAGCGTAGAGCCACTTCTTAATTGATCTTGTTCCCAGGTACATCCTTCCAGCTGCAAGGCATCTGATCGGGAGTTTCGATGTTTTGAGGAGCGTAGAGCCACTTCTTAATTGATCTTGTTCCCAGGTACATCCTTCCAGCTGCAAGGCATCTGATCGGGAGTTTCGATGTTTTGAGGAGCGTAGAGCCACCTCTTAATTGATCCTGTTCCCAGGTCAACTATGATAGTATAAAAATATATTTTTATAATGAATATATCAGCAATGATTTTTCCTAGTAAAAATATTACAAGCAATAAATTTTTGAAAAAAAATTATCGCTAATACATTTTTACAATTACCAGCAATATATATTTTTGTAAATAAAATTGCTAATGCTCCCAAGAACATTAAATTTCGGCATTATATGACTCATAAGAAGTTGATATACCGCTAAACTAACAAAATTCTATCAACTTTTAAAACAATAAATATTGCCGTGGATTGAAGGTAGTTAAAATAATAGCGGTGTCAAAGGAAAAATTTTTCCTTTTGACACTCAATTTTTGTTTTTTTCGGACATGAAGGTTCAAGTTTGCCGTGTTTTAATTGTAACGAGTTGACTATGTTCGATATCTATCATTCGTATGCTTGTAGAATCTACGATACTCACGTATTATCAAATTTATTCTATTCTCATGGTAGCAAATACTTCCTAATCCTCGAGAGTGCAAAGTTTTACGAAATTCCAGGTTATTGAAGTACATTAAATATGAATATGAATGACTAATTTTAAATGTAAAGGAAAATGTAAAAAAAAAAAAACGTAAATTTTAAAAACAAGGAAATTTTAAAATACAGATCTTGAGAAGAAGTTAGAATATAAATGCACTGATTGAAAGACTGGGGGCACATTCGAACGGAACCACCCACAGGCTGGTAGGTACCCTTGAATTCAACCGTGAATTCAATTATTTTGACATCTGTAATAGATTCTAACGCTACTTAAATTTCTTTTCAACTTATACCTCCTACTTGCTTCCAAATATTTCTCACTCACTTTCTCTCTAGTTTACTATTTCATTATGATTATCATAAATATATATATATATATATATATATATATATATATATATATATATATATATATATGTTTGCGTGTGTGCGTGTGTGTCTGAGTACGATCGTATTCAATACACAAAATAAATGCATTGAATATACAGAAGGAGAGATTTATCCCTTGTTGCCTGTTTAGGGTCTTAGGATTGGTTCTTTCTAAAGCCTTTTCATTCTCTTCCACTCCACGTAGCCCCCTAGCGTCTTAGAGGCATTATCACCTTTCTTGGGCTGAATTGACACACACACACATATATATATATATATATATATATATATATATATATATATATATATATATATGAAGAAAAATATACGGAAAGAACAAACAAAAATCATAATATGCAATTATGCTGTTTTAATGTTAATATTATGTCAACGTCGGACGTTTCGGTCTAATAGACCATCTTCAGAAACTGAAATCTTTTATAAGATCAGCGTTCCGTGATTTCAGTTATCTGTTTGGATTGGTCTTGCTTTTATGTCCATCGTCTTTTTCATGTTGAATTGAATATGGTCTATGTTAATTATGTTTTATGAATATGTCCTGAAGATGGTCTATTAGACCGAAACGTCCGACGTTGACATTATATTAACATTAAAACAGCATAATTGCATATTAGGATTTTTTGTTTGTTTTTTCCGTATATTTTTCTTCATGTCGGAACTATATCCATATATTTCGGAACTATATATATATATATTATATATATATATATATATATATATATATATATATATATATGAAATGAGAACGAATCGAATAAAAATACCGCCGTTCGTAACCTTCAGTTTAAAAGAGCTCAATACAAGAGTAGAGCAATATTCTTTATTTTAAGATATTACATCAAAATAAATATCTCGTTATTTACTAATGCCTGATGAGATTGTTTAATACACATCGAAGCATGATTGCATTTACGTAGCGTTTTTTTATGTAATATCTAAAAATAAAAATATATATATATATATATATATATATATATATATATATATATATATATATACAAATATTCTCTAATTCCGAGCGCTTTCGGCTATACTTTTAGCCATTATCAAGGACGATTTTATTTATTCAGTTTAATTGAGTGTCTGTGTTGTGTGTATGTTTTTAATATTATAGAGATATTTTATTTTCCGGTCACAGTTAACACATTGTTAAATTAGTATATATTATATTCAAGCAGTAATATAGTAGAAAATATAAACTGAATAACCTCGTACACGTGTAAAAAAAAAGATTAAAAATAATGGAAGCCTTAGTAATAAAAAAGAAAAAGACAAAAATTAATATTAACTTTGAACGCGGCCATATTGTGTTAATTGTGATCTGAAGATAAAACATCTTTATGGCACTAAAGACATACACACAATGCACACAGAATTAAACTGAATAAATAAAATCATCTTTCATAATAGCTAAAGAATAGCCGAAAGCGCTCGAAATTATAGAACATTTGGTCAGTTTCTACACATAATCGTAGTACCTTGACTGTCGTCTTTAATGAAACATGCATAAATGAAGGATTGCTGTTTAAATACAATATATATATATATATATATATATATATATATATATATATATATATATATATATATATGTATGTATGTATGTATGTATGTATGAAACATTTCTCAGGGTTAACCTGTACAAAAGACAATATTTATAAATGTAAAAGACAATTTGACATTTACAGAAAGGCTACAAACAAAATTGATCTGATTAGTTTCTACTCAAACCATTCTTCTAAAATTAAATCTGGAATTATTATAGGTTTTTATCTGAGAGCATTAAGAATCTGTAGTCCCCAATATTTATTTAAAGAAGGAACATACATAGAAAACACATTCAAAAAACAACAATACCCATATCATTTCATCCACAACGCAATACAAATATACAAACGAAACAAAATTAATAACATGATCCGCAATAATGAATTCCATGAAAACAGATACATAATACTACCGACCAACTCTGTCATGTCCACTATCCAGAATAAACTGTCCCATCTAAATAATCTTAAAATAGTCACAAACAATTCCAAAACAATTATGAATATATTCAGATCCTTAAACACTAATAGCAATATTTCTGAAGCAGGCATTTATAAAATAAATTGCCAAAACTGTTCATCCCAATATTTTGGAGAAACAAGTAGAAGTTTGAAAAAACACATTTATGAGCACAAAAGAGACCTCACAAAAAACAACTTAGCTAATGCACTAGTCACACATAGAAATAAATTCAACCACAATTTTGATTTTTAAAATGCTACACTCATAAAAAAAGAAATTAACTCACTCAAAAGGAAAATCCCCGAGGGTGCTGCCATTGAATATTACCCAAATATTAATCTACGCCCAGGCTTTTTCCCTATTTCACCTTTCTTGACAGAATTACTACTCTCCCAAACAAACGTACACAACAATATCAAGAAATCAAAAGAAAATGGTTGAATCTGTCAACACAACAATAAAAACAATATCTCCACACGTGACAGTACTTGACGTAAATTTTCAATTAACATTATCAAAATAGCGTTCTCTAAATTCTTCCAGTTGCTAGGGACATTTTGTTCCGTTATTATTAGTTACTTTGTTTAATAAATTCATTTCTCTTTTGTCTTGAAAAAGTCCACATTGGACAAAACGCGTCGGCTACCATTGCAGTTTTCCTATTGTCTTTTCATTTATAAATATACATGTATGTATGTATTGGTAACAATTTTTCTTATAAACATGTCTTATCAAAAGGAATAGAATTTCCTTTGCCTATTAAATCCACGCAAAAACACATCTATACATGCATATATTCTAGACACTAAACTTGCAAAATATGTTACTTATGTAACGCGCGATCTCGCGTATCGTGCGACTCCCAAATTTTCCCTTATAAAAATTATTTTATCATATATCACATGTAACATGCGAGTTCCTTTTGTGAAAGACCAAATTGCAATAGACTAAACTTCTTTTCCTTTATCTCTTTATCCCGTCTTCTAATTAAGTAAGTTAAAAATGTAAAACAAGAATTATAAAAGTATCGTTAGTAACGCTATACTCGTTGTGTAAACGCGTACAGCCATAAACAACCGAACGAGAAACAACTAAACATCATATAAACGTAAACAATGGAAAAGATACATATTCGCTATGTTTTATTTTATAATATGATACTAATATGTGAATATTGCATTATAGTTAAGTAAAACATCAGTTTTATCAAAATTATGTTTATTTTAAATACAGCTGTACTTTTTGCCTACAGTAAACGGATATATATTTTGGTCAACGGCGAAGCCAGGCCCAGCAGTACATACGCTAATTTTATATCTCATGTATGATGCAACCCTCTTAAAATTAGCTTCAAAATGAGGTCTTCAAGAGTCGCATGATACGCAAGTATATACGGTATATATAAAGAAAGAAGGACAGACAGAAAGATTAAAGAGGGTGGAAAGCAAGCACAAAAGAAAGTGAGAAAAAAACGAGACAGAGAAAGATTCGATAGAGAGAGAGAAAAAGAGAGAGCAAGGAAAAAGTTAAAATAAGTGTGAGAGAAAATGAGAGAAAATGAGAGAGAAAAAGAAAAATATCTTTGTCTATATCTTTTTGTCTCTCACTGTGCGTTTATTCTTTTTTCCTTGAGTGTTTGCGTGTTTATGTGTGTGTTTCTTTATGTATGTATATACGTACGTATATGTGTATGTGTGTGCTTGTGCGTGCTCGTACGTGCAAGTTCGTAGAACAAACGCACGCATATATATGGATGGGCGCAACGTATTTGCAAGGTAACGTTGCAGGCTTGCCGTGCGAATATTCTCCTGAACTTACTGCCATACAGGAGAACAAATATCAGTTAACAGTTCAGTACTGTTTTCTTTATTGGAGATGCCAGAATCAAGCAGATACAGGAATCGAAACAAAATTCGAAAAGAATTGTCTGTAGATGACAATTGGTACAATATTTCATCTGGGTAGTATAGCAACAGACGACAGATATGAGACAAAGGGGTATAGAATTAATAAAATGAAAAAATTTTGGATATTAAAAGAAGAAATTTATCTTTTAAGTATTTATAAAGCAATAAAGACTAATTTTGTAAACATGATCAATAAGTTTATATCCCTGTGTTTATCGTCTGTAGATGTTTTCTACTTGTTTGATGAGATTTAATTCAGTTCCAGTTGGGCGTATATTCTTAAGGATATACGCTCAGTGCTTTTGCATATAACCGTTTTATCACGGATTTTGAATGTGATATTAGGTCAAGGCTTAAAAGGGGAAACAGATTCAATATTCCGAAAAGAAAATGCTCTGTCAGATATTTTGTAGACGTCTTATAATGGAGACATCGGTTTCGAATCGATGTTTGAATTCAGACAAAAATCATCTTAAGATTAATAGCAAAGCGTTCTTTTATTTTTACTGTGCAAGTATTGTTTTTTATTTATTATTTTTAACCCAAATTTCGCAATGTAGAGACTGCAAATGGATAGACAAGTCAATCTTTATTAACCCTTTACCTGTCAAGGGCATTTTCGTGTGTACTATCCAAACGTTTATGCTTGTTTTTAGATTTATATCTACTGCAAGGCAGCTGACCTTATTTGGCAAATAGAACGTGCTGATATATAGTGTTTCGCATAATAAAAACCTGTGCATTACATGTGATACACAGAACGTACAAATCGTAAGCTATTGACACTACGATTATAACCTTTGCATCACAGATGATGCAAAGATTGTAATCATTTCAATAAAGTGGAAAAATAGAACTCTTTCATTTGAGATCTTATATTATGAATCAAAGCGTCCTATGGTCATATTTGATACACAAGATATTAGATTAGAACTTTCCTCAGACGTCCTGCTCAATAGTAGACTCTTTTCTTAAGCGTCCTTAGTTTTACCATTCTTCTAAAATCATAGCTCATGTGCATGACATGTGAGGCGTGGATATGATACACACGACAGGCAAAGGGTTAAGAATCAAGATTAAGTCTTCTTGGCAGCGATTTCAATACCATTTCAACCATCAAAATGTTTAGTCACTACGACGTGGTATAATGGTTATCTAGCTTGTCTCACTAGATAAATTACCACTGACTAGTGACTTCGATTCTCACTGGTTACCCTACACTTTCGGCCTTGTGCCACATTTAAGTTTAGAAAATCATTTAGGGCACCTCGACGTGCTATAACGGCTAACCAACTTGTCTCACTAGATCAATTACGACTGAATAGTGAGTTCGATTCTCACTGGGTGTCCTATATTTTCGGCCTTGTGCCACATCATCATGAGAACACTTCGACGTGGTGAATGGTTAACAAACTTTCTGGCTCGGTCAATTACTGAATAGTGAGTTCGATCCAAACTTGGTGCCCCGTATTTTGGGCCTTGCATTACATCTAAGCTACGCTTACCAAATCACCACTGAGCACTTCGACGTGATGTAAGGGTAATCAATCTTGTCTCGCTGGATCAGTTACGACAGAATGGTCCAATAATCACCAACTCTTAAAAGGTTTGAAGAATCTAACGTGCCTTCTTGCAATATTTCTCTTCTTTATCAGCATAATCATCACTTTCTCTCCACTATTCTCTGATTCATATCACAAGCCGCATATATCGTAACAATTTAAGTGTATATCTCTACTTTGAGGGGCTCTTGAGAATTGTATTACGGGAATCTGTCTCGTTCTCCTATTAGTCTTTGTTTCTCTTTATATAACTTTCTTTCTCACAATATCACGTTGATGTACTCATTTATACACGTAACTAGACATGAAAATATGCATTAGGAATTTATTATTAGGAATTTATTAGGAATTTATTAGTAGGAATTTATTAGGAAATTAGTATTATCAATTTATTATTAATTTATTATTAGGTATTTATTTCGAATTTATTAGTAGGAATTTATTAGTAAGAATTTATTATTAGGAATTTTTAGGAATTTATTAGTAGGGGTTTATTAGGAATTTATTATTAGGAATTTATTAGGAATTTATTTGTAGGTTATTTATTTGTAGGAATTTATTTGTAGGAATTTATTAGGAATTTATTATTAGGAATTTATTAGGAAATTATTATTACGAATTTATTAGAAATGTATTATTAAGAATTTATTATTAGGAATTTATTATGAAGAATTTATTATTAGAAATTTATATATAATATTTATATTTAATATTAGGTATTTGTTAGGAATTTATTATTAGGATTTATTACGAATTTATTATTAGTAATTCATTCGGAATTTATTATTAGAAATTAATTAGGAATTTATTTATTTATTTATTATTAGGAATTTATCAGGAATGTATTATTAAGAATTTCTTAGGAATTTATATATAATATAATATTTATATTTAATATTAGGTATCTATTAGGAATTTATTATTAGGAATTCATTAGGAATTTATTGTGAGTGTAAAATTTCCCAGCACATTCTCGATACTGAAAACAGTATAGAAACCGCTCTCCAAAGACGGGCTAGATTAGCAAAAGATGCCTTCCAAAAGTTGAAAAGCATTGTAATACTATATAATATCAATATACCTATATGACAATGAATGCTGGACAATTTTCTTTGCAGATTGAGTGAAGACTTCAGTTAATAGAAATGTGGCTTGACAGAAGGATGCTGAGAATACCATGGGCGGAGCATGTGTCCAACGACGAAGTTTGAAGGAAAATGGGAACAAAATAAACGCATGCATTTAGAATTAAAAAAAAAAAAGGACAGTTAAAATTTCTTGGACACATTATGAGGAAACAGAGCTTGAAGAATTTTTGACTCCCAGAGTATATTGAAGACAAGAAGGACTGGATGAAACAGCGATTAACCCAACCTAAGTAATTTCTGCAAATAGATGACAGTACAAAGAATAGAAGTATAGAAAAATATTGTTAAGAACAAGAAAAAATAGGAAGTTGTGGAGAGTCATGATCACCAAGTCAAGAAGAAGAAAGGGGAGGAGAAATATCTGTGTTTGGTAATACAAAAAGGTTAGAAACATTCGAATACACCTCATGCTATAATCACTATTTAACTGTTAAATTCGAACTATTTTCTCATATGTTTAACCTATTGTTATTTGCGTATTCATTAATTAGAAATTATTTCTTTAATCAATGAATCCATTCTTTGATGTCTATTGCAAACGTTTTCCTTTCTTTAGTCATTTACATTTTTTCAAAATGTTTCGGGGCAAAAAAGCATAAATTTCGAATTGAACAATTAGCCTCGTTTTCGTTTCTACAGACGGCGCCCATCTTGAAGAATGTCTATTTCTGAAATCATTTAAGCATTCACTGTTCAAATTAGGCCCACCTTTGAATTATACAAAGAATAATAAGATATTTTCTTTTCTTTTCTCGGACGGTTTTCAAATATTTTATTTTTGATTGTGGAAAAACTGCGTGAAAATTGTTGTTCGTGCCATTTGTAAATTTTATTAAGCTGATGCAAATATATCTATTTTTTTAGAAAATCGCTTATTCATGTAAATTCATAGCCTCGATATTCAGCTTTGAAAATGTTTGCCTTAGACCTTGTATTTTACGCTATTTTTCAGATTAGTTGTGTATTCTCTCATAAAAGATCGATTCCGTCTATAATTCTGTTAATGCGTTAAAAACCAAGAAAAAAAATTGTTGAGCTGTTATGCAATATCAATCCTCCTATATCAATGGTTCCCAATCAGCACGGCACGTGAAACGGAAGAGGATAGCAGGTGAGGCGGAAGAAGATAGCAGGTGGAGCGGAAGAGGATAGTAGGTGATGCGGAAGAGGATAGTATGTGAGACGGAAGAGGATAGCAGGTGAGGCGGAAGAGGATAACAGGTGAGACGGACGAGGATAGCAGGTGAGGAGGAAGAGGATTGCAGCTGAGGCGCAAGAGGATAACAGGTGAGACGGACGAAGATAGCAGGTGAGGCGGAAGAGGATAGCAGCTGAGGCGGAAGAAGATAGCAGGTGAGGCAGAAGAGGATAGTAGGCGAGGCGGAAGAGAATAGCCGGCGAGACGGAAGAGAATAGCAGGTGAGGCGGAAGAGGATAGCAGGTGAGGCAGAATGGTTGAAACACGATCATAGATTTAGAAATAGTTTTTTAAAATTCATATACCAAAATAAATATGATTTCAAAATTTTAATTATTATTATGGATTACTTAATAGTAAATAGTTATAGATAATTAGATTATTGATCGATTTTATCATTGTAATATTTTTGCATCATATCAAGTTTTTGCATTGTATCAAGTTTTTAAGAATATAATAACTATGGTCCGCCATTTGGAGGGGATGTTATCAATGTTTTCTCTGTATATTTCTTTTATTTTTAAGTGTAATTTTCATCATAAAATTTAGTGAAGCGCGAACAATTTTTCATTCTGAAAATACGGCCCAGATAAATAAAGTTTGGGGATCATTGTCCTATATGGGAATATCCGCAAAATATCCGTTTTTTCATATCCAAGAATTTAATTACTTCTTTGCTGATCGCTTCCTTTATGATGATGGCGTCCATGACTAAAATAGCCACCAACGTGCAATTTCAGGACTAGAATCTTCCAGTTTCACCAAAATCTACCCACGTCATCAATTACCTATCGCCATTTCGTTTTGCAAGAGTTGGATGGAGGTGAAAGAAAAACAGAGTAGAAGAAAGTGCCGATGACGTTAATTCGTTTAAGATGGACCACGACTTGCCAGGAAGTGACCCACACACTTGATTTCATGACCTTCCTCAGCGGTACATATGGTATGAGACGTTGAGCCCTTCAACGTGGTGTAATGTTTAGCAAGTTTGTCTCACTAGATCAATTATAAATGACAGAGAGTTCCATTCTCACTGGGCGCTCCATGCTTTCGGCCTTGTGCCAAATTTAAGCTAGAAAAGCAACGCTTAGAAAATCAACATATGTAATGAGACATTCGGAATCCAGTTAGGAAACTGCAACGGACTGCCGCTGACTCTGTTATATTGCGAGTAGCGCTTTCTATAGCATGTCCGACAGGCGTAGCCCTTGTCATCCGGTGGTTTAACCGTTGAGATCTGTTTTAATCTTCATCCTTTTTTTTCCACTTTTAGAGTTCGTCACGCTTCCATATAGCCTTGCAGAATCGTGACGAAGATTGATCATTGCCCCCGCGACTGGTGTATAGGAGTATTTTTTTTCCTTTGACAAAGAAAGGAAACCTCAAGGAGCTGATAGTCCACGTGAGTAAGGCTCTGTTGAACGTCATCAACGGAAGAATAAAGACAAAGTATACGCAGATCTTAGAAGAATAAGCTTGGTTTGTGAAAGAGCGAGGAACATGGGAGCAAGTAGTCAAGATCAGGATGGTTAAGATGCCTGTTCTTCATTGACTACACCAAGGCATTTAATTGTATCCACTACGTCCAGCCGTAGCAAAAGATGGCGAAATTCGGGTTCACACATCACAATATCCGCCTTGTCAGCACTATCTACAGAGATCAAGAATCCGCTGTACGAAAATCCTTTGGTTTAACACAGTAGTTGGCTACGGGAAGATGTATTAGGCAAGGCTGTATCCTATCACTGATGTTGTTCAACACGTAAAGCGAGGATATTATGCCGGTTGCATTGAAAGGGAAGAAGTTTGAAATCAAGATCGATGAGAAGAACATTGATAACATTCGGCTTGCTGGCGGCACGACCATCGTCTCGACCTCTAACAATAGCCTGATGAAGTTCCTAGAAACTGTAAGTGATTCTTGTGCCCAGGTCTTTTGCTAAACACCAGGGTAATGGGTATTGACAGGGGCCGCACAGATTTCACGGACTTCCCCCATAAATACCCAGGGTAGCTCTATGGGGTAGAGCAAGAGAAGAATGGCAGTTGCATGAAGTACCATGACAAAAATAAGAAAGAATCGGAATAGCCGCAATCGTTACACATCAGCTTAAATTTGAAATTAGAAAAACAATCACAGTAATGAAAACTTGGGATTCCAAAATTTCAGAAATCTGGAGTCCAGATCCGGGCCGGAATGTTTTTCATTTCCTTAAAATGTCGGCCTGATTCTAAAATGGTATTCTATGTTGGGCTACGACCTCTAGAAGTAAAGTTGAAAACATGATCATTTTCATTTTGAAACACTGTAATTTGAGAACAGTAATTTTTTCATTTGATCTTGAGCTATTGAACGTTAGAGAGTTGTGTACCTTTAATTGTTTTTTATCAGTAGAAGCCAAGATGGCGGAATCTAAAAACTATCGCTGTAATGAAAACTCGGAAAACCAAAATTACAGGATTGCGGCCCGGAATTTTTTAATTTGCTCTCAGAATTGGTTCTGATTCCAAGTAAATTTGAAAAGCGTGACACACTGACATTTGCATATATTTATGTATATGATGCTTTTTCATTTTTTTAATTTTTTTTTATTAATTTCTCTTTTCAAATTCTCTCCAGTCCCTTTTGTGATATATGTTTTTTAGCACCTTGCGGGTCACTGGAATCACTTACAGCAAGATCATCAGGCGTTGCCCCAAATTGTAAGTTATTCCAGTGCCTGGCGATACCTTCTACTAAATACCAAGAAGACCAAAGTAATGGTAATTGACAGGGGCTGCACAGACATCCTGCTGGATAATGAGATAGAGGAGGTTGAAGGCTTTGTGTATACGGGCTTTACCATCAATACCCAGGAGACCAGGATAAAGGTACTATGATAAAAATGGGAAGCACCTGGAATAGTCGGAATATACACATCAGACTAAATGTGAAATTACTACGAGCCAATGCTTTTGAAATCGTTATCTGCGGATAGAAGTCATGGGTACTGATCAGGAGGGAAAGACACTGGATTGATAGTTTCGAAATGTGAGCAGAGTCTTTAGAGTGGCATGGAAAGCAAGACGCACTATTAAATGCGTGTAAACATTGGCAAACAATGGAGAAGCTGGGCTTGCAAGATCACATTGTCCACGTTATCAGCAGTCTCTATTGACATGGCCACACAGATTTCACAGACTTTATATATATATATATATATATATATATATATATATATATATATATATATATATATATATATAAGTGGACATTGAACAAGCTATTTCATGCTAAACGCAATTGTCATGTCGCCTGACGATTACGTCCAGCATGAAACAGCCTGTCGCCTCTGAGTGTTGACTTCAATGTTCACTTTTCTATTTATATTTACATACGCTCTATATATTTGGTGTATATGGAATGAATTCCAATAACCAACAATTAATATTCTTAAAAGAGTGCTCAGTACAAAGTAGAGCAGATATAATTATTATTTATAAAAAAAATGTAAAATGTATTTTTACATTCAACATCATCACTTCATAAGACACGGAGGGTGTTGAAACAAAATGGCTATTTTTGTAGTGATTTTATAACATATTTATGTTAGTTTTTTTTTTATAAATAATAATTATATATATATATGTGTGTGTGTGTGTAAATTTAGAACAGCTAACCATATTATCAACATAACAACACCTCACTTGCAATAGCAACAACTCACCTGCAAAATCTAAATTAAAGAGTTTGGTTTGGTTTATTTTGTTTTACGGCATATCAACTTCAATGGGTTATTTAATGACAACTTTTTTCCTGGTAATATTTTGTTTTATCAAAAATCTATTCCTAGTAATATTTTCCCCTCAAAAATGTATAGCTAGTAATATTATTTTTTTAAATTTATTGCTGTAATTTTTTTTTTTTTCAAAAACGTATTGCTGCTATTTTTTTTTTTCAAAAATATATTGCTGGTAATAGTTTTTTCCTTGAAAAATTTATTTCAGGTAATGATTTTTTTACAAAGTATTTCTGGTATTAAAACCTATTTTTACACTTTCATAAGTTTTTTTTACCTCAGTTTGGGGGTCAACTATTTACCCATAGCTCGGACCTTAACAGGTGCTACCATCCCGGGTCAGACTAGACCTGGGAACACCAGCAATTAAGAGGTGGTTCCACGTTCCTCAAAACCTCCTGATCAGAGGCGTTGCTGTTGGACGTAGTTTAACGTCTTACCCAGGACACGGATGTGATTTACCGTCATATGCAGAAAAAAAGAAATAAAACTACTCATTGAGATCATAATTTATTGATAATGGCTAACAGTATAATCGGATATACAGAAAATCTGTCCAATTTTTTACACAGTTTATGTAAAAAAAGAAAAGCATTAATCACAGTGTCTTTTCAGTCGTCTTTAATGTGTGTTGTATAAAAGAGGAACTGCTACCCAAATATACATTTATGTATCTATCTCTTTCTATCTCTCTCTCTCTCTCTCTCTCTATATATATATATATATATATATATATATATATATATATATATATATGATTCAGTCTTTTCACTTAAGATAAACTCTTCCAGTGTTACAGGGCATTGTAATCATATCTGATGTTTTTTCTTACTAAACTAACTTACTTTTCAAATGCCAAGCCCTTTAAAAATCGTTAGAGAAATATTTGCTTACGTGCTTGAAATAACTTTTGACTTCTCAAAACTCTATTTGCCGAGCCAAATTCTTTATAATCCATGCATGGAAACTTAATAAAAGATAAGCAAATGAAATCATTTCTTGAGTCGCTGAGTTGGCATTTAAAGTAAATAATCCTTTTGTTGTTTTTTTTCTACAAAAGCCAAGTTGAAAAATAGAACCGATTCAATCACAAGCAACGCCAGCTAACACACGCGAGAAGCACTAAATACAATAAGCTCTATTTCATGCCTACTAGATTAAAGTTGACTCTTTAAAAAAGGAACTTCAAAGAAAACGTTTAACGCCGAACTCCTAAGCAGCATTAGCAGGATTTCTACAGTTAAGCCTCCAAAGAATGCGAATGCCTCTTGTTCTATTGGGAATTATAGATTTTACACATTAGCGAACAAACATGTAACAGCAGGTACAGAATCTGGACGTCTACCTCAAAGCATTCCTTTTTTTAATCATTCCCCCCTAAGCAATGCTATTATGCCACTAAGACGCAAGGGGTTACTGAGAGTGAAAGAAAATAAAACGCTGATGGGGACAATAAAAGAACAGGTTTCAAGATGACAGAAGATGGCGATTGACGTTGCATTTAAATTTTTATAGATTTTAGTTATCAGGGAAGCTAGTAATCGTAAGCGAGTTCCACTGACAAGAAGTGAGAGAAAAGAAACTATTCGAATAGAACTTACGTTTATATCGAGCTCTTTCAGCAGTAAAATGACGAGATCTAATTGCCAGTCTAGTACGGCGCGTAAATTCATTCTTTCGAGGTACAATTGCCATGAATATATTTATAGAAAAGATAGAATGAAACCACATCAAGAAAGCAAGATTTATCCAGGCAATTTTCTTCTTTTCACCTTCTACTTTTTCTTAACCGCGTTTACCTCATTTGCCTTGTGCCATACTTGCTTGTGGCGGAATGGGCCTTGACACAGAAAAATGGAATCGGTGTGCCAAGTTCAAATTCAAACCGAGACAGTTTTTACTCAACACAATGACCTTTGGGAAAGGCATGAACCTATCACATCTCCTCCTATTTAAGGTTAAATTATTAGCTTAGACACAGACCATTAACCTTGTTAAAGTAACCACTTGAAGAGAAAGATAACTAATTACTGCAATTTGTTACTGCAATTGGTTACGAAAATGTATTCACACTTATCTAAATATAAAATATGATGTATAGATCTATATATCAGTGTAATAGTGGGTAAGTGAATGACTCAGCCCTGGGTATGACGATAAATTACATCCGGCAGCAATGCCTTTAAAAGGGAGATTGAAGGTTTTGAGAAGCGTGGATCCACATCTTAACTGATGCTGCGCCCAGGTCCACTCTAACCCGAGGTAGTAGCAACTGTTAGCTATGGGAAAATAGTGACAGCCCCAAACAAAACACTATGAAAGTATAAAAATATATTTTTATAATAAAATTACCAAGAAATGACCAGCAATAAATTTTACAGCAAAATGACTAATAATGAAATTTATAGCCAATTGACCAACAAAAGCTTTTATCTACAGTTGATGACATGCAATTGCGTTCAAAATATATTTCGTTGAAACCATAAAATTGTGTCCAAAAGATTAAGATTTCGCCATTAAATAAACGATAGATGTGTGGTAATGCCACTAAACAAAATCATCCAAACCAACAGAACGACTATTTTTTAATCATTTCACCCCAAGCAAGGTAACAATGCCACTAGGACGTAGAGGGGGTTACAGGGAGTGAATGAGAAGGCTTTTGTGAAGAGAAGTGAGGAAAAGAACAATAAAGGAACATGATTCAGGAAGACAAAGGGTAATTGACATTGAATTAAAATTTTTGAAGATTGTAGATGACAGAGAAGCAAGTAGTCGGAAGAGAGTTCCACAAGAGAAAAGTGCGATAAAAGAAACTACTAGAATATAAGTGATGGTTGCATCTAGCTAATTCAACATTAAAACAGTGAGACTTAATTACCAATCTAGTAATATGTTTAGAGCTATGCAGACGGTGCAAAAGGAGAACAGTTTATTAGAATAATTATCATGAAAATCTTTATAGAAAAAAGAGAAGGAATCCACGTCACGTCGACGAGAATGGAACTGAAGTCGAAATGCTAGGCTATGATCGATGACATTACATTCTTCTTCGCACTTTGTAAAGAATCTCTAGGCATATAGTGGAGCACCAAATCAAATATGAAAGGAGATTCCAATGCCCGGACAAATGGTAGATTTATAGATATCCAAGAAGGATAGAAATAAATCCTTAGCTTAATACGTTTCGGCCCTACAATGAACTTCTTCAGACTAATAATCCATTTTTATTGATAACGCCACTTTTATCTATGTAGTAGAAAGAGAAAACACTCAACAAACAGTGAACAAAATCACAAAGTAAAACCACATTTAACTTTCTCTTAATTTTGTTTTTATATTAACTTTTAATGCTATCGTGTTTTAATATCCAACATAGTTTTTTTTTTTTTTTTAAATAATTCAACTTTGTTTTTTTTTCAGTCTTAGGTTCCCCTTGCTGCCAAAAAGTTCAAATTTGGATTCGTCTGTCCACAATCATCAGCATCATCATTAGTCCCTTAACTGCTTCCATCTCCGCTGGAATCTAAGGGTGAAAGAAACAGACAACCACCGCCGGGATATGATCTGTTGTCGGAGACTCTCAGGAGTTCCGGCATTGTCATGTCCGTCCACTCTTTGATTTTGTCTTAAATAAAGGTCTTGCGTTGCCTTCCCCGCTTGCGTCTGCTTTCAGGAGTGCCTTGTAAGATGGCCTTTCAAAGGCTGTTATGCCGTGTAATGTAGCCAAGCCATAACATCTTCCGACGTTTAATAGTGGCGAGAAGCGATTCCTGTCAGCCCACGAGACTTTTGAACTTGTTCCTATATATATTCAAAGGTTTTGTGCTCCCATTGGGAGATGCGGAGCAGTTTTCTCAAGCATTTGTTCTCGAATGACTGGATCCGTTTTCCTACCTCAACCAAGAGTGTCCATGTCTCACACCCGTAGATGAGGATGGATATGACCAGGAATGTGGAGAGCTTGAATATCCTTTCAAATCTGACCATCGCTACTGTGGCTGTGACGAACCGTGTGCTGATTTCTGCGTTGCAGGTGCCATCTTTTGACAGGGTTCCTCCCAAGTATTTGAAGTTTGACATTTCCTTGTTCTGGAAGCTGATGTTGGTCTGAAAGCTCATGTTTTTCTTCCATATCTTTAACAGTCTGGCCATCGCTGCTCTGACTGTTGTGATCAGTTGTCCACAATACATTTTGCTAAAATATGAATATTTTGTATGGGAAGCATATTTTGTTTGCGCCATTAGTAGACATTTTGAAATTAACAAGATTTTTTAAGTTACATGTTAAGAGAGATTCTAAATTAATTATTAAAAAAGAATAATATTGTTCAATTTGCAAAAAGATAGTATACCATCTTGTTTCCCCATGATTGGAAAAAATTACCTTTCAACAAGACAATGATCTAAAACAATCTTCTAATTTATTTAAAAATTACCTCTAGTCAAAAAAGGTAACAAAATATTGGAAATTATGACTTGACAGCCTCAATCTTCTGACCTCTCTCCCTTTGAATTAGTATGAAAGGAGAGTTTAAAGAGAACACCAAACGCGTGAAAGTGAGCTTTTTAAGCGCTTGAAGAATGCTAAGGTAAGGTCTTTCATATATATTTTTTTTAAACTGTTGGAAAAAAATGACAAGAATTTGTAAATCAGTATATAAGCCAATGGCGGTTTTATTAATAAAACAAACTATGATGTTGTTATATATCTTTTTAAAATTAAGTGATTATTTTTTTGTCAAAATAAAAGCAAATGAACTGCAGTTACTAAAAGTATATTTTAAAATTTTACTTTAGAAACATAGAAATATATCTCATTGTAAGTTGTTTTTTTAAAGAATGCAGGGTGTCTCCCAATATATATATATATATATATATATATATATATGAATGACAAAAATATAGTTTTAAAGTTTGCTGTATTTATGATTTAGAGTGATCAATATCAGGGATATAGTGTATGTCTATTTAAAGAAAACGCTGCTGATGACCTCACTGTCCATATATATATATATATATATATATATATATATAATTATTTATTTTAAAAAATTATAACATAATTATGTTATAAAATCACTACAAAAATAGCCATTTTGTTTCAACAGCTCCGGTGTCTTGTAAGACACTGGAGGTGTTGAAACAAAATTTTACATATTTACGTTATAATTCTTTTAAATAAATAATTATATCTGCTCTACTCTGTATTGAGCACTCTTTTAAGAATAGTAATTGTTGGTTATTGGAATTCATTCCCTATACACCAATTATATACTTATATATATATATATATATATATATATATATATATATAGGCAAAAAACATTGTTAGAAAGAATCTCTGCAAAAAACTTATTGCATAGACTAAAATGAGAATTGGAAAAAAAAGCACCTAATATTTAATATAGTGATATTTATTTATAATATATGAATTTTTACAGAGAAGAACTAAAACTTTCTTACTTACAATTGGATTTTCAGTCTTTCTTAGAAAAATATTTTGTTGTTTTCCTTTTTTATATACTTTTTATAATTTAAACAGTTACGCTTAGCTTTTCAAAAAGTTTTTAACTGTTTCTATCTTCACGTGCTGATGCTTATGTTATGAACAAATGAAAAAAAAATGAAAATCAAGGAGCGTAACTGGCTATATATGTCGTTTATGGTAAGGCAAATTTGGTAGAATCTATTTATGCAATGAAGTAAGTAGGGTTTTGAACTTGTTGATGATTTTTTTTTCATTATTAATCCGCCTTTGTACAGTAGTTCTGTAGTCGCACTGGTAATATGGAAAGATATAAAATTTGGCAGATTTTGTCATCCGCATTTCTCTATATGTTGGCTAAGGGATATTTTTCTGGTGTGGGGGTCCCTAATTTGTTGTCGATGAACTGCCATCTTTTGCCGGAGTGACTGGCCAGTTTGGCCAATGTAATGCTCGTGGCAACATTTACATGCATATTAAATTCTCTGAGTCGCACAGGAAATCATTTTGAATTTTGGTCCGTCTTTGAACTGAAATTCATGGCACTCTAATAGATAGATGCATACCGTACAAAGTGGTCAGTTGTATTTTTCAACTGGGGTTTTTTTATTGCATTCTGCAGTTTTTCCCTCATCAGTATCTTTTTTAGTGATTTAGGTGGTCGTTTCCTTTTTACGATTGGATATCTTTGTAATAGGCTTTTTCATTTTTTTTTCTCTTTTAGGATTTGTAGAATTAGTTGTATGCATGGGTAGATTTCTGTGTTCTTTGGATTGAAAGTTGAGATATTAGGGATGAGCATTCAATCTTTTTTTCCTTTTGTTTCTCGGAGTGTGTGGATATTAATTTGTTTTGCTTTTTCAATACTATTGTCAGTCAAACTTTGTGGGTATTTTCTCTTGATGAGTATTTTTTCATCTCTTCTAGTCTGTGGTTTCTTGTGGTTTTGTTTGAGACTATTGTACATATCCGCTTGGTTAGGTTGAGTGGGATGTTGGTACGACTGTGTTTCGCCTGAGAAGATGTAAAAAGGAGATATTGTCGAGAGTCAATCGGTTTAAAGTATATGTCACTTTCAAGTTTAGTGTTTGTTTTTCTTATTAATATGTCTAAAAAGGGAAGTTTTTTTTGTTACTGTACTCCATAGTGAATTGGATGATGGGATTAATGTTTGGTTTGGTTTGGTTTGTTTTACGGCATATCAACCTCAATGTGTTATTTAATGCCGACAAAGTTTTTATTGCTGGTAATATTTTGTTTTGTCAAAAGTCTATTTCTGATAATATTTTTTTCTTCAAAAAGGTATAGCTGGTAATATTTTTTTCCAAAAAGGTATTGCTGGTAATATTTTTTTTCAAAAATTTATGGCTGGTAATAGTTTTTTTTCTTCAAAAATTTATTGCTGATAATTTTTTTTCTCTTTACAAAGTATTGCTGGTATTAAAAACCATTTTTACCACAGTTTCGTGGTTAACTATTTGCCAATAGCTGGGACCCTAAGAGGTGCTACTACCCCGGGTCAGAGTGGACCTGGGAACACTAGCAATTAAGAGATGGTTAAACGCTCCTCAACACATCTTGATCAGAGGCCTTGCTGCTGGACGCGGATGTAATTTATCGTCATACCCAGGACGGGATGGGATTTATATTATTAATGCATCTTTGGAATGTTTTTAGTTTATCCAAACTTTCATTCTACGGAATGAAAGTCATCTAGATAACTTATCCATTTTTCTTTTTGGTTGCAACTGAAGTGATTCCCATAGATTTCTGAGGTTCTGTCACAGATTTTTAGTTCATGGTATCCTATGACTAGGTGAAACCTTTGTTCCTTTGGCTGTTCGTGATTTTTGTCGGTGGGGTGTTTCGTTGAACAAGAACTGTTTTTTTAAGATGAATTCTAGGCTTTCTCTGATGAAATTTCCTTTGATACGATTTGGTAGCTCATGGGGAAACGTTTCTAGCCAGTATTTAATGGCCTCTATTCCGTAGTCATGTGGGATGTTGCTATATAAGTTGCCAACATCCATTGAGACCCTATAAGTATTATGGTTTGTCTCGTTTGGAAACTGATTGAGAAAATCTAGATCATCTCGAATGAAGCTTCAAACGTGTTTAATAAAAGATTTCAATAGGACGTTTATAAAATTGCTTAGACGGTGTGTCTCGCAAATTGGGCCGTCCTATCATAGGCCTTAGTTTTAAGTCGGTTGGTGTAGGTATATTCATGTAATCAGTTTTTCTAGCATTGTATGTTTCGGTAAGGATCTTACTTTTGTGTATTTTAGATAGTCCATAAAAATTGCTTGTTTTATATCGAAAGTTTGTAAGATAATCATTTTCCTTAGAAGTAAGACAGTCTGGGTATGAATGTATTAAATTGTGAGTTTTTTCATAACTTTGTGTGGTTGGTATTCTCTGGATTCTTCATAGTAGGTATCGTTCTGTAGAATATTGTGTATGATGTTTGTATACTATTCTGTATCTATTATAACAACTGCCCCTCATCAAGAGCTGCATGGGGTTAATAATCTTGTTTTTTTTTTTACTAGCGATTTGTCATTGTTTTCTTCTTCAAAGAATTGTTCTGTTAGACTAAAATATATATATATATATATATATATATATATATATATATATATATATATATATATATATATATGCTTAAATGATGAATTTAGTAATTGAATTACTTAATTATATATATATATATATATATATATATATATATATATATAATTAAATAAATTCTTCGAGTCTAGAAGAAACCTTAACAGAATGCAGAAGGCACTAGACGGACGTTTCGTCCTATATTTGAGATTCATCAGCAGTGCGCATCGAGAATTGAAACCCGTACAGTTACGTTATCAAGCAAACGTCATACCAACTGTTCCAACGGGCCTCGGGGACGGAGAGTTAGGATGAGTCCCAAATAGAGGACGAAACGGCCGTCTAGTGCCTTCCGACATTCTGTTGAGGTTTCTTCTAGACTCGATGAATTACTTAATTATAATTATCTCAGATCCTCCTAAATTCATATATATATATATATATATATATATATATATATATATATATATATATATATATATATATATATATATATATATGTGTGTGTGTGTGTGTGTGTGTGTGTGTGTGTGTATGTCTGTGATCGTGTGTGTGTGTCTCTATGTATGTGTGTGTGTGCTGGTGTGTGTGTGAAGAAAGAACAGTAAGATATATAATCCGGTGTTCTTATAGATATTTTTATTTTTACAAAATAGTGCTCAATGTAAATTTACAGAGCATTAATATTATAAATTAATTGATTTAAAATGTGTTTTTTCGCTACACATTGTGTAGCGAAAAAAAACATTTTAAATCAATTAATTTATAATAGATAGATAGATAGATAGATAGATAGATAGATAGATAGATATATGAAAAATAAGTCTGATTAATAATCCCCAGTTCTTTAGCATTTTTTTTTTTTAAAATAGTTCCGAAACAGTAACTTCTGCGTTGCGATGAAAACATATTTTTTAAATATATATATATATATATATATATATATATATATATATATATATATATTATTATTATTATTATTATTATTATTATATATATATATATATATATATATATATATATATATATATATATATATGCAAATGCCTTTAAGCATACGTACATCTTATAGGTTAGTCGACACATGCGGGAACACAGATACATATATATGCAGTGCAGCTATGTGTGCATGCTTGTTTACGTGAATGAATGTCTATATGCGTTCATATACACATAGAACGATTCGCGCAATATATCTGTGACAGATCGCAGTGAATTTAATAACCAACAAGAAAATAATGTGACATGTTTCTTTTTAAATCAAGTTGTCGTGAAATAATTATACTTACATTTATCTGACAAAAAATTAAAGTAATTAACGTATTAATTAACAAATTATAAATCTTTTGAAGTCAATATAACTGAAATAGAAGAAAAAAAATAACAGAACAAAATGGGATCAGTGTTTTTTCTTGATGCAATTAAAAAATTTAATTATCTTTTAATCCAAGCAAGGCGATTAAGTAACTTGGACGCGAAAGTTTAATGAGTCTGAGAGAGAAAAAAACATATGAAGGAGAGAGGACAATAAAAGAAAAGGCTTCAAGGAGATAGAAGATGACACTTGGCATTGCCTGAAACTTTTCGAAGATCAAAATTGACTCGAAAGCAAGAAGCCTTAAGAAAGTTCTACAAGTGAGAATAGGAACTGTTAGCATAGAACTTACCGCTACATTTAGAAATATCAAGTGTAAAATGATGAGAGCCAGCTGCTAATCTAGTGTTGCACTTAAATTCGTGAAATCGATGTACCAAGGACGAAAGAACTATCGTTATGAAAGTATTCATCGAAAAGGCACTTGGAAACCAATTTACGGTGATGTGAAATCGATTGAGATGACAGGTCAGTGCCAATAACATTGAAAAATTTTCTTTACATTTTATCAAATCTCTCTAGATACGTATCAGAAACACCAGAGCAGGCGTGGCAGCAATATTCAAGGCATGGACTAATGGTAGACTTATAAAGGTGTAAGATAGATTCTGGCGAGAAAAATTGTCTAGACATTTTCCTGCAGAAAACCTGGCAATTGATTCTATGTAATCTTTACTCGAGAATGAATATATATATATCCTGAAAACATAAAAATCGATTTTAGGTTGCACAAGCCATGAGTTCAAAATACATTTCAACCAACATCAAAGTTCATTTAGGATAAATAAATATAGAAATCAAACATCTCTCTCAAAGTACTTCTGGCACCTAAAAGAATCCAATAAAACACCTAAAGTAAAATGGAAGTTAATAAGTAAAGCTAGAATATGTGGGTCATTAAATGACCCATGTTCTTTATGCATACATGAGAAACTATATATTACTAAGTTTATAAAAAAATATTTACTGAATCAGAGAAATGAAATAGCTATTTTTGCCGTCATTGTCAAAAATTTTCCTTAAATAGTATTTAAAAGTAATATTTAAAAATAAAATTAAAAAGTGCGACCTAGTAATATACATACTTATATTTGTTATGAAAAAATAATTTTATATACTCTAAGTAATTCTATTACATTTACTTGGTTTATAATGAAATATGGTCTATTAAAATTAAGTGTGAAAATATTTTAAAATTGTAGTTAAATAAAACGAATTCTAACCTAAACATCTTTTAAAATTGTAGTTAAATAAAACGTATTCTAACCTAAAAATCTCTCTCAAGGTACTTCAAGCACTTAAAAGAATCCAATAAAACACCTACAGTAAAATGAAATTAATAAGAAAAGCTAGAATATATAGGCAATTAAATGACTCACGTCCTTTGTACATACATGAGAAACTATATATTACTAAGTTTATAAAAAATATAAAAAATAAAAGTTTACTGAATCAGAGAAATGAATTAGCTATTTTTTGCCGTCATTGCCATAAATTTTCTTAAATAATATTTTAAAATAATTTTTTTTTAAAATATGACCTGGTAATATACATACTTATACTTGATGTGAAAAAATAATTTTATATACTGTAAGTAATTCTAGTACATTTATTTGTTTTAAAAAGAAATATAGTCTACTGAAAATTAAAAGTGAAAATATTTTTAAATTGTATTATAACCTAAACATCCAAAAAAATCTTTAAATATACAAATAGAAATAATGCCGTAAGAATTTTTTTGCCGTTAACAATAAAATAAAATAAAATAAAATAAAATAAAACAGAGGACATGCATTTAACGGATGTCAGAATTCGTTGAAAAATACATCCCTACCCCTACCTAAACATAACCCCTTTTTCGAACGTAACTAATAACTGATACAACAAAAGTTAATAAAAATAAACACGCTACAATCCCTTGTCTGAATGATTGGATTTCTCTGTATCCTTGGGAATACAGAATTATGAATTTTTCTGTGTCTTTATAACTCAGTAAATTTTTAAAAAATAAGTTACTCCAAAATTCGCTTGAGGATGAAATGGAACTAATGTTTTTAATCTAATTACAAAATTAAATTCGAAGGTTTCAGCTTCCATTTTTGAAACATGGTTATTACTGTGTAGCAAAAAAAAACACATTTTAAATCAGCTAATATATATATATATATATATATATATATATATATGGTAATCCACATACAAACCTGCTTCGCAGCTCATCAGTGTGGCTTGGCATTCGGTTACTTCAAGCTGGGACCGAAACCCGACCGATTTGGCGTCAGTCGGAGATCCTAACCCTAAGCTTTTGGAGCATGGTAGAAGATGGATAATTCTAACGTATTAGATACGAATGTATAAAAACGCCAGCAACTAGAGTGCTCAATTCATTAATGAAGAGCAGTGCGTTAATAACGGCTACTGTTTTGGAATTACCTTTTCCTCAATAGTGCTCGATGTACATTTAATTCTGTATGTTTTTTTTGGGGGGGGTGTATAAAGGGCCGTGGAGATGTTTCCTGTCTCGTCACTTTTTGTGTGTGTATATATCTAAATATGTCTGGGTGCTTATGTATTATAATCTCTCTGTGTTTGTATTGTTTTACGCGAGAGGTTAGCACCCGACTCACATACTTGGGATTAAAATGTATATATTTTGTCGGGAAGACCAGCTGATATTAGCGACTTTTCTAACTTAATTTCAATGAAGAAATAAATTGAATAACATATGTATTTTTCTTTTCTCCTCAGTAATTTTATAATTTTGAACTTAATAGAGATTAAATTTAGATTTTAAAATTGGTAATTTTTACTTTTAATTTTAATATCAAATTTTATCATCTAATTTAATACTTATTGTTTAGAATAAATTCTATTTTATTATAACCCCAAATTTAAAGCTCTTAATAGCAATTATAACCTTACTTCGTTGTCAAGCTTTTTGAATTCTCTTATACTTGTGCTTTGATTGGTCATTCTAGCTTATGTAACAGCGTTTTCCCTTGGTGAAGGATTGTTAATTAATTTGAAACTTTTAAAACCATTTATTTTACATTCAACATCATCACTTGATAAGACACCAGAGGTGTTGAAACAAAATGGCTATATTTGTAGTGATTTTATAACATATTTATGTTATAATTTTTAAATAAATTATTATTTTATATATATAAATAGAACAATATATATATATATATATATATATATATATATATATATATATATATATTTTTCTCCTCCCTTGCCCATGTTTTTGCTTCAAATGTATCCAAGATATCACGGAGTTCAGACCAACATTTGATCTTAACGTTCATTCCAACTTAATTTCAATAAAAACAAAATAAATAGAAAAACATTCTGTATTTTTTCCTCAGTTTCTTCTTTAAATAATTTTATAATTTTAAACTTAAAATTAAATTTAAAATTAAAAATTGGTAATTTTTCATTTTAAATTTTGTAGTATAATTTAATATTTATTAGTTAGAATGAATTCTATTTTAGTCCAACATTGACCCCAACATTAAAGTATTAAATAATTATTATTACCAAAGTTCGTTGTCAAGTGTTTTTTTTTTAATTCTGATATACTTGTATTGTGATTGGTCATTCCAGTTTATGTAACAGCGTTTCCCCCTAGCGAGGGGTGTTTTATTGTTTTGAACCTTTTAAAACCCTTTATTCTACATTCAACACCATCACTTGAAACAAAATGGCTACTTTTGTAGTGAATTTATAACCTATTTATGTCATAATCTTCGAATAAATAATTATATGTATATATAGAACAAACTAAAAAGTTGCAAATTAAAAAATAATAATGTTTTTATGAAAGTATTTATTTATATTTGATATTTCAGATCGACCTCGATCTTTCTTCAGAAATAACAGTTATTTCTGAAGAAAGATCAAGGTCGATCTGCAATATCTTTCTGAAGAAAGGTCGAGGTCATTCCGGACATTTAAATTTGCTTTCACATATCCATTCCGGTAGTCAAATTGTAACACCACGTTATAGATAGATAGATAGATAGATAGATAGATAGATAGATAGATAGATAGATATTACGTATAAAAGTTAAAATTTAAACTAAGCTAAAAGCTTAATATATAAAATAAACTGAGGCCTCAATGCCGAAGTCGACAGAGCGTAAATATAAAATAATACGAGGGTCGTTCAAAAAGTTCTAAGATTCACACCGATGGAGTTGGAGAAAGAAGACAATTTTTCACTATTTTTCTATATAGCCCCCTCCCCCGCTCTTTAATAACAATTCACTTGGTCCTACGATGCTTAAGCATTGAAATCCCATCACGGAAGAAGTTAGCGCCCTGGTCCTCCAAGAAATCCTTCACAGAATATATGATCTTATTGTTTCCAAAAGCAGGTAGGATTTGTTTCGAAAACATTAAGAAGTCATATGGAGTTAAGTCTGGTGAGTAAGGTAGATGGGGTAGCAATGCAAAGCTACAGTTGGCTAACTCAGTTACTGAAACTTGACCAATGTGAACGGGGACGTTATTCTGGTGCAAGAGATCATTTGTAGTTTCGACTTGATGGCTTCATTTAGTTTTCTTAATTCTAATTCATAGTATTGTCCATTAATAGTTTTTCACTTTCTCAGGTAGTCTATCATGATTCTGCCTTCAGAATAAAAACAAACAGAAGCCATCACCTTGCCAACAAATGCGGCCTGCTTCAACTTATCGGGGCTGGAGAATCAGAGTGTTTCTATTGTTTGTTTTGAATCTTTGATTCGGGTTCGAACTGATGAGCCAGTTACTAATCTACAGGATAAATTCTCATGGACAGCCTGGAAGCGAGACATAAGTACTCTGGAAATTTCAACCCTTTTCAGTTTATGCTCTGGTGTCAGCATTCTTGTCATATAAGAATAAAGTGTCACTGCCGACACTAGTGTTTGAACTCGGATCGTCAGAGAGCAAGCACAATCGACCTCATCTTGAAATACAAAGTCTCTCCTACAAACGGGCATTACAATAATTCTTTGGACCTATTTTGCAGATAGCGTTGCTCAGCCTCAAGATCTCAGTTAAAACAGTATGGACCGAACCAGAACTAATACCTGCTGGACAGTAAGGCGTCTTTTATCAAAAACCATGCGGTGAATGGCATCAACATGTTCATCAGTGGTTGAGGCTTTTAGACGACCTGAACGAGGGTCATCTTCTGGGCTCTCCCTGCCCTGCTTCTTCACGGTTGCATAGGAAGTGGAATCCTTAGCAAATGTCTATACCTATGTGCTAGTTGATTTTCCTTGGGTGTTATACCTTTTATTGGCAGATATTTTATTACTGCTCGGCCCACTGTTTTGTCCATTTTTATATTTGATGCACACCTCTCACTTTTCTATGGGCCTCACCTGCACAGAAATTAACACAGAAATCTGAAGGAGTTTTTTCTAGTTTTCTAAGAAGTTTAAAAAAAATCTTCAGCTATGTCTCTTTTTTATGGCTCTTCTTTCTTGGTGTGGCTTAGAACCTTTTGAAGGACCCACGTAATATTATAAATACCAAAACCCAATACTCAGAGATTCTTATAGCAAAAATCATCAGGATTCCGATGATAATTTTTGCAGCATGAAACTCTGAGAACCGGGTTTTGGGTTATGATAATGATAATATATATATATTTATATATATATATATATATATACTGGACACTCACGTCGAATTCGACGTATGAGAGTCAAGCAGCTCAGTTCGTGGGAACCGACAACCCAGACACCAGCACATATGATTTGATTATAGTGGTGAAGTTTTTGTGAAGAACCAACCACATTTTTTGAAGGTCCGAATACAGAGACCTGGTGCAATAAGTGCCACAAGGTCCCCAAACGACCCTCCGTAGGTTTTGAATTCAGAGTTATCCTTCTCCTAGACCTGTTGCCATCCAAGGCTATAGAACCCAGTCTATCATTCTATTTAGCCATAGCTGGGGGGAGAAGAAGAGGAGTCATACCGTTCCCATGGGTATTAGCATGTAAGTGAATGTAATGGTTTCAAGTGGAATTCGAACTCTTCGATTCCTCAATGGAAGCTGCTATCCTTTACGTCACTGATATATATATATATATATATATATATATATATATTTATTTAGTTTATGCAAATTTAGGTAATCCGTATGGGTAGACCTGAGGAGGATGATATCCAGAGAGCTCAATGTAAAATTCAAACGAATATGTTTGAATAAAAGACAGACCACGTTAAGATTCCATGTAATAATAAGCTATTTCACCATAACCCCTTTAACAGGGTTCTGGATCATCAGATTTACTTCCAAAAGCTGAAATGAAAAAAAAAAAAATTTCATTTCAGCATTTGGAAGTAAAGTCTGATGATCTATTAAAGGGTTATGGTGAAATAGTTTATTATATGGAATAACGTGGTTCGTCTTTTATTCAAATATATATATATATATATATATATATATATATATATATATATATATATATATATATATATATATATATATATATGATCAAACACTAATATTTTATGGTTATATTTATTGCACTGGAATTGTAATAACGACCCAATTCATCAGATCTACAAATTCAAATATCTATATATCTGACTATATATATATATATATATATATATATATATATATATATATATATATATATGATTAAAATATATATATATTATTATCATTGTTATTATTTTATATGCGCAGTACTTATTGGAAAGTGCTCAATATCAGGCAGCCGATCTGGAAAGAGTCAAGTGCAACCCCGCCTGCCTCGTGTTTAAAGTTCATTGCGACACATATTAAGAGCAACAGACTTGACACCGAAATAAAATTACAATTGCGTATGTATGTATGTATGTATGTTTGTATTTATGTATATATGCTCGAACGCATGAATGTGTATCTGCGCCTATTCTCGAATTGTTTATATGCGTGAGATTGTGTGAACTAAAATGCGTACACCTGTATGTATGTATGTATGTATGTATGTGTATGAAAGTGTCATGCCAAAACGGAAACAACCAAAGATAATCAAACAGAAACATAAATAGATTCAATTTTTAAAATTTAAACCAGTTTGTCTGGTGACCGCAAATGCGTGAAATCCAGAGTCACAAACTCATATCCATACAATTGAATATATATATATATATATATATATATATATATATATATATATTATTATTATTATTATTATTATTATTATTATTATTATTTGCTTTGTTTTTTGTTCTCTCTGGATTTATATCCTGTTTGTTGAAATTATCCATATGGATTACCTATCTATCTATATATATATATATATATATATATATATATGTGTGTGTGTGTGTGTGTGTGTGTACGTGTGTGTGTGTTGTATTAGCAAAATTGTCCAAATCGTGTAAAAGCATGGGATAATTAATTATTTATTCCACAAAATGTTTATTATCTAAAAACCACTAAACTAATTGAGTTTCTTTTTTCCATGTTTTCAGATAAGATGTTTAGCCATCTTGACGTATGTGTCACTGATAACCCTTTTGAGTTATTCAGCTAGAAAGAGAAACACGTTAAAATCTTTTTGTGTCAGCCCCACTGTCTTCGCAAATGAGAAATGTTTAGAGAAAAACGATCATTCAGGCCTTCAGTAATGGTACCAACCTTCATACTCTGGAGTCCATCTTCAATGTCCATCCTAGAACCATCAAGAGAACAGTGAATAAGTTTTAAAAAGAGAGAATAGTAGAGAGGAAAATTGGCTGAGGAGATCAGAAAAGAAAGAGGGATAATCATGTCAACATAGAGCTAGATACATTCTTGTTGTTCCAAGAAGAATCCAATATTGTTATAAAAATCTCGGAGAATTCCAGTAAGATAACTTTAATCATTTCTAAGATACAACGGTTCAAAGTTTAATCTAACAATTAAAATTTACATCTAATTTACATTTACATATCTAAAACAAAACTTACATTTAATTAACACTTAATTTAGATTAATTCATCTTTATATTATTTTAATCATTTTCGTATATTAATTTCTATTTTTCTCTCATTATTTTTTCTTATATATTGTTTATTTTAATATACCTTTAATTCTGAATTAACTCTCTTTCATATAAATAGGTTCCATATTATTAACCCAATGAGTTTTAAGGATATTTTCTGCACCGTTTCCACCGTCTCACGAAGCGCATAGGTTCACTTGGGGAGTATTTGAAGGTGATAGTAGGTCAGTAGTGAACTGGTATGCAAAGTTTAGTTTAATGTGTAACTTTCGAGAATTGATTAAATTTCCACATTTTGTACTTCATGTTTTGCCTATCTTGTTTAATCTCGATACCATAAAAATTGTTACCCTCAGGGTTATTTAGCTTTGATCAAAATCTGCTGACTAAAGAAACAGTCGGCTTTTTTTGTAAATGTTACGTTGCATATCTTCTCTGGCTTCTTTTGGTATGTTGGCAATCCCCCAGGTCCCAACGCTGCATCACAGGCTGAATCAACGTCGGATAATTATTTTTATGATCCCTTTATTTTTGAAGGAGCAAAAAGGTGTGTGTGAGAGTGGGCATTATAGAGAGAACGAACGGATTTCAATAGATAGACCAGCGACTTGACATCACCTTGTGGTGGCGTGTCTTTCTTGAAGCAACGGTACGCCAAGGAATTTTGGAGTAGTGACGATCTTCATCCTTCAGTTACTGCCACCGTGTTGTATTCGCGCGTTTTTCGGTTTTATGCTAAAATTTAAACAAAAATGATCCCCCGGTGTCAAAATCCCACGCCCACGCCCACGCCCACGAAGTTCAAACCAAGTAAGCCCAGTTCGGGTCGTCAGAGTTCTGACCAGCACGCTAGAGTTTGCCATTTTGGACTTGTCTACACATTCTTTAGCATAAAGGCAAATGTATCATTTAAATTTTCTAAAAAATAATCTTGTTTTTAAATAAAACTTTCTGAAAATTAAAACTGTTTGGAATTTAATACGTTTTATAACCTAGAGTGCATAGCAATGTTGGTCAATAGGTTTGGTTTCGATTGTTTTATGGCATATCAACACCTCAATGGGTTATTTAATGCCGACAGGATTTTTAGTGATGGTAATATGTTTTTCAAAAATGTATTACTAGTCATAATTTTTT
Organism: Acanthosepion pharaonis; assembly: GCA_903632075.3. Classification (NCBI taxonomy): domain Eukaryota; kingdom Metazoa; phylum Mollusca; class Cephalopoda; order Sepiida; family Sepiidae; genus Acanthosepion; species Acanthosepion pharaonis. The sequence continues at coordinate 685,873 of CAHIKZ030000025.1, forward strand.
ACAATGTAAATACAATATTTTTACACTTTCATATTGTTTTGACCCCAGTTGGGTGGGGGTAATTATTTTCTCATAGCTGGGACCCAAACAGGTGCTACCACCCCGAGTCAGACTAGACTTGGGAACACCAGCAGTTAAGAGGCGGTTCCACGCTCCTCAAAGCCTCCTGATCAGAGGCCTTGCTGTTGGATGTAGTTTATCGTCTTACCCAGGACGCGGATGTAGTTTATCGTCATACCCAGGATGCGGATGTAGTTTATCGTCATACCCAGGACAGTTTTGGTCAATAGAAAAAAAGGAGACAAAATAATTTGTTTTATTTCTAATATATTTTTAATTACTTCAAAGATTATTTTTTGCGGATATCCATATTTGAATAGACGTTCTGTTTTTATTTTAAACGATATATATTTTGTCTATCGATCTCTACACTCGAGAAAATCTATTAAAGAAAACGTATTCTCCGGCAAGATTCGAAACTACGCCCTCCTTTACAGCTCGGCTACGAAGAGCTTCACTATCAAGGAATGTTTACTTTTTCATTAAAGCACATTAATTCGTTCAGATTTTTTTGTAACTCTCCGGCCCATCGACACAAATATGGGTATCTACTAAAAATGATATTTAAAGTAATAAATATATGTCCGATTAAAAATTAAATCCATTACGGCTTTAGAATTTTTTTGTTTACGTTTCAGATATGAAAATATACAGTTCTGCCATTACGAGAAAATCTGTATGAGTGAGTGTGTTTTAACCTTTTGAGCCCTGACCATCGATTTACCGGTGGTAGAGAAAAATGACTTAATGCCCAGCCACCGGTTGAACGGTGGGTAAATACTTGCGTCGTGATTTGCTATTGGTTGTCTTATTTTGAAGAGCCAATCAGAAAAGCCGTAATATTCTGGTGTCATTGAACGTTAAACCAACATGTCCGTGCCTTTTCATTGTTTTGGATAAATAAATGATCGTTTTTACCATGAAGCGTGCAGAGTCTCACCCTGGACCCTCAGGGAAGCAATCAGGAAGTTATATATTTTGTTAACTATTTTTATATCTGCCGTGAAACATTATATACCAATTATTTGCGAATTTTAACTCAGGAGCTCAGGCAGAAGGATTAAAATTGTTCAGGAACGCAGAGATCAAAGAGCTAAAAACAGAACGTTTTTTGATTGTGAAGCTCTCCGTAGCCGAGCGGTTAAAGCTCGCCGAAGTAGACGGTGGCTTCTCCTGAAAACGGAGTCGCGGATTCAGAGGTCACATTTCCTTCATTTTTATCATTTGTGCAGGCCGATAAAGAAAATGTAAACTGTTTAAAATAAAATAAAAACGAGGCATCTACTCAAATACGGGTATCCAGTAAAATAAGGTTTGAAGTAATAAAAATATATCGGGCTAAAAAAATAAAATCTATTAATTCTTTAGAAATTTCAGTATATATATATATATATATATATATATATATATATATATATATATATATATATATATATATATATATAACTTTTTTTTCTTTCATCCCTGAATCAGCAAAAGTTTTTCTATTAGCATAAAATTAATATTAATCGGAACATAAAATACTTTCATGTTTTCAAAGTTAACAGAGGAAAAAAAATGACGGCGTATTAAATGCTTTTATGAGTTCTATTTTGATACAGGCGTTTAATTTTGACATCTGATAAGTTGAAACATTTTGTGATTTACAATTTTAATATTAAATATGCCAATTTTGACATTTTACAATTATATTTTAATTTCACTTTTTGATCTTGAAATCAAGGTGGGGGGGAGATTTTAAAAACTCGGACGGGGACGAGAAAGAAATTGAAACCTCAAAAGGGTGAGAGCATTGAATAAGAAATGCAGCTAAAACATGACTCGCAAATTCACATTGACATATATCAAAGGCATTCATATATATATATATATATATATATATATATATATATATATATCGACATCAAGAATCCTCTCAAATATGCTTTGTTAAATGATATGGATAAGTTCTGTCAATCAATTTTGCTATTAAATATTTTAAATTTCCGAATAAGTTGTTTTGTTTTATCGGTAAATTAATAAAATTCATATTAACTATATTATGTGTTATTTTTCAATTATTTTTAAGCATATATTGTTAAATATAACAGTTAATGAATGTCTATTATGACTGATCATGAGCCGTTCTAATGTTCATATATATATATATATATATATATATATATATGAAAATTTCTCTGTAGAAAAGACAATATTTATAAATATAAATGACAACAGGAAAATTGTAATCGTTACCGACGCGTTTCGTCCAATATGGACTTTCTCAAAGCAAAAAACGAAATGAATTTATTTAAACAAAGTAACTAATAATAATAATTGAGAAAATCCACATTGGACGAAACGCGTCGGCAACTATTAATGTTTTCCTTTTGTCATTTATGTATATATTTAGTTGGATTGATGTGAGTTTGTGACCCTGGGTTTCACGCTATTTGCGATCACACACACACACACACACACCGGCACACACAATCACAGACACACACATACATAGAGACACACACACACACACGATCACAGACACACATACACACACACATACACACACACACACGCACATATACATATATATATATATATATATATATATATATATATATATATACATATATATATATATGTTGAAACTTGACTAATGCATGGAATAATAATGCAACACAAAATGTACTTAGAACAAAATGTATTGAAACAAGAAAGTGTACACAATATTTACATATAGTCTTTTTGTATATTCCTGGTAAGACCGTTCCTGGAGAATGTGTTGACTGAGTCGTAGTCGGGCAGAGTCTCTGGTTAAATCTCTTGATTCCTCCTCTCTTCCCGGTACCAACCATATTTATATGGTCGGTACTCCACTATGCAAATTAGGTAGATCCTACCACAACAATATATATATATATATATATATATATATATATAGGGTAGTCCGAATGTCTTGTGACGCCTATCTCTCTTGTTGGATTGACTCTGCCACCTGGAATAGAAAATTATATTGTCCGGGTAACAAGACTTGCGGACCATCCACCTTTTCATTCTCTCTATCTATCTATATATATATATATATATATATATATATATATATATATATAGTGTATTGGAGCAGCACATCATTATTTAAACATATATTGTTAAATATAACAGAAAGAATGTCTATTATGTCTGATCATGAGCCGTTCTAATGTTCGTATATTTGCTTTAATTTCGGATGAAAATAAAGTCAAAAATTGTCCAACATTTGGATATTTTTTAAGCTGTTCCTTGATCTAAGCTTTCGACTCACATGAGCCATCTTCAGAGTGGTTTTACGTACATTTAAACCAAGATATTCACCATCAAAAATGATATTCCGTTGTGTTGATACAGAAGATTACTATGCGACGATAACGGTCGCGGGATAGCAAACGCAGGTCGTAAATTAATGATGTGGTACTATGACGTCGTACCACGTGACTGCCCGAAATATTAACAACAGAATCAAATGTCTAGATGCAATGTAATGTGTTGTGACTAGAAAGAAAAAAAGAAGGGAGAGGGAGGGGGAAAGAATTTCTGCATTCACAAGAGTTCCTATTTGCTGATAGCCATGTTTTTTTTTCATTGTTTTTATCTTTTCGCTCCTAGCAAGAGAATAAAGCCACTAAGAGGCAAAGGGTTACTGAATGTTAGAGAATATGAGAAAAAAGTCTCTTACGGAAAGAAAACAATAAAGAAAAAGAAGAAAGAAGATAACAATTGACATTGCCTCCATGTGTCTTTTCTAGAAATACTTTCATGGTAAGTGTCGCCGACAAAACTCACCTGGCCGTTTGTCTCAAAAAGAACCTCCAATCGGTTGTGAATTGAGGCAGGAATTGGCTGGTTAACTTTAATGCCTCAAAAACAAAACTGCTCTCTATTACTCACCAGAGAAAACCATCTCTGCCTCCCATTAGAATGTCTGACGCTCAACTCCACGAGAGCACCTCTTTGTGACTGCTCAGTCTTATATTGTCCGCTGACCTGAGATGGAACAAATTGAGTCAATTTGAGTCAACCCTGTCCACCGCAAGGACAGTTGGCTACCTGTGCCGCGACGGCAATTTTTTTCTCGCCGTATTCAATCCTTCAAATCTACAAATATGGAGTATTGCTGCCATATATGGTCTGGAGCACCTTCTGTTTGTCTCAAAATCCTTGATAAAATCAAAAGACGGATATGCAATGTAATTGGCCCTGATCTGACATCTCGTCTGCAGCCGCTCTTTCACAGACGTGCCGTCGCCTCCCTCTGTCTTTTTTACAAATACTCTCACGGTAACTGCTCCGATGAGCTGCTTTCGCTGGTTCCCAGACTTCATGAATTTAAGCGTTCAACTAGGCTGGCATCTCGCTCAAACCCTTTCACTAGCGAAAATGTTAAATGTAGCCGTCTCTTCTACTCCAATAGCTTCATGTCTCGCCCTTCTCGCCTGTGGAACTCCCTCCCCATTTCTTGTTTTCCTGATAGCTATAATCTCCAACTATTCAAATGTAATGTCAATCGACATCTCCAAATGCCCTGATCTATCCCCTATCCGTCTCTTCATCTTTTCTTCTATCACTCCTCTTTGCTCTCGCTCCAACTCTCTGTAACCCCTTGCATGCTAGTGGCTTCCTGCCTTGCTTGGGCGAAAAAAAATGTTCTTATGAGCTTAGCTATGGTACCTAGATTTTTTTTAAATTTAAGCACAGAACTAGACTGGCATTGATATCTCATCAATTTACAGTTAAGTTGACTAGATGTAAATGTAAATTCTATGCTAACAGTTTCTTTTCTCACACTTCTTGCTTGTGGAACTCTCTTCTGGCATTATGTTTTCCAGCCAACTTTAATCTTCAAAAATTTAAATGCAATGTGTGTGTGTGTGTGTGTGTGTGTGTGTGTGTGTGTGTGTGTGTGTGTGTGTGTGTGTGTGTGTGTGTACGTTTATATATTGGATCGGATTTCCTACATTTTTCAACCGATTTCAACAAAATTTCACAGGACTGCGTAAAATTACCTTGCGGTGGTTCTAAGAGCGCCAAAAATTGGAAAAGCACAATTGTTTACGCACGAAATCAATTTGAAAACACGATAAAACACGACTCTGTCGCCAGAATGAAAGGGGGACAACTCATATCGAGTCAGACATTATAAAACCCAGGCTGTTTGTGTGTGTGCGTGTTCGTTTATATATGGGATCGGATTTCCTACATTTTTCAACCGATTTCAACAAAACTTCACTTTTTTTTGGCAGGTAGTGTTTCTTATTGTCTTGCACACTTTTTTCTTTATTTTTACATTCAGAATGCTTTAAAAATTCCATTTACAAGACAATTGTTTATAATAAAATTCTATTCAATCGATAGACTCATAACGATTGAAAACAATGTTTTTGTTTGAGTTTGAGTTTGACCAATTCGTAAAAAAAAACAAAAAAACAAAAAAAAAAATGCGTGTCCGTCAACCTTAAACAATAATCTTTGTCAATTTTATTTTTCAGTCTTTATGATGGTCGATACTTGATTTATCTCTTACTGTTACATCCCTGGGCAACGCCGGGCTCTACTGCTAGTCTAGAATAAAATTGCTTGTGATGGCATTGTCTCTTGGTAGATAAGATGAAGAAGCATAAGATTTTGTCTCTGTTGCAATCACTCGGAAGCAGCGGCAAATCGCGTGAAGAGAAGAAAACAAACGTGAGTTTGTTTTTCTTTTTCGAACTCATATTGCTTTTCATTTTTTTATCGGGAATTCACCAACTTAGCAAGAAAATCTACTTATCTTTTTATAGAGAAACTCAATATGTACACACATATGTTCGTTTTAAGTGACTGTCGAACGACTTAAGCCAAGCAATCGGCCAATGTATGCCGCTGATTCTCCATTTTCAGAGCGTTTAACAATGTCTCATTACACTTCCATGATGATAGTTTTCTTTTTCTTCGAATCTCCGCCATCTTTATGACGGGCAATAAGCTTCCACAAACACAACACAAACGAAAGCGAATGCACAACAATCCAATATTTCGTTTAACCAGGAACTGAGCTAAGCAGCCTTCCTCACAACAGCACCGTATCACCGCATATTCTTCCGCCAGGCAATGTATCCTTCCGCGAAAGAAGATTAATGGAGATTGCGTCGTATCCATGAATCGACGTAGGTCGGAACTGTCGTAACCCGGGGTGTTACTTTATATATTTGAAATTGGCAATCTTTTTTAGTTTTTTGTTTTTTGTTTTTTTTCTTTTTTTTTTACAAGGGTTGCTCCTAAATAAATGTTTCTCACGTATTTCCATGGAAAGTACAAACAATATATGGAACTTTACAGCATTCGATAGAGTAGGTTTTGAACTAAAAACGCTTTTTTGCATACAGCCGCTCTCACTGGCTATGAACATTTGTCAGGGATGAACAAGAACTTTCATGCCTTAATCTGTAACAGCTGAATGAATACAATCTTTCATTGAAACACATTAACCACCGTCTGTTTTATATACACTGTTTGGAATTCAAGGACCAAGCACAACTTCATATGTGCTCCCATATCAAACGGCATTTTCACATACTGCCATTCAACTGCTGCCTGTAACTTATAGTTTAACAAGAAAATGTACTTATCTTTTAAAGGGAAACTCAATATGTATACAGATATATACATGTTTTAAGCAACTGTCGAACGACTTATGACAATCAATCGGCCAATGTACGCCGCTGATTATCCATTTTCAGAGCGTTTAACAATGTCTTATTACAGTTCCATGGTGATGGTTTTCTTTTTCTTCGAAGCCCCCGCCATCAAAAGAGGTTGCACTACACTTGGCAGCCTTAATGAATGGCAATGTTTCCGCAAACAATCCAATATGGCGTACAACCAAGAACTGAGCCACGTAGCCTTCCTCATTCTAGCACCGTATCACAGAAGAAGAAGAAGAAGAAGAAGAAGAAGAAGAAGAAGAAGAAGAAGAAGAAGAAGAAAAAAAAGAAGAAGAAGAAGAAGAAGAAGAAGAAGAAAAAAAAAGAAGAAGAAGAAGTTTCTCTGGTTGAATATTTGACTTGATCCAATTGTCCACAACAAATCGTGTAATGGATATCTTAATGAATGGACACACTTCTAGATACTTTTTATTGGGAAAGACATTTAATCCATTACTTCTCCCAACCACTAGCTGTGGTTTAAATATCAAATTAGACTGGTCTCTCAAATCGTAAATAACACATAGTCTAGTATAAGGAGAACTCTGAATTTTAAAAGGTATAGAAGGTAATGGAAAGGCACTTGATCTTTTCCAAGAACTTTTAACAATTTACAGATAATAAAATTAGGAATCATTAGAGAGCAATGATTGCCTCTTTGCTAGCGTAACATGATATTAAAAAAAACTATACTTCTAATACTAATGCTAATACTACTACTAATAATAATAATTGCTGTTGTTATCACCAACGTCCAAAATAGTGGCACTAATGATGAAGTGTTTTTTTCCTGTATGCGCACGATTTTGATACAATAAACAATTTGTGAAAATGATATAATCTTCATATGCAATTCAAACTTCATTGCCGATATAAAGACGTAAATGTAAGGCAGATAAAGACGTATGTAAACGTAAGGCTGATAAAGACATATGTAAACGTAAGTCTATTAAAGACGTATGTAAATGTACGGCTGATAAAGAGGTATGTAAACGTAAGGCAGATAGAGAAGTATGTAAACGTAAGGGAGATAAAGACGTATGTAAACGTAAGGTAGACAAAGATGTATGTAAACGTGAGGCTGATAAAGATGTATGTAAACGTAAGGCTGATAAAGACGTATGTAAACGTAAGGGAGATAAAGACGTAAGTAAACGTAAGGCAGATATAGACATAAGTAAACGTAAGGCAGATAAAGACGTATGTAAACGTAAGGCTGATAAAAACGTTTGTAAATGTAAGGCAGATAAATACGTATGTAAACGTAAGGCAGATAAAGACGTAAGTAAACGTAAGGCAGATATAGACATAAGTAAACGTAAGGCAGATAAAGACGTATGTAAACGTAAGACTGATAAAGACGTTTGTAAACGTAAGGCAGATAATGATGTATGTAAACGTAAGGCAGATAAAGACGTATGTAAAAGTAAGGCAGATAAAGACGTATGTATAAAAATTATTGATCCAATACATTTTCATTGAATCGTTAATTTTTTTTTTCCATTTATTTTCTGATAAAGCGATGGTTAGAAATGAAATAAAGCCAAAACCTCTGAAAGTTAATTTATACATTTTTTTTTGTTCTTGAGAACTAACAACAAATATTTTTTTTACAAGCTTTTTTATTTATACTATTTATTTATGATATTGTTTATTGGAATAATTTGAAAACATCGGCTAATTTTCAATTGTTTAAAACTTTAGCAAATAGTAAATAATGAGGATTTCCTTATGGTATCTTCACATATTTTAAGAATTTAGTAAATGTTTATAAATTAATGAATAAAACTTGTCCACATATTTATTTCTTTATAAATTGGTAAATGATAAATATTGTATTTTGTTAGTTTTTTAATTGTATTAGTTTTTAGAATATTGTAAATATAAACATAATTCTTGTAAATAAACAATCAACAATTCTAGTAAATAAACAGAGTTTCATATTTTGCTATAAATTCTCAAGAACAAACAATGTATAAATTCGCTTTCATCATAGGTTTAGGTTTTATTGCAATTCTTATAATTGCTTTATAAAACAATAAACATTGCTGAGGAGCGGAAGTAGTTAAAATAATTGGGCTTCAATGGAAAAACCGCTTCTTTGACTCGTTTTTATTTATAGACACAAATGTCCAAGTTTTTCCGAATCTTCTATAAGGTGTGTACTTATACCATTACTCCAAATTAAAATAAACATTTAAGAAGGAAGGAAACTATGCAGCAGTTTCCTTTTTGGGTTCATTTTGGTAAGCTTTTTACACTTCTCTTATTAAATCTGTTGTAATTAAAGAAGAACAGACATTTTTTGACTGACCCCCGTGACACGATTGTGAAGGAAGGTGAGTATATTAAGGTTTCTATTTAGAATTTTGTGTTTTTTACGTTCACTTGAGTGTTCTTTTTGTTCTTCAACTATTAAATGAATTGTAATTAAAGAAAAACACGCATTAGTTTTCTTAGCAAACCTCATACAACGATTGAAAATAGCAGAATATGTTGAGGACTAGATACAGAATCCAGAGAATTTGGTGGCTATGCTGGTGGGGTAATGTACAACCAGGCTAATATGAAATCGAAAAGCTGATTTCGAATTATAATCAACCTCAATACATTCACTTACGCGCAAATCCCCTCGAGAAATAAATGAATCCATTTGAACGTATCTTGAAATAAAACATTTTAATCTCCCAAAAAACGTTAATGTAATATTTAATCGCACAAAAGAGAGTTATTCTTGCAACCCAAAGTATATTTCGTCTTTACATAGCCCACAAACGGTTGATAAAGGCCGAAAAAAGATATTAATCGGGCGAAGTGTTTATTTTACAGGGCTTTTCATGACTTCTATTAATAAATCTTAATTAAAGAAGAGGCCGTTGTACTGATAAACCATCAATTATTTCCCCTTAAAATCTAGGAGGTATAAAAAGCAGCCTATAATTTCCGTCAGTAGACGCCGTCCTGGGTATGACGATAAACTACATCCGCGTCCTGGGTAAGACGATAAACTACATCCGCGTTCTGGGTAAAATGATAAACTACGTCCAACAGCAAGGCCTCTGATTAGGAGGTATTGAGGATCGTGGAACCACCTCTTAATTGCTGGCGTTCCCAGGTCCACCCTGACCCGGGGTGGTAGCTGTTAGCGTCCCAGCTATGGGAAAATAGTTGACACCCAAACTTGTGTAAAAATAGGTTTTAATATCAGAAATACTTTGTAATAAAAAAAATATTACCAGCAATAATTTTAAAGGACAAATTATTATCAGCAAAAATATACCAGCAATACAAACAGCTATACATTTTTTGAAAAAAATATGACCAGCGATAGATTTCTTCATGGAAAAATATTCCAGGAAATAAATTTTTGAAGAAAAACATTACCAGCAATAAAAATTTTGTCTGCATTAAATAACCCATTGAGCTTGATATGCCGTAAAACAAACCAAACCAAAAAAAATCCAGATCGTCAGTAGACGAAGTAGTCAGAGTAAAGTGCAATAAAGCTTTGGTATAAGTTTATTCACTGGTTCTGTTTTTACTACAGTGGTATTACTTACTTACTATCGGAATTTTCTGATCGATCTTTACATTTAGAAATCCTTCGTTTATAGAACAATTTTTTTCTTCGATTTTAAACCTATTATTCTAGCACAAAAGTGAATATTTATATCCAAGATCAACTCTTTCTTGCGGGGCGACGCCATATTTAAATTAATAATATCTCTACCATTTGTGTGTGTATGTATGTATATATGTGTGTGTCTTTTTCGTCTGTTTTTATATATGTTAATTTTTTAATATATTTCTCTTTATGTAAGACATTGTGTTTAATCTCCATCATCAGCGGAAGCTGTAACCTTCTCTCAGGCTATACAAAGCCCGGTGAATATATGCATATTGTTTAATTGGCGCTTAAAGAACAGCAACCCGGATGTATAACTGATTAAAATTCACAGAATCCCTTATTTATGAAGGAACTTGTCAAGGATAATCGTAGGAATACCATTCAGCTGGATTGCTGGAAATGTCGGGTTAGGAATCGACTGTGTACTTTGCAAAGTCTGAGACGGTTAAATATTAAAATAAAATTAATGACTGTTATGCCATCTCAGCATCACGTGAATATAAGAATGTTAAATTACCACCATTTAAAGGATGATTAAATTCGTCGGTTACTGCCTTCGGGTGTGACTCTCGCCTCCTTGTCGTCTTTCGTTTGGCATGACACCGACAGGGGGCGTGGATGTCTGGCTAGTAAAAGCAAAGAGCCAGCGCAAATGTCTCAGAGCAAATTACATTATATTTCATATTTTTTTATATCAAATTTACACACTGGAAAAAAAATGGAAATCTGGTAAAACCAGATTAGATTTTTAATTAGATACAAGTTTTCTTGACCTGTTACTATACCTTACGTATTTTTTTAAATGATTATTTTCACCTTTGGAAAATGCATAGGTATAGATATTTAGCCATATCTTAGGACGGAAGAGGAAAAGAACATCCTATCGAGAGCCATACACACACACACACACACATATATATATATATATATATATATATATATATATATATATATATATATATTTAAAGATATTTTTGTAGGTACAAAATTTAATGATCGAAATAAAAGTGTAAAATTTAATATTACAAAAACATATTAAAACAATATTAAATAATAAAAAAAACCACTCAACAACAAGGGGGTGAAGCAACCGGTTTCGCTCCCGCTCATCAGGCTTCCAACATATGGAATATATATATATATAATAAAAAGGCTTAAACACTAATATTCCATGGTCATAATTTATTACATTTGAATCGTAAATACGATCCAATTCATCAGACCTACAAATTCAAAAAGAAAACATCCTTACTCTGTTCCGGACATTGAGTTCTACCTGGATTCTATCCTCTTTGATACCTAACCCTAATAAACCTAGTAAACCTAAAAAGCCAGACAAACCTACCTAAGTTTCACCGACGCGGATCGTCAAACCTAGGTAGGTTTATCTGGCTCTTTGGGTTTACATAGTTTCCTCTACTTAGCGTATTAAGCACTTTACTTAGTTATTTTTACTTTACTTATGTCGGAGTTTTTTTTTTCTTCTTTGAACTCTGAACTTAGATTCTAGACGATTATTTTCGCCGGAAGTACATGTTCTTAGTTCTTTCTTTTTTTACCCTATTTTCCCCTTGGGTATTGGTTTGTTCATTTACAAGCGTAAACACCTAAGGTTTTGCCGGACGAGTATAGCAGCTTATATTTATAAGATCATTAGTGTTATATATTTTATATATTATGAAATGGACAAAGTCTGACAATTATTTTAAGACATTTTTATGTCATCACATTCTTTTTATAGATAAAATATTCAAGTAAATGCTCTCTTTATAATAAACAGTATTAACAACATTTACATGCTCACCGAACGATCCTCTGTGGCCCAATCGGTTAAGGCACGTCAGGCAATATGACGGTTCTGTATAGGATACAGGTTCAATTCCAGTCGCAGGACGAATATTTTCTATTAAAATTTCTCGGACATTCAGGCCGGTAAATGTTGTTAATACTGTTTATTATAAACAGAGCATTTACTTAAATATTTGAATCTATGAATGTATAAACATAAAAATGTCTTAAAATAATTGTTGGACTTTATCCATTTTCTATACACATATATATATATATATATATATATATATATATATATATATATATACACACACACTAAATCTTGCCTGGATATATGTGTGTGTGTGTGTGTATGTATGTATGTATGTATGTATACACTAAAAAACAGAAATCGGCACCAAGGTACGCCGATCCCAGATCTCCAAATTGTAACATTTCGTTTCACACTATGCCGATCATTTGACAACGAGATCTCGTCTTCAGCCAGTCGCCATATTTAATTACCAAATATTTAACAGTGGATGAATAAAAGCGTACAGAAGCGAACACAAGAATTTGACGCCTGACAATCGTCATTCATTAATAACGACGTATTTAAAAGCAAAGCAGACGCACAAAAATCCTGCAAAAATCAACACATATCGACGTCTAACTTTCGTCGCCATACTTTAATTAAAACATATTTTATGGAAGACGCACAAAAATCCTACCAAAGTGAACACACGAATTTCACCTCTGAAAATCGTCATTCATTAACCTTTTGAGTCCTGTTTTCCTGAACAATTTTAACCCTTCTGCCTGAGCTAATGATTCAAAAAGCATATCAGTTACTTGCTGCGCTGTGTATAGTTTTTTTATCTCACGTTTTGTCCTTGATTGCTTCCCTGACGGCCCAGGTCAAGACTCTTCACGATTAATGATAAAAACGATAATTTTAACCAAAACATATGAACAGAACACAATGAAAAAGCGAGAAAATGTTGGTATAACGTTCGATGACATCAGAATATTACGACTTTTCTGATTGGCTCTTCAAAATAATGCAACCAATAGGAAAACACGACGCAAGTGTTTACACACCGTTCACCCGGTGGTTGGTCATTGTCATTTTTCTCTTCCACTGTTCAACAGCTGGCTGGGCCTTACGTCATATTTCTCTACCACCGGTAAAGCGGTGGTCTGGGCTCAAAGGATTAATTATAACATATTTAATAGCCGACGCTTAAAAAGCATACAAAAATAACGACAAGAATCTAAAATATGACAATAACCATTCTTTAACTGTTATCAATTTAATAGCAGATGCATAAAATTTCTACAGAAAAGAATACAAGAATTAAACGTCTGTGAATCGCTTCCATTAATTAAACCCAGTTAATAACAGACTTATAAAAAGCCTACAAAAATAAACAGAAAAATTTGATGTCTGAAAATTATTCCGTAATTGCAACATCTTTAATCGCAGAAGCATAAAAAGTTCATGAAAAGAAAAAAGAACTTGTAATAAGACGTGTAATAAGTTTCCATTATTGAATTGCAACATATTTAATAGCAGACGTCTACAAAGTGAACACAAGAATTGGACGTCTGACATTCACCATTTTTAATTGCAACATATTTAATAGCAGACGTCTACAAAGTGAACACAAGAATTATACGTGTCATTCACCATTTTTAATTGCAACATATTGGGCAGCAGACGGCTACAAAGTGAACTCAAGAATTGGAAATCTGACATTCAACATTTTTAATTGCAACATATTTAATAGCAGACGTCTACAAGGTGAATAAAAGAAATGGACGTCTGGCATTCAGAAATATCCTTATTGATTTAAAATATATTCCAACGTAGACGTATAAAAAAAAGCTTAGACACGCGAACACAAGGATTCTACCTCTAACAATTGCCATTCTTTAATTACAACATATTTAATGGCAGACGCAATAAAGCCTCGAAAATTGAACACAACATTCCTGTCTGACCGTTTGTTAATTAACTTTATTCCAAATCAGACATATAATATCCGTTTAAAAGTGAACACAAGAATTTGACATCTGACAATCATTATTCTTTTATTACAACATATTTAACGACTGATGGATCAATAGCAAAAATATGAAAAATAAATATTTTGTCGTTTGACTATCGTTAAACTCTAAATTACAACTTGATTCCGAGTCTCTTATCCCTGTTTGTTTGGGATTTTTTTGTTTTACACGTTTGCCTATGTTTTATTTCTACAAGTATTTAGCGCTTGAGGGTTTTGTGCAAGAAGGTGATTATTTTTTCATTTTGATATTTTGCTTTTTTTCTTTTCTTTTCTTTTTCTTTTAGCATGTTTTCCTCTTTAGTAGGCTTAGTGTCTGTAGGGTACTCTTTCACGCTTTACCGATAACTTGATTCACACACAAACTCTCTCTCTAATTCTCTCTCTTTTTTCACTCCCCCTCTCTCTCTCTCTCTAATTCTCTCTGTCTACACCCACACGAGTGTATACACACAGACACACACACACGCAAACATGCAAACACATCCAAACACACACACACACGCACACATATATATATATATATTGCTATGTCAAACCACATTGAGCACTGTTTTGTTTACAACATAAATTAAATTGAGTAAATATTTATTCGTTGCTTACCTGTGTATGCACGCTAACGCATGTATATACGTTTGCTAATACTTGATTTATCCACGTGAATACTTACATATATATATATATATATATATATATATATATATATATATATATACAATTGGAATTACGATACCATTGCTGAATGATCATTTTCCCCAGTGTCAGTTTGTTGAAGTGGTGCATTATGGGTAGTAATGTCTGTTGTATTATACTAACAGTTATTGCGTGGCTAGTAACGATTACATTTCAAATTATTCTAGAAGCTACTGCGTATAAACAATTATTGGTCCAAATGGGGTTATTTCTTAAATTAAATGTAATAATAATAGTAATCAACAACAAATAATTAAGTAATAATTAACGCTTAAAAGTTAACAAATCGTTTACACGCAAACCACCGTCATTCCCTATGTGTTTCATTGCTGATATCTAAATTTCACTCGAACATCTTCTTACGAACCGCTAACTGACTCCCAAGAGGATGCTTCCCTGATCAGGAAAATCTTAACTTATGCATGTCAATTGTTAACCGTTATCTTTTCCATATATCCTCATAAACAGTTCTTCTTATCTTTTACTTCGTAACCGTCTACCTCAAGTGGCATCTAGGCCTTGTATTGGGCGAAAATTATGCTAAAAACATACTGAGCTGTTCTTATAAGTAACAGCGCCATAATTTTGTGTTACAATTAATGCTTAATCTCTTTTCCATTTTCTACGCTGACAATCAGTTCCTCTCGTTTCCGTTGTATGTCTGTCATCCAAAAAGTGTCCCTTGTCTATCATATGTTGTTAAGATTCTATCTACCAATGATAAATCCCGTTAGGACTTCTAGTTCTCTTAGGACTGTCTCGCTTTAAACGTTAATTATATCCGGTGAGAGACGCATCTTTTCTTCCTCTTTTTGATCTTGTGTACTTTCTTAGTGCATCTTTCGTCCGTGTGTGCAGGGCGGTTTTATCCCAAGAAATGTCCTGGATTAATCTAATATATTTCTCAGATATATCAAGTTTTCCTAGATGTTCAAATTGGTGGCAATGTCCAGATAGTTGTATATAATAATGATTATATTTTACTTCAAGCAAATAGCAGGAAAAAAGGAAAAGTGATATGTAATCAACAAATCCTAAATTCCATAGGATTTATTCTATTATATTCTAATTTCAGTTCATATTCAAGCAGGTATTTTGTGGCCGATGCAGCCATTTTGGTCTTATTTTTTTATAAATATGTTTTAGGACTTGCGGCAGCAAAAATATTATAATAACCAGAATAGTTATTGTAGTAGTTATAAACATGGCAAATAGATAGATATTTATGTACTATATATATATATATATATATATATATATATATATATATATATATATATATTATGCACGTTACATTAGAACATGTAAATACCCTCTACAAAAATGTACATCATTTTTCAACGTTAAAAAGTTTTTAACGTTGAAAAAAGATGTACAGTTTTGTTGTTGGTATATGCATGTTCTAACGTAACGCAGCATAATAAATAAATATTTATTGCTCTACTTTTGTATTGAATCCTGTTTTAATTTAATGTTTTGAACGCTGAAATTTACTCTTCGTTCTTTTACATTTGTATATATATATATATATATATATATATATATATATATATATATATTATATATATATATATATATATAGAGAGAGAGAGAGATGAACATACATATATACATATATATATTTATATATATATATATATAGAGAGAGAGATAGACAGATGAACATATATATATATATATATATATATATATATATATATATATATATACAGTGTAACCCGGATATAAGAGACCCGGATATAAGAGAAACCCGGATATAAGAGAGATTTTCTCTCGTCCCAAATTAGACCCTGTGTTAATGTATATAAAACAGACCAAACCCGGATATAAGAGAAACCCGGATATAAGAGACTTATTCTCCGGTCCCGACAACTCTCTTATATCCGGGTTACACTGTATATAATAAATGTGAAATGCTAATGTCAGCTGTTTCCTCTTAAGGAAACATTCGGCTTTCATTGATCGAGCAGCCAGAGCTACTTTTTGGTTGAAATGGATATACTGAGATAGATAAAGAGATAGATGAAGATAGTTTTATTACATATATATATATATATATATATATATATATATATATATATGTGTGTGTGTGTGTGTGTGTGTGTGTGTGTGTGTGTGTGTGTGTGTAGAGAGACAGGGTGGCTGTGTGTGTTTGTTTAAGAGAGACAAAGTGTCTGTGTGTGTGCCTATCTTTGTGTGTGAGAGTTTGTGTGTTTGTGTGTGTGTTTGCCTACATTCCGATAGATATGATAAAAGTAAGATAAATAAAAGAAAGTATGAGTATTATAGATATGACAAATCAAATATTTAATTAATCGATAGGAAGATTATATAGCACCAATCACTTGAACAAAAAAGTAAAAGAAGGCCATCATTCGAAAACTAGTCTTTTACTGAGACACTTAACTCGTGATAATTTTCCCGTTAAGAGGCTCATATTTTCGCCATACAACAATCCCAGGAGAGTAGATTCTAAAACAGTTAAAAAAAAACATGCCTGGATATAAAATCCTATCAAATTCTGGAACTTGATCATGTTTCAAAAACACCTGTTAACAGCATTGTTATCAGAAAATAACTCCAGAGAATAAATATCATTTAGAATTTGCTTAATGAACAATACATTCGTTGTCCTTGACATAAAGCAGTGAAAAGAGTTTAGTACTCGGGAATATGATCTTCTTTAAAAAATTAAACAAACACGATAAGTAGCAACAGTCAATAATACTCTTTTAAGACAGTCTTGGTCAAAACCGTCTGGTTTTGACCAAGACTGTCTTAAAAGATTCGAGGAATCTTGCCGATTCCTGTTTTCCCGCTTTAATCTTCCTTGAAAAAAAAAAGCGTTTTAAAAGCACACAAAAATAGTATTAGTATTTAGTATTAGTATTAGTATTACTCCCATCAAGCACGGCTTAGTATTAATACTACTTCTAGACGATACAACTTAGAACATCAACACAGGAAGATATACTAACAAAGACCATAGCAATCCATCGTTTGTGACCTGATAGTCCACAGGGGTGGCTATAGTTTAAACATATATATACTTCTTAAACTCCTCCCTTTCTGGGGTGTGGTATTATGATTACTTATATCACATGGCCCAGTGGACAAAGGCGATCCATTGACTAGTCTCAAAGAGTGGTGGCTTCTATACCAGGCTACATCAATGGTGAACCAAAACTGGAGAGAGTTGAGTTAAAGGGGAATTTACTGAGACATCCAAAAGAGGCATGGCACGTGGAACTAGAACAATTTACCCCGGTAGACGAAATAAACGGTTCGGTTCGAAATTCCAACCACCTGAAGAAAGCCGGAGCATGCAACGACCGAAACGTTGTGGATATGGCAATGAATATGAGGATAACATTCCGAGTAATGTAAATAATGTAAGTTACCATGAAGATGTTAATATAAAAGATTCGGATATAATACGTTATAGTGGGAAATTGTCGGAAGCTGAAGGACAGGACCAATAATATTAGATCTTTTTTATTTTATCTAGAAACTCTAAACGCATAACAGAATGTTGATTGGTTGAAGGATTCGTTTTTTATGAATTATCAACCCTCTGTAATTTTTTAAAGACAGAAAATATTTTTAGATTGTAAAAATTTTTTTTTTAGTTAATAATGTTTTATTGATACAAATGTAAGAATTTTTTTTTGTTTTTAGATAATAATGTTTTATTGATACAATTCGTACTAATTGACCCATACCCGGGGAAAGAAGAGGTAGTTTTTTTTTTCTTACTTTTCCCAAGGGTGTCAATGCAAGGGAACATTTTGCAAAATAAGCCTAAGGTCGTCAGAATGGGAAGTTCTTTCACATCCACCATATTCACTTGATTTCACTGTAGATTTTCATTTGTTTTTATACGATTAGAGACAATAATAGTAATATATAGATTCACCTCTCGTCCGGTTCACACTCCTCCTCGTTTTTTTTTAACAGGAGTTGAGGCTTATCTTTTATTTCCTGCTTAGGATTGGGTTGCTGATCCCTCCTAAAGTCTATTTACACTGCCACCGAGCGGACAGGGAAATCGTCTCCTCCTTACTCCTATAAGATCCTTCTGGAAGTGTCTTTCCAGAAGACACCATAGCTCCAGATTCAGCGTCGGACATTGGGGATCTGAGGACAGCAATGCAGAACTGAACAGTGTGAAAAGGGATTGACAATGGACTTGCGACCAACCATAGGGAGGTCGAATGATGATGATGATGTACTTGTCTCCACGTACTGTCCTCTACCTTTTACAAGAACCAGATCAGGCCAACTACTGTTGTCATATTTGGGCGGTAGCTGCACTGGTCGCAATTTCCAGCCTTTAGAGATGATTGAATAACTGTTATCTCTAGTACTTAATACTAAAGTAACATGAAAAAAGAAATTGAAAATAAAAATGATTATTTCCGGCTGCCACGCTTATTGCAAACCCGACCCTCCCCCATTTCCAGTAAATACCTAATTCCCTGAGCTATCCTCTGCCTTAGAATACTGCTCTCATATTTAGGCGGGAGTTGCCTGTCCCTCACTTTCAAGCCTCGATAGAGTCCAAAAGCGTCTCCGAGTCCTTGTGGTTGATGAATTATTTCCCACCGTTCAGCGTCTCACAAGCAGGATGTTGCAAGCCTCCTGCTGTTCTGTCGATACGTTCACGGAAAGTGCTCGGACGAACTACATTTTGTTTCCGACAGCCCTAACCTTCACGTCAAGGACCCGCCATGCCACTTACATAGTAGCAAACCACCCACATTCACCTCGTATTCCATCGATGACAAGTAAGTTCCACTCGAACACCTTCTTCCTGTGTACCACTGTTCTGTGGAAGCGACTCCCAAGAGGATGCTTCCCCGATCATTCCAATCTTAATCTGTTCAAGTCTAGAGTTAACCGTGCCTTCCTCTCCTATCTGTACAAACTTTCGCTGAACGTAACCATCTACTTCGAGTGACCTCCATTCAAATAATTCGACATTGTTATTGTCTTCAGACAGTAAGCTGCAGGAATTCCTGCAAATTCTTTAATGAGTTCGGTGGTTGTTTTCGCGTTGGTGCCAAACCAATCTTCGACGCCGGGGGAACGCCAAATAAACAAGCTATCTTCTTTTTACATGTGTATGTAGCTGGTTGAATTGCACTTCAAGCACAGGTAAGGGAAACACCTGTCTAAATAGTGGTCAGGGACGGAATTGTCAATAAATCAGCATCAATGAGTCTATCTCCCTCAGTGCTTCTTTCTCCCTCCCTCTCTTTCTCTCTCTCTCTCTCTCTCTCAGTGTCTCTCTCCCTCTCTTTCACTCGCTCAATGCCTATCCAACCCTTTCTTTCACTCAATGCATCTCTCTCCCTCTCTCTCTCTTTCTTTCTCTTAGTGCCTCTCTCTCTCCCTCACTTTCTCTCTTTCAATATCTCTCTCATCCTTTCTCTACTTCAATGGCTCTCCTTCTCTCATTCAATAACTCTTACTCTACCTCTCTCTCTTTCAATGCTTCCCAATCATTCTCTTTCTCTCCTTAAATGTCTCTCTCCCTCACTGCCTCTCTCTCTTTTTATCAATGCTTTTCTCTCTCTTTCTCTCCCTCAATGCGTGCGTGCGTGTGTGTGTGTGTGTGTGTGTGTGTGTGTGTGTGTGTGTGTGTGTGAAATGGAAAAAGTATATTGAATCAATTGCAGCTAAAAAAAACCTGGTTTACTATGTCGTGCTTGATAATTTTTATCTCCAGAATCTATCTTACATATTTATAAGTCTACCATTGGTCCATGCTTTAAATATTGCGGTTATATCTGGTCTAGTGCGCCTACTATATATTTAGAGATTCTTAATAAAATCCAAAGAAAATCTGCAACGTTATTAGTCCTGACCTGGCATCTCGCTTTCGGTTCTTTTCCCACCGCCGAAACGTGGCTTCCCTGTGTCTTTTCTACAAATACTTTCATAATAATTGTTCTGATGAACTTTCCCCTATGGTAGCTAGAATTTATGAATTTAAACGCAGTACTTTGGTACTGTGTTTAAATTGGTGACAATTGGTAGCAACGTCTCATTATTTTACAGTTGAAATGGCTAGATGTAACCGTAAGTTCTATGCTAACAGTTTCTTCTATCGCACTTCTCGCTTGTGGAACTCTCTTCCGGTTCTTCTTCACCACTCAACTTTGATATTCAAAACTTTAAATGCAATGTCAATTATTATCTTATGTCTTCTTAATTCTTTTTCTTTTATTATCCTCTCTCCTTAATAGTAGTTTTTCTCATATTCTCTAACACTCAGTAACCCCTTTCTTCCTAGTAGTTTTATTGCCATTCTTAAAATGATTAATATCTATCTCTCTAGCTCTCTCTCTCTCTCTCTCTCTCTCTCTCTCTATATATATATATATATATATATATATATATATATATATATATATATATATATATATATAAACACACACATATATATAGAGAGAGAGAGTATGGGATAGAGAGAGAGAGAGAGAGAAAGAGACCCCGTTAAAAATGTATACACATTTTAGGAAAGGAAGAACATGTCTACATATTGTAATACTAAATTTATTTAGACATCACGAGATTAATGCATGTTACCTTTGGATTCTACAATTACAAGAGTTGCTCAAAATGGTGTCCGTTAGCTTCCAGATATTTATAAGTACGGCGAATCTTTGTTTGGGCAACGTTGGCCAAAGTGTCCAATAGGATTGCTACACATGCATTTTCAATTTCTTGCCTAAGGGCCGCCAATGTAATGGCATTTGTCGAGAAAATATTGTAAATACAGTAAGCAGTGTTATCGCCATCGGATAAAAATATGAAAGACAAGTTTTTCCTTTCCTGAAGTGGATATACATTTTGTGACGGACTCTCTCTCTCTCTCTCTCTCTCTCTCTCTCTCTCTCTCTCTCTCTCTCTCTCTCTCTCTCTCTCTCTCTCTCTCTATTTCTCTCTGTGTAAGTTTCGTTGAAAACGACTAACAAGTTGTGGTGCTTGTATTTCTATATGATTTCTTATGTGTTCACTTTCTTCTTTTCAGGACATAAAAATTGTCCTAATGTTTTCCAAGCGCTTTTGGCTATACTTTTCGTCATTATCAAAAATGAATGTTATTTTATTTGTAACTGAATATATGCTTTGTTTTATGCATGTATCTAGAATTATAGAGTTGTCAGCCGTTTTCATGAGCAAGACGAATCTTCACTTAGAAACATCATAAAGAAATACACAACTCCATTCGATAAAAACAAGAAAATTAATTATTGATTATTTATTACAAAAATTTTAAAACCGCTAACCTTGTCGTCAAAAATAATAATTCACCATTACATTACAGAGAACAAATATTAATTACGAATTTAGATGACCCTTAAGGAGCTGTGTTCCTGACCAACCTAAATTTGTAAATAATTATATTGGATATTCAACATGTTTAACATAAAAACTCACGTTACTTTGACAACAGCTCAATTAGGTCTCATTTAAATAAATATGGAGATCTACCAAACTCTATACGTAACATAGTCGTTGATAATACAAATATAACAGCCTTAGCTTTATGTACAAAAAGGTGAAAAGTAAAAGATGCTTTATTAACAGAAAAGAGAAAAGCCAACGCTCAATAATATCAACTAGGAACTCGGTCACAATGTGCTGAATTTGGTTAGAAAATAAAAAATTTATTATAACATAAAATAATGCATATATTCAGTTAGAAACAAAATAAAATTAATCCTTGATAATGGCTAGATCTATAGCCGAAAGCGCTTGGAAAATATTCAGACAATTTTTGTATCCTAAAAAGAGAAAATATAGACGAACACATGAGAAATTATACAAAAAAATCTCAATAACCACAACTTCTTAGTCATTTTTCAAAGAAACTTGCATAACAAAGGGATTGCTGCCCAAACACACAATATATATATATATATATATATATATATATATATATATATATATATATAAATTGGGGGCCATAGATAGTTGCAGTATAAACCACAGATTGGCTCAGTGGATATTGAACAAACACAAATATGCCTGAGCGAGAGTTTGCAATAGGATTGGTTAGCCGCCCTAGTAGGCGGGTATCCTCGAATACGAGTGGCCAGCTATTATTTTATATATATATATATATATATATATACACAATCATATATATATATATATATATATATATATATATATATATATATATATATATATATATATATATGATTAGCGAAGAGTAGCTTTACGATGCTAAAATTTAAGAATAATATCCGGAATAAATACCGCTTACGTTCATACTTGAATGACCTTAACATGCGGAATTGCCTTTCTTTCTCCTTCTTCCTTGTATCAATCTTTTTTTAATTGTCTGTGACGTTTTCTTCATCATTGCCCAGTTCTCAGTTACCAGTTCTTCTTCTTCTTCTTCTTCTTTACTGACATAGTTCCCTATCCCACATACAGCGAGGAGCCTTAAATCTATGGATTGTCGAAAGCCAACTCAATATGCTTAGACAGCTGGCCGTTAGAATAACAACGACGCTAATCAAATCCGATGCTCTTTGCAACTCTTTTTAAACCGCTTTTCGGACAATCTAATTCTCATACGCAATATTTACATAAAATTTATTAAATCAATCCTGACACGTAATCGACACAGGCTCATATTCATATTCATATATATATATATATATATATATATATATATATATATATATGTGTGTGTGTGTGTGTGTGTGTGTGTGTGTGTGTGTGTGTGTGTGTGTGTGTGTGTGTGTGTGATATCTAGAAAATAGGAAAGAACTCGTTAGGTAAATAACCCGAAGTTCTTTAGTATTTTTGTTTTTTTTAAAAAAAAAAAAAAGTGTTCGATACAAAAGTAGAGCCTAAATATAATTATTTATTTAAAAATAAATATATGTGTGTGTGTGTTTGTGTGTGTGTGAAATTACTTAGCATAAATCTGTAAAGACAAATTGAATAAAATAGACAATCGGAAAAATAGTACTTAGTCCTTTCTGACGTGTTTCGTCATTTGAATTTATCAAGGCAAGTGATAATAAACAAAACTTAAATGTCGTGTAGTTACATGAAATTAATAAAAATTGTAAAAGACTCTCCTGTGAAAGCCTCTTTTTGAATATTAAGAGTGTTTTTTGTTTTGTTTTGTTTTCCATGTCAGTAATGTGTTAAAATTTCTTAGAATAAATCTATAGAGAAGGCAAATTGAATAAAGTCAGTTATGTGCCACGCGTGGTACACGCTTAAGCGATCATGTGTCTCTCGATACGCGAAGCAGATTATTTCCAGCAACAGGTTGCCATTTCTTTCTGCGGTAAACAAGTTCACATTCAAGGCTATAGAACCCGGTCTGTCCTGCTATTTATCCACAACTGGGGGAGGGGGGAGAAGAGGATTCATACCTTTCCCAAGCGTATCAGCACGTAAGTGAATGTAATGGTTTCGACTGGAATTTGAACTTGGCGACTCTCCGATTTTTCAATTGAGCCGCTATCCATTACTCCACCGTGCCTCTTGCGGGGTGGGTGGGCACGCTGGAGTAATGGATAGCGGGTTCTATAGCCTTATATGGCAACTGGTCTATACAAGGATTTATATATATATATATATATATATATATATATATATATATATATATATATATATATATATATATATTTGGTTGTATAGATGTGAGTTTGTGACCCTGGGTTTCACGCTTTAGCGATCGTCAGGCAACATGAAACCCAGGGTCACAAACTGACATCTATCCAACCAAATATGTTAGCTCTATCTCTGATATTGAGCGCTTTTTAATAAGTACCGTGCATAAAATATAAATAATTATACATATATATATTTATTTATATTTATATACACTTTTCACACACACACACACACACACACACATATATATATATATATATATATATATATATATATATATATATATATATATGTTTTTTTTTTTTTTAGCAATCAAACCATCACTTGATAAGACACCAGAAACATTGAAACAAAATTACTATCTTTGTAGTGATGCTATAACATGCCTATTTTATAATTTTTATATATATATATATATATATATATATATATATATATATTCATCTATATAGTTTTATGGTCAACCCAATATTCAGGTGCTGAAATAAGACCCTGTAGATTGCGTGTGCATGTAACTCCGAGTCATGTTACCGGTTAGAACTAAAACATGTATATAAGTAGGTCACACACCTATACTGTTGTAATAGTTAAATATAACCATCACTTCTCTTCCAACAGTTTGTTTTCCTGCACTTTTCGCCTGTGGAACTCCCTTCCGTTTACTTGCTTCCCTGGGTATTACAATCTTCAAAAATTGAAATGCAACGTATTGACATTTTTTGTTTCCTTGATCTCCGATCATTTTTTATCCTCCCCTCAATAGTCTTTTCTTTCACTTTCATTCTCTATAAACTCCTGCGTACTAATGTCATTCCGCATTGCCTGAGGTGAAATGATTCAAACAAATTTATTAATATATACTTAATAGCTATTATATATTACATCGAGCACTATTTTATTAACGCTAGAACTCAATGTGTGATATCTTAAATACACTATAATCCATCTACTGCAACGTCAAAGGACCTAAAAAAGAAAGCAATTGTGTATTTGGGAAGCAATCCTCTTTTATAGTAATTTCATTGAAGATCGCTGATAAATCACTAAAAGAAAGCGTTTTATTCCGTTATTCAAGTAATTTCTTTACTGGACACAACGTGTGTAAAAACAGTTCAAATATTCAATGTATCTCAGCGCTTTGGTCTAATCTGTTAGCCAGTATCAAGAATGATTTTTGTTAACTAAATATGTTGATTTTTAAAATATATATATGTATATATAGGGGTAGAGATATTTTTAATCTCCCAATACGGTCTGCACATTGTGACCTTGTTCACTGTTTATATAATCGGCTTTTTCCTTTTTTATGCTTCCTTTATTTTTAACTATTCGTTTGTATTTGCATGAGTCACAGGTTGAGAGTTATTTGTACGAATGTAAAAAAAAATTAATAAAACGCTTAATCGCAGCCAGTCTTCTTCAACGAAACTTGTATAAAAGAAGGATTGCTACTTAAGTACACAATTATATAGAGCTTATTTTTCTAAGTGCTTAACACTGAGTGCGTGCATGTGTGTGCAAGTAAGAATATGTATCAATAGATGTTAGGCCGATATGTCGTTAATGAGCGATGCATCAGTGCGTTTATTTTTCTCTATAATTAAAATATTTTTCTTAGACACTTAAACGCATCCATTCATATAAAAGGAGGGAAACGAATGCACAAACACGAGCACACGCTAACATATATATATATATATATATATATATATATATATATATATATATATATATATATATATATGGTGGGGTGTTTCTACGCCGCTCATAATGGACTCATTGACACGGTGAATCGGCTACACGACGGCGTCTGTTGTTTGGTTAAATCTATTTATTCTTAGTCAGCGGAAACACATTCTCTGCGAATTCTTCATATTCTGACATTTCGTTAATCTCTTTTCAAAAGTTTCATGGAAACGGATGGTAGGCTGCATTGTTAGCCTTAGGAAATACCTCACCAATTTGGTGCCGTCTCGAAAAACAATAATAAAAATCTCATGAATGAGCATGTTCTATAAAAATCAGAATGGAAAATGACTAATTGTCATCAAAAACTGGAAGTGGTTGAATATATTCTGAAATTTGTCAACTTTGACCTTCAAAATTTGAAATGCAATGTCAATCGTTATCTACTTTATTCCTGACAACTCTTCAGTTGTTCTCGCTCCTTCATAATGTTTTCTGTTTTCTAAATAGCATCTATTAACCCGCTGTGTTTTAGTGGCTTTATTGCTTATTTGATTTGAAAAAAAAAATGACATATAAAAATGAATTCTTTTTTTATCCACGACGTCCTTCTCTTCTGCCCTTTAATTACGATGTCTGGGCGATTAGCTTTTATTGCTCGCTCTGTGTGGGTTTTGTAAAGTCCCATAAAATTGTTACAGATCCTATCTCTGTAAACCGTTCTTGGTGACGTCCGTACCAATTTTTTTGCAATTTCCTTGTATAATTTCCAGTGCAGATATCAGCCCAACTCTATCATGCCAAGTGTTTATATTCAGTGAGCGATAACACCGTGCAACTTGACACAAGATGGTCAATTGTTTCTGCATAGCTAGCATAGAATCTGCATTTCGGTTTAACACGATTTTTTTATTATGTGTGCTTGGTAATTTCTAGTTAGCAAGAATTAGTTCCATGAAGAGTCTTATCTTGCAATCCTTCCTGCATTTGGTACATTGCATTTGCTTTCTTTTTTAAGCGCTTTGCCGTTGCAGTAAATGTTTATTTGCACTTCTTAACACACTTGAAATTTTCTTTTGAATTTGTTGGCTTCCTTCATTACTGAATAATTTTTCTTCTTTTAAATTATTATTAATTATTAATATTATTATTGTTTCGTTTATCAATACGGAATAGTGCATGATTTATGAAGTATTGGCAGAAGACATTAAACACTTCTTTCTTACTTTCTTTCCTTCTTTCTTTCTTTCTTTCATTTCCTCATTGAAACTAAGTAGCGTCTTTTCCCCTCTTTCTACGTAATCAAAACGGAATAGTCCATTATATTTAGGTATTGGCAGGATATAACGGTCGTGCAAATTAATGAAAAGCGGGATAAGCAGAATTATAATAGGATTATTATTAGTATTAATATTATTATAATCATCCTGATTTCCTGTGATTTCTTTTGGATACTCATTTCGTTCCGGGTCCAAAACAGAGACCTAATTTCTGAAATGACATTCTTTTTCTTCCTTTTCTTCTTCTTCTTCTTCTTCTTCTTCTTCTTCTTATTATTATTATTATTATTATTATTATTATTTCCTTTGATTTCTGATGTATACTACTTTACTTCCGGTTTCCAAATAGTGACCCAAGATCAGAAAGGACTTCGGTTTTAGCTTTTAACCCATCACTACTTAATCACTGATGAGTACGGGGTTTGTCTACACCAACTTATTTAGTACGGACACATTATTGACCATGAATAGGCTTATTTTTTCAATCCTTCCTGCATTTGGTACATTTGCATTTGCTTTCTTTTTTAAGCTCTTTGCCGTTGCAGTAAGTGTATTATGGTTCACTTGCACTTCTTAACACACTTGAAATTCCTCTTTGAATTTGTTGGCTTCATCTATTACTGAATAAAGTTTCTTATTTCTTTCATGTTCATTGACACAGATCATACGCCAGTCTTCTGTAGAGTTTCCAGGTATCTTTAAAAACCGATTTTTATAGTTTTGTATAACAGGTCTAGTTGAACTAATCCTCTGCCTACTTCGGATCTGGACACATACAAGCGATCAACATCAGCCTTGGAATGATGTATGCAGTGGCTGGAGAAAAGCTTTCTCGTTTTGACATCCATTTGCTTAATATCAGCTTTGGCCAAATTTAGGATGTAAAAACTGCATTGCACCACAGAACAACCAAATTGTTATTGCTTATATTCTGTTTTGTGAATTCAGTTCGGTATTTAACACAAGACAGAGAGGCCTGCCGTATTCTTTTCTTTTCTTTCTTCTTCATCTGTCTATGCTGTATTCCATCGCTATCGCTGACTCATAGGTATTCATAGGCTTCTTCTTGTTCCACTTCCCTAATCTTTGTGACAAAATCTAGATCTGTTGAGTGTGATTCTGTAATTGTTCCCAATAGATTTTCTGGATTATACAAACATCCTTTCCAAATTGATCAAGTTTTCCTAATAGTTCAAATAGATTCTTTTGTAGTATCTTGTCAAATTAAAGTTACAATTAACCAATTCCTTGAATTTCCTTTTTTGGTACCCAATAGAAACACCCACATGGTAAAAGAACGGGGTATTTGGCACTATTTATAATGGAATAGGAAAGGCCCAAAATGAAAATTAAGAACTGTAGACCTAAAAATAAAACTAGAGAAGTTTAAATATCTGCGAAATATTTTTACAGATAACAGAAACATGACACCGAAATCCGAAGGTTTAATTGAGTAGCGAAAGATGCCTTTTAAAAGATAAACAAAGTACAGGAATAATACCTAGGAATAAAAGAAAAGAGTTCTGAAATACTGTGTAATATCAATCCTCCTATTTGTCAGTGAATGCTGAACAATTTCCTCACCTCCTTATATTACGTATCCGAAGAGAAAACTTGAGGCAATAGAAATCTCTTTCTATAGAAGAGTGATGAGAATACCATGGACGGAGCATGTAAGCAACAAGGAAGTCTTAAAGAAAACGGAAACAAAACGTTCACTAACACTTAGAATCAGAAAAAATAAGAAATTCTTGAGACGCGTAATGAGGAAAGCAGGCGTAGAAATTTTGATACTCACAGGACATATTAAACTAATGACAACAAAGGGAAAAAGTGAACAACCTACATAACGAGCTTGTGTAAAGTTTTTGCATAATAATAAGTGGGAGGGATAGTAAAAAAATAGAGATTTCTAAGATTTACAAAGGATAGGAAGTTGGGGAGAGGCATGAACGCGCACGTTGTAAATAGTAATAGACATGTAATATAAGCCGTTTTGCATTTATTGACCAAGCAGCCAGTATTGCTTTCGCTTGAAATTTATAAAATCTTTCTCTTAAAACAATTTTTTAGGAAAATAGTTTTCTCAAGTAACTTTTGACGCTGTTTCCGTTATTGATACGGCTTTCCTTCCTAAAGTTTCCTTTTAATATGCTGTGGAAGTTTTGCATCTTGATTACGTCACTATTTTCTTTTCGAGTTAATATACCATCAATTTTTGTTGTTGCTACACTTGGTATCCCTCAAGTGATATGGTTTCTATTGTTTGTTGCAGTTTTCAATATTCGAAAACAGATGATCTTTGCCAAGATCGTCACTATTTATTTGCTCAAAGTCGTTTTTCACCATTGTATTGTTATATGAACTGGTGTGGGATATTAACATCTTGATTACGGCATTGTTTTTTATTCGAGTTAAAAGTGCTATCCATTTTAATTGTTTCTGCTGTTGGTAATCATCAAGGTTTCTGTTATTTGGTTCTTTGTGATTCACTCTACAAAGTTCAAAGAAGGTTTGACCTTTGTCTAAACCCACTGGCTTTACTCTCTCAAAGCTGACAGCTTAAATATTTCTGATCTCATTTGGTGTCATGTCTAACCATCATAGAAAGACTTGATCTGATGAGGCTATATAAGAACATGACGATTAAAGAACACACCATATTCGATGTTCAATTTCTTTTTCTACGTCTTCCAAAAGATAAACAAATCATTACGAAACAGAAACATTTCGTTAGAAACAAAGAAAAGCGTACTGAACTGTTATGAAGTGGTGTGGAATGTCATTATATTCATGTGCTATCCATTTTAGTTGTTGCTACACTTGGTATTCCTCAAGTGATGGGCTTTATATTTTGTTTGTTGCAGTTCTTTGTTTGTGATTGTGTAGCGTCAGTCCACAGTGTTCAAAGATGGATGATCTTTATCAAGACCCTCAAGCTTCACTCACTCAAAGCCTTTTATTACCATTCATCTTAGGAAATGGTTATCCTTTTTTTTCATATTTTAATCATTTCACCCCAAGCAAGGCAATAAAGCCACTAAGATGCAAGGGGCTAGTGAGTGTTCGAGAATATGAGAAGAATATACTACTCCTAAGAGAATGTATTTTTATGAATTAAACTTCTTCGAATTCTGTGTCATTTAAATAAGCCTTCAAATAATTATCTGATGTGGTCATATGACCTTACAAGTGGAGGTCTTTCATCCAGGTATTCATTTTCGTTGGTTGGGGCTAAAATTAAGCGAGTTGGCTGGCAAAGAGAGTTGTTGTAGAAATCTGCTTCAGTGCAGATCATTTACTAGCATGCGATGACCTGACATGTAAATTATACCCCAAAACCCAGCAACTCCTGACTGAAGTTATTTTGAAGTATTTCTAACTTCTTGCCAGTAAGCCTTCTGGGTTTTTTGTTCCTTTTTAGCCACTGACCATAATCATTAAAATTATTATAAAACCATTTGTTTTTTTTGTTTACTCTAAAACTTAGTTGGTCTTCTTGTAAATCCTTTTACTTCTCTTTATCTTATTTCTCTTGTCACACACGTGACACTATTAAGAATAGAAGACAATAAAAGAACAACAATCCACAAGACAATAGATACTGTTTCCTACAAGGAAACATTTGGTATCCAGTATTGATGGGGTTTCTTTGTGAGCCGTCTACTTGAAATAGTGTGGAATGTCATTATTTTCTGTCCGAGTTTAATGTGCTATCCATTTTAGTTTTTGCTACACTTGGT
Source organism: Acanthosepion pharaonis (assembly GCA_903632075.3). Classification (NCBI taxonomy): domain Eukaryota; kingdom Metazoa; phylum Mollusca; class Cephalopoda; order Sepiida; family Sepiidae; genus Acanthosepion; species Acanthosepion pharaonis. The sequence goes on from CAHIKZ030000025.1 coordinate 717,154, forward strand.
ATTCTCAAATGATATGGCTTCTATTTTGTCTGTTGCAGTTCTTTGTTTATGATTGTGTAGCGCCAGTTTTCAATATTCGAAGACGGATGATCTTTGCCAAGACCCTCACTATTTATTTGCTCAAAGTCTCTTTTTTTTTTTCACCATTGATCTTAGGAATCGGTTATATACAGTTGACAGTTTAGATATTTCTGAACGGGACTGGCACCATGTATAACATCCACATGAAAGTCTTAATCTGAAAGTCTTGTATTATGTTAGATTCAGGGCAGGTACTATCACTGCTTTCATTCCAATTCCAGATCATTGTTTCTGCTATGGCTCTCCATAGCAGAAACAATGATCTGGAATTGGAATGTCATGGGTCCTTACCTATAACTACAGAATAAACTCTTCCTAACACTATGTATACTATGCCTCTCAAGAGAGAGGGACGAATCGAGTCGAGCCGATAGTAGTTCACTCCAAACCAGACTGACAGTCATACTAACACCTTCCACATCTTGTATTATTATTTCGTGTAATATACCTTCGTTATTTCTACTCTTGTGTTCGTGTTCTTCTTTGGTCCTAACCTGGACCATAACAAAATGGTTCACCTTGGGTCTTACTTTTTGATCTACTTTTGTAGAGAATTTTGATTTTCAGTTCAAGGTCATTTTTATCCCAGTTATATCGGCATACCCTCATAATTAGTTGATTGACCTCGGGAGAAAAAGCAGGATAATTGTCTTCTATTGGTAGCCTCGTTTTGGGATGCAGTATGGAATGCTTAAATGGTCAGTGCCCGTCTCATCACGTCTGTGTTTATCAATGCACAAGGTATAGTCTCGATTTGAAGAACACTGAAAAAAAATAGGTAGTTTGCGCCGGCCCGCTCTTTTATCTTTGATTTTAATTAGTCTTTAAAACAAAGATAATCATTTGAGACAACGAATAATAGAAATATCACTTTCAATTTATTTAATAAATATCTAATGGAAAAACCTTCTTATATTACACATCTGACAGATATGGATTCTACCTGTGGTGGTAAATACTTTAATGATTATTAGATTTTCTTTTTCGGTAAAGTAAAATGATCTGAATATTATTATTTATATATATATATATATATATATATATATATATATATATATATATATATATATATATATATATATATATGTAAGCAAATATACGGATATAGATCCGACAGTATGAAGAAAAATATACGGAAAAAACAAACAAAAATCCTTATAAGCAATTATGCTGTTTTAATGTTAATATAATGTCAACGTCGGACATTTCGGTCTAATAAACCATCTTCAGGACATATTCATAAAATATAATTAACATTATCAATTCAACATGACAAAGACGATGGACATAAGAACAAGACTTATCCAAACAGATAACTGAAAGTTTTATATATATATAAGGCAGGATATGTGTGTGTGTGTGTGTGTGTGTGTGTGTGTGTGTGTGTGTGTGTGTGTGTGTGTGTGTGTGTAACGAAAGCACGGCCGCAATTTTCGACGGATTTGCACCAGAATTTACATGCACATGCTCCAAGTTAGCCGGAAGGCCACGACCGACTGTGTATTTCTCAACTCCCATCGATAGTGGAAATAATCGAATTTTTCATGCTTCTACGGCAGTTTTCATGTAGTTTGCTGCCATTTTCTACTAGCCAGAGTGAGAGCCTAAAGCTGGCTGCCACGAACAGGCAGGAAGGTTCTATTGGCCAGCGTGAGAGCCAACAGCTGACTGACACGAATGTTAACTAGCATGCTAGCATGCAATAAAAAAATCGATAGCTGCATTCGTCACAAGTGGGAAAAATTTAAATCTGCATGGCACTTTACTTCAATTGGCTCATTCGCTTGCTTAAACTCAATGTTGATTCTGATTCCGCAGAACTGGGATGGGTGTGAAAAAGTATTTGTTGTTAACATTCTTTTTTCATTCGGTTTTCCAGTTACGAGTCCTTTTTAAAGCTGATCGTTTTGTGTTCATTTTGTTTAGTTCTTTTTTCGTAACAGATTTAATGTTTAGTATAGAGCTTCGAAAAAATTCGCAGTGTGAGATAGGCAAGAAGTAAGGCATGTAACAACATCAGCACGGCAAAGGGCACTCATTTAAAGGCAAGGAAGGGCAAAAATATTTTAAGTCAAGTGATAACGATTGCTGTATGAGTCGTACGTATTTTGAATCAAGCACATGCAACGCCGGGCCATGCTGCTAGTGTGTAATAAAATTTATATTAACTATTGCTTTTTATGATCTAAAAATATTCTAAACTTTAGAATATTTTTATTTTATTTTCCCATCTTCAAAAGGTAAATAAAATTCAATAAAATATTAAATAATTGCGGAAAATATGTTCATTTGTAAAAATGACTATGTAGTTATTAACCAGAAATATGCGTTTACTTAGATTTCTGACAATTGGGTCATCCATAGTAGCTGTCATCGCTTCGTCGATGAGCAGTCCATGAAACCTTGGATCAGATGAACAGGACCAATCGTTAATAATTGGTTGTATATCATTTTTTATGTTATAAGTAAGTAACATGTATTTCAAATCAGATTAATTTAACTTTAAATTATGTAATTTTAATAAAATAACGTGCCAGAAATATATATTTAATTTTGAAAGAATTTTAAAATAGAAAAATTTGGATGGTTTACAAATTTCTTAAAATTAAGAAAATGGCCGCTTTTAAGAAAATTTTAAGAAATAGAAATTAAATTTGATATTCCAATCTATATAATTTCTATCTGAAATACACCAGAATATTTTACTTACTGGAAATAATAAATTTAATTATTAAACTTTCAATTAAAGCTAAAATGAAATCTTCAAGAAAGATTTTTAATTTTTAAAATTTAATTTTAAACCTTAGTTATCGAAAATTTATGCCAAAAAAGTGGAGCTAAAAGCGAAAATTTGACAATTTTTAAAATTCGGTATTTTTTTTACTTATATATCTGTTTATTTATCTTTAAAAGTTTGCATTTTGCTAATGTCACGGGTAATATTAGCCTTTTCCTTATAAGGAAATAATCAGCATTCATTGATCGAACAGCCCGTGCCCAATATGTTAAGTTTTTTTTCCTTACATACAAGGCTGGGATTTAAAGTGCAGTATTTTCTGACTGGGAAAACTGCATTTTATTTCTCAATTGTGTTTCTGTTTTCATACAGAACACAAAAAAGAAGTCATTGAAGAATGCCTAGCCCAGAAATTCCAACCATGCTTCTCCCTCACTGTACCAAAGACGGAGGGTCGGTGGATCATCGACGCCAGCGCGATGTTGGCGGCTTAAACTGGGCAATTTCAGGATTTGACTCATATAATGCTAAAGATTATATTAAATGTTTCTTTATAAAGAAACATTCGGCATTCATTGATGGAGCCGCCAGGGATACATTCAATTGAAATTTATAGAATATTTCTATTAAAATCATTTTTGAGAAAAAGTAAGTACTTCAACTATTTTAAGTATTAATGATACTTTCTGTCCTAGGACACTAGAGTATTAAGAAATAGGAACGTTTCGGTAGAAAAAAAGAGATCTGAAATTCTATGTAATATCAATCCTCCGCTATGGCAGCGAATACTGGACAATTTCGTTACAGATGAAGAGGAGACTCGAGATTTAAGAAACAGGAAAGATTCGGTAGAAACAAAGAAAAGAGAACTGAACTGCTATGTAATATCAATCCTCCTCTATTGCAGTGAATGCTGGACAATTTCCTTACAGATCAAGAGGAGACTCGAGTATTAAGAAACAGGAAAATTTCGGTAGAAACAAAGAAAAGAGATCTGAACTGCTATGTAATATCAATCCTTCTCTATGGCAGTGAATGGTGGACAATTTTCTTACAGATGAAGAGGAGACTCGAGATTTAAGAAACAAGAAAGATTCGGTAGAAACAAAGAAAAGAGATCTGAACTGCTATGTAATATCAATCCTCCTCTATGGCAGTGAATGCCGGTACAATTTTCTTACTACTGAAGAGTACTCTTTAAGGTTGTCCATTTACGTCATGGTATACTTTGGCGCTCTTGACATTTTGCCAACCGACTCTTACTTTTGCAATATGGATTTCTTGCAACTCCTGTCCTCTTTTAAGAGCTTCTAAGAATTTCTATATTGTAGGGTGACGGGATGAGACTTGCTGCAAAAAAGCCTTCAAGAGCGTTATTTGTTCTTGTTAACCAGCACTCACACTCTCAAATAAGTCCACATACGTTTTTCAAACATAAGCATCTCGAATAATTATCATTTAGAATAATTAATGCTTTCGATTAATTTTCACTCAAACGACTTCGAATAAATGTTTTTGAATAATTGTTTTCGAACAATTCCACAAAACAACGGTTCGGTGGATGAAGCTGTTGGAGTGGAATACGATGGAAATTACTTTGGTCTGTTACAACCTCAGAGGAATGACAGGTCTTAATCGTGAAGGTAAAAACAGGCGGTATTAAGGAACATATTTCGTCTAAGTACTTTCCATAGAAATAGCAATCGAGCAACGAGAGGCTTCTGACGTTTCGCCACTGGCGAAGTGCTCGTCAGAGAAAACAATTGAAATGAGCGAAATATTTTATAATGTCACTCAATTGTACAATTTTTCTATACAATTTGTGCGCATAACGAACCATCACATGGTATTCTCAAGAGGTCACCCATCAAGGTACTGATCAGGATTGCCATTGCTTAACTTCACTGATCGTACAGAAACCGGTGTTTCAAAGTTTAGGGCCGTAAGCTGGAACGGGATGTGAGGGATGGGAAAAGACAAACGTTACTAAAACTTACAATAGATTGGAAGCTGTTGAGAGCGAAGTCACCGACGTCTTATCCGACAGACAGAAAGCGATCTTTGTAAGTATTTCGATAATATTCTTATAAGCAAGTAACCCTTTTATCTTTTACAAACTAGTGTCTATATACGTTTTATAAAAATTGTCGATGTGTTATTTTTATTAACATGTTTCTCTGTATTATTTTATAAAACATATAAATAGTTATGTCAAGGTGAAACATCCACACAAGAGACTTTCTTATTATATCAAATAAAATAAACAAAATATTTTTTAATAGATTCCACTAGATGCAAGGAGAGATCCACTCGAATTGGTATTGGGAAATGAGTTGTGGGATAAGAATGGAAGAGAAGGTGTTAAGACGGGAAGATTTTGAGGATAAGGACTAAACATGGTGATTGACTGTTGTTAAACTATTCTTAGAAGCACTCACGCAAGAGACATTCTTATTTTTAGTTTTCTTAATGTTCATTCTATACAAGTTCCACCAACTTCCGGTTCACAACTTGCTTTGCTCTTTTTTTACAGTAATGATCACACTGTAGAAGGCCAGAGAGTCACTCGAAGTAGAGGATTACACAGTATGATGTAGAGTTTATAGAGTATACGGGGAAAATAACGGTTATCCCTAGACTTGAACACGTTTAGATTGGACAAATCGGATAAGCATCCTCTTGGGAATTGATTCCACAAAACAACGGTTCAGTGGAAGAAGCTGTTGGAGTGGAATAAAATAAACGAAATATTTTTTAATAAATTCCACTAAATTCAAGAAGAGATCCAGTCGAACTGGTAATGGGAAATGAGGTGTGGGATAAGAATGGAAGAATAATTAGTAAGATAGAAAGATTATGATGATAAGGTGATTGACCCTTGTTAACATTAAAGTGTTCTTTAAGCCATCCAAGCAGGAGAGTTTCTTATTATTTGTTTTACTAAAGTTCCAAGGCCCAAGTGACACTCATGGTAGAATGTCACTGAAGGAGTTTATTGCGTGAGTGAAAAGAATAAGAGGTAAAATCGCAGTTTATAAAGATATATAGGAAAGATAACGGTTAGCCCAAGTTTTATTAAGATTGTAATGGTCGGGGAAGCATCCTCTTGGGAGTTGATTCCACAAAGAAATAGTTTGCGGGGAGAAGCTGCTCGAATGGAAGTTATATCTCGCCAATGGGATACGAAGGGAATGGTGGTGGTTCGCTACTCTGTACGTGGCAAGGTGGGTCTGAGCTGTTAGAAGGTTAGAACTGGTGGAACTAAGGAATATAGCTCGTCTGACCATTTTCCATGGAAATTGCGATAGAAGGGCGAATAGCTTGCAGCATATCATCTGTGGGGAAGAGGTTGTAAGGTGGGAAATAATCCATCACCCACAATGCTGCGTAGACGTTTTTGGACTCACTTAAAACTAGTAAGTGAAGACATGGCAGCTCCAATCCAGATATGGCAGCAGTACTCCATTCCAGGCCTGAATTAACCCTTGTAAAAGTAGGCATAACAGAAGGTAGTCAGGTACTTACTGGGGTGGTACAAATAACTGACTATTTTTCCATCATCTTTAGTATATATGAGTTCCACTTAAGAACACCTGTTCATTGTGCTAGAGGAAAATTCAGGATCATCAGTGATGATGGATCGTCATTAGTTTCATATTCATTTCAAATACTGAGCTAAGCATTTTGAGGGACATCTTTAACAATGGATTGTATATATGGGTTCCATTTGAGATATGCAGTGAAATTGAAACCAAAGAGATGTTTAGCTTAAGGAGTATTGATGAGGGTGTAACCATTGATCAGGTGAAAACGGGTTTGACTTACCTATCAAGCAACCCTCGTAATTCTGAAAAGAAATAAATTGACTTCATTTTGATACCAGTTTCATTATTCTATATGTATTGCTATAAATGTTTGAGAACGTTGCTTGTGCATTATCAAAACAAAGGTATTATCAATACAAACGTCATTATCAATACAGAGGCATTAACAATATAATGGCATTATTATTACAAATTCATTATCAATACAAATGGCATTATCAATACAAAATCATTAGCAATACAAATTCATCATCAAAACAAAGGCACTATCAATATAAAGTCACTGTCAATACAAATGGCCTTATGAACACAAAGACATTATCAATAGAAAAGCATTATCAATACAAAGGCGTTATCAACACAAAGTACCTACTGAATACAATGGTGTAATTTATTTTGTTACAGGGTTTGACATCGTGAGGACTTTATACGAAATTTCACTTAGTTATTCATTCATGCATTTTTTTAAAGAAAATACATTCTTCTAATTGTACTTATTTATTTATTCGTAACGTGCTTTCTGGATTAAAATCATGACAGTATTGATTTATATTGTAATATATTTAGCAACGCGGCTTGTCTAACAGGAACGTGGATAGCATAAGCAATAATATTGAGTAACGACAAGATTAAAGGAAGACACGATGCATCCTGGAATCACTTAACTAGGTACACGTAGCTAGATGTTGATTCTCTCTTCTCAACATTTTCGTATTTTCGAATATAATTATATGAATTTAGATAAAGAAATCACACGTTCAACCTCATCTGGAATAAGAAAACTTTGACATTTGTTCAACTTCTTTCTCACCATTCTACCTCCGAATAAAATGAGGAGGATCAACCGTCGATCAACGAGAAGTATTTAATATTCTTCTAATATCATTTCATCATAAGCAAGGCAATAAAGCCATTAAGACGCAAAGGATTAATGAGTGTGAAAATATGAGAAAAAGAAAACATTATTAAGGAGAGAGGACAAAAAGAATTAAAAAGACAAAAGATAACGATTGATATTGCATTTAAAACTTTTGAAGATCAAAGTTGAGTAGAAAGCAAGAATTTGAAAAGAGTTTTACAAGTAAGAAATATGATAGAAGAACCTGTTAACATAGAACTTACGGTTGCATCTAACCATTCCAACTCTAAGATGATGAGACCTGACCGCCAAATTTGAACTAAATTTATAAAATCTGCTATGGTTTTGGTTTCTTTTATTGTGTTTTACGGCATATCAACCTCATTTGGGTTATTTAATGCCTACAACTTTTTTTCCTGGTAATATTTTGTTTTGTCAAAAATCTATTTCTGTTAATATTTTTTTCCTCAAAAATGTATAGCTGGTAATATTATTTTAAAATATGTATTGCTGGTAATATTTTTTTCAAAAACGTATTGCTGGTAATATTTTTTTTCAAAAATATATTGCTGGTAATAGTTTTTTACTTCAAAAAAAATTTCAGGTAATAACTTTGTTACAAAGTATTTCTGTTATTAAAACCTATTTTTATGCTTTTATAATGCTTTTTACCACAGTTTCGAGGTTAACTATTTGCCCATAGCTGGGACCCTAACAGGTGCTACCACCCCGGGTCTGGGTGGAACTGGGAACACCAGCAATTAAGAGGTGGTTCCACGCTCCTCAAAACCTCCTGATCAGAGGCGTTGCTGTTGGACGTAGTTTATCGTCGTACTCAGGATGCGGATGTAGTTTGTTGTCTTACCCAGGACGCGGATGTAGTTTATCTTCATAACCAGGAAGACCCACCTATGGACAAACAGTGAACCCCCAAACACCGTTACAACATAAATATGCATTTTTAGAGTAAAAATACCAGCAAAAACATTTTTCATATAAAAAATTACCAACAATACATATTTATAGTAAAATTACCAATAATAAATTTTTAAGGAAGAATTAACAACAATAAATTTTATGGAAAAATGACCAACAATATATTTTATCTGTAGTTGAACTCTGCTCAAAATGTAACCCATAAAGATTGATATGCCACGAAAGAAAATCAAACAAACCCTTAGCAAATGTCGTGACAAGGTACATTTATTAGTTCCACCACTTCAGACCTTCACATCTAAGGCCCACCATTTACCTTGGGATGACACCCCACACTATTCCATTCTTGTTTCATTGGTAAAAAGAAAATTCAATTTGAACAGCTGCTTTCTGGAAGACACATACGTGACGATGCTTTTCGATTTCTACATTCTTAAGCCCTTCCAGTCTAGTGTCAACCTCTAACTTTCTGTCATGTCTTCTTAATCTAAACTCCTCCTCGTGTTTGCACTATTTATATTTGAACAGAATATCCTCCTCTTATGCTCATAAAAATGAAGTTGTTGTAAGTTATCCTCTACCATGAGTGGCTCTTAGGGCTTGTATTAGGCAAACAAAAAAAAACAACGTTACGAATCCTGGTGGAAAACAAATGCGACCCTGAGGCTTTCATTGCCTTCTTCAGACTGCCTTTCGTTGTTAGTTTTTTTTTTGGGGGGGGTGTATGGAGGGTGTCTCGAGTTTCTTGCTTATCGGAAGTAGCGTGCAAAGCCGTTTCTCAGGTATGCGACATTCCCCGCGCCACCTGCTTGCTACTTAATACTGACGTGTCAACAAGTCGAATCTTCCTCAATCTAACGTGACAATCAACACTTCTTCTTAATGTTCCGATTTCCATTTTTATTTCACTCTTAGCTATCTCTCTTCTCCTTTACAAGAAGCCTCTTGACTGCCAAAGTAAAAAAAAAGCTAAAATAAAACCAAAAAAAAAGAAGAAAAATCTCTCACGACACAAGCCAACTGACCCTATCTTTCGCCCTAAATACTTTCCAACGCCAATCCGATGCCTCCATCATTCTTATCCTCTTGTTTTCTCCTCCTTTCCCGCAATCACACACACTGATTAAATTCATTCTGTCGCCTTCCAATGGAAATACGTATCGCTATCCGTCTGTCCCTTGAGATGACCTTCTATTATCTGATATATAACGTTTCGCTTAAACAATAGCAGGGAGCGGGATCTACAGAAAGGAAAATCTGAATTTTATGCCAACCATATAACTTTAGCTTTGTGGGGATAGAATGAACGGGAGGGTATTAATGAAACCTACAGCATGTATTAAAAGTCATTTTTGCCGTGAATTAGTGCAACAGTTAAATAGCATTGTAGTCTAAGCTCTCTAGCCATGGCTGGTAACGCGTCTAAGAGAAAGAAATACCGTGACGAAGTTAACAGGAAAACACGCCATTATATTTCCCAAGAATAAATGACACTTCACCGAAATGAAAGAGATTTGAGGAAAGCTGTAACAGCCTAGGTCTTTTTTTTTCTTTTTCAATCTTGACAATATTCATCATATACAACACCCGGGAGCCACTCAGGCTAGTGGGTTACAGACTAAGGGGGCACAGATATGTGGAGAAGATAACGGTTATACTAGACCTAAACAGGTTAAGATGGCAGTGATCGGGGAAGCATCCTTTTGGGAGTCGGTTCCAAAAAGCAGCGTTTAGTACGTCCTGAGGGATCATGGCCTGAAAAATATGTTGAGTAATTAATTTAAAATAACATATAGGGATTCGAACCCCATTAGAAGCACAGTGCTTATTAACTTCCGCCTGTATAAGTTAAATATCTATTGCAGGTTTATACAAGTTTTCATCTAATATAAGGCCCAAGAGACACTCAAGGTAGTGCGTTACTGAATAATGCTGTTGTAAGGACGTAAAGGAAGTCAGAAATGCATATTGTGAGGACATGTAGGATAGATAACGGTTGGCCGTAGATTAGACGCGATTAAGATAGTAGTAATCGGGGAAGCATCCTCTCGGAAGTCTGTTTATAGACGGTATTGTTCACCTAAAAAAGGCCTAAGAGGATTACCGAATAAGGTTGTTGAAAGGGCAGAAGAGGAGGAAGTAAAAAGTGCATATTATGAGGACATGTAGGATAGATAATAAGTTGACCTTTGACTTGAAGAGTTTAAGATCATAGTGATTGAGGAAGCATCCTCTCCGGAGACTGTTTCTATGCTATTGTTCACCAAATAGACGGACTAAGCGGATTACTGAATAAGGTTGTTGAAATGGCGGAAGAAGAGGAAGTAAGACGTGCATATTTTGAGGATATGTATGATAGATAACGGTTAGCTCTAGACTTGAAGAGGTTAAGATTGTAGTCATCAGGGAAGCATCCTCACGGGAGTCTGTTTTATACGCTATTGTTAACCTAATACATGGCCTAAGAAGATAACTGAATAAGGTTACTGAAAGAGGGGAAGAGGAGGAACTTATAAGTGCATATTATGAGGATGTGTAGGATATATAACGGTTAGCCCTAGATTTGAAGAAGTAACGATTGTAGTCATCAGGGAAGCATCCTCTCGGGAGTCTGTTTTTGTATGATATTTTTCACCTAGTGCAAAGCGTAAGAGGATTGCAGAATAAGGTTGTTGAAAGGGTGGAAGAGGAGGAAGTAAGAAATGCATATTATGAGGATATGGAGATTAGATAGTGGTCGACCCTAGAATTGAAGGGGTTAAGAACTTAGTGATTGGGAAAGCATCCTCTCGGGAGTCTGTTTTTATATGCTATTATTCCCCTAATACAAAAGCTGAGGATTACTGAATGAGGTTGTTGAAAGCACGTAAACGGAAGAAGTAAAAAGTGCTATGAGGATATGAGGATATTGAGGATAGATAATGGGTGACCCTAGACTTGAAGAGATTAAGATCGTACTTATAAATGAAAAAATCGCTTGGGAATCTATTGCACAAAGTAGCAGTTATGTCAAAAATCTGTCTGAATGGAACTTACAACCTTATAAATGGAGTATGGAGAGAAGAAATATAATTCGACCCTGCGTATGTGATCGGAAGATCCTCCTATCTGTAAAGGTCTGAACTCGTGGAATATTGCTTGTCTGAATATCTGCCATAAAAACAGAGGTAAAGTAGATAGAATCTAGTATGGTTTCGTCTATGGGAAACGAGTTGTAAGGCTGACAATAATCCATCACCCACAAGGCCGCGCAAACGCTTTTGAACAACGGAAGAGTCCAGATAAGAAGCTGTTGTGAATATAATGCCGACATATTATGAAAAGATTTTCACATGTGATTTTATAGTAATTGTATATGGGGTTAGATCATTACCTCACAGCCAAACCGAACCCTTATTTATTATTTTAATCATTTTACTCCAAGCAAGGAGATATAGCCACTAAGACGCAACGAGTTACTTGATACGGAAGTAAACTGAGGAGGAAGGATAAAAAAAAAAATGGCTTCAAGGAGACAGAAAATGACTACTGGAATATAAATTCTTTTACTGAATCCCGTACATTCAAATATATGCTTTATAATGTCATGTCCTTTTCTTTATTTAAAAAGAGCCATGACTTGTTGGAATGGTTTTCCTATGACTTCCTGTTAGTTTTCAATTTAGAATTTTCCTTCTCTTAGACTGGCTACCAGCGAAGGCTAGAAGTCTATTGAAAACATAGTTGGGAAATTCAAACAAAGCGAGATGAAAATGTTAATAATGTTAATTTCTGTATATATATATATATATATATATATATATATATATCTGTGTGTGTGTATTTTTAAGACATTTTTTATGTTTATACGTTCTTTTTATAGATACATATCTATACATATCTTTGTATAGATAAAAAAACTTAAAATTTTGGACTTTGTCCATTTCATATATATATATATATATATATATATATATATATATATATATATATATATTTTTGAATATAAAATCGCATGTAATCTATGTATGTATATGTATATAAATGTAAATATTTTAGAATTAATATTTGTAATATGTGTGAATATATGTATAACATAGTAATATAAATACATATGCATGTGTGGATGGTTATGGGTAGAGTTCTTTTCATATGCTGATTTATGTATATAATCGTGTGTGTATATGTAGGTGTATGTATATGTGTATGTAGATGTGTATATATGTATATATATGGTTGTATACGTATGTATATGCGTGTGTATGTATATGGGTATATATATATATATATATGTGTGTGTGTGTGTGTGTGTGTGTGTGTGTATGTATATGGAATGTATTCAAATGGAAGGACATGGGTCATTCTAATATTGTCTTAAAATTACTCTTATTAATATTTAATATCACTTTGTCCTTTAATGTTCTATAATTAGAATTATGAGAGTGTATATTTATCTTCTGGAGGTATTTTCATTTTAAATTGATAACTTAAATTTAAATATACCACTCTTTAACTATCAATATTAATAGTAAATATTGGCATTTTTTTTAATGATTAAGCACTTCAGAAGTCACCTAACGTTAAACTTTAACTATGAAATCAAACAAAACTCTAAATAAATTTCAAACACATGTAATTATTTATAAATGTATGTATATATAATTTATGTATGAATATAGATGAGCATTTGTGTATATCGTTACACGTGTGTATTTACGCATATAAATAAACGTATGTATAATGAATTTTAAGCCCGTGTTAGATGCGGCACAAGGCCGAAAGTAAGGAGCTCCCAGTGAGGATTGAACTCACTACTCAGTCGTAATTGATCTAGCAAGACAAGCTTGCTAACCATTACACCACGTCGAGGTGCCCAAATAAACGTATGTATATATGGGATATGCATGAATATGTTTGTGATGTATATAAGAAGAAAGCAAAATATTTAATATTAACCTCAAATATTATTCCATAATGAAACCTAAACCTTAAGTAAGGAAGTTTACCCATATAATAATAAAGAAAAATTGCATTCATAAATTAGATTAAAAGTAAAACTAATAAAGATGTTACCGTAACTGTTTTTACAATATTAAGGAATTACGATTGGTCGGGTAAATAAACTATTATAATTTAAAATATTTCTTTAATATGTTCTCTATAAATGTATTAGTAAAAATAGTAGTTAACTTATATTAAGTCCCTAAACTATTTGCTTAAAAAATTAAATATTTAAATTGATAGCAATCATCAAATTTTTTTCGACATCTAAATTTCTATCAAGCATTGAAATCTATCCTTTACATAAATTGTTAAAACCCAATTACAGCCTCTTTCGATTGACTTCCCTCTCTCTCTCTCTCTCTCTCCTTGCTGTCACACTCATTTGTATAGATCTGTATTACTGTTTTCTGTCTCCTCTTTCTTTTTCATTTTTCCTTTTTCTTTTCTCCCTACTCCCCACCCATTTCTATATATCATTTTCGTTAACCATCTAAATAGGTCAAGGTCTGGTCACTCCTCCTACCCCAATATAAAGTACACTTGAGAGAGATATGAAATTAACCCCTCCCTATACTCTACCATGTCTCTTTAACTATCCCTCTCACACCTCCTGTTAAATTACAAAAACTTACACTACCCATCAATTTTAATCTCATTTTTCGTTTCATTTGGTTGTTGGAAGTGCTATCTGAGGATCCGGCATCATTTAAAAGGGCTCTGGTGAAATAAATTATTATAATGGTACCTTAAAATGGTCTGTTTTTCTTTTAAATATTAGCTCTGGATTTACATTGAGCTCTCAGGATTTCATCCTCCTTGGGATTACCCATACGGATTACCAAGTTCTTCATAACTTATATTATATATATATATATATATATATATATATATATATATATATATATATAATTGTTCAAATCGTCTATAGCATGCGTTAATTTCCATCACAGGTAATGTTTAATTACCAAAAAACCACTAAACTAACTGAGTTTCTATTTTTCAGGTTTTCAGCCATCTTGATACCATTAGTTGTAAGAATCACTGAAAAACCCTCTCAGCATTCAACTCGAAAGAGAACAGGTTACAATCGGTTTCTGACAAACCCACTATGTCTTCGCAACTGAGCATTGATAAGAGGAAAAGTTCATTCAGGCCTTCAGTAATGGTAGCAACATTTATACTCTGGTTCAAAGTGTATTCAAGAACCATAAAAAAAACAGCGAATGTGTTTAAAAAAAAAAGAGAGAAAAAAACTGGATCATGTCTCAAGACAGCAAGAGGGATCATCATTTCAACTTAAAGCTAAATACATTCTTATTGTTCAAAGTAGAGTCAAATAATGTTATAAAAACTGCAGAGAATTCACAGAAGATGTAACAGTTCAAAGCTGAATCTAACAATTGGAAAATTTTACTATTGCACGAGTTAGACAATTTTGCTGTTACAACCTTTAAAAAAAGGTAATGAAAAATTGTATTATTTAATCAAATCTATTTAAATTATTGATACTCAATATGTACAGTCCTGTAGAGAATTTAGTCAAGCCGGCTATTTAACCCATGCAACTATTGAGATTCAAAAATCAAGCAAGTACAACGATTTAAATAGTGGGAAAATGTTAACAGTGGACAGAAAATGTGACACCAAAATCCAAAGTAGCATTGGAACAGCAAAAGGCACATGGGAATAGTAAAAGACACTAGGGTCCTACTAACATCCCATCCAGGCTGTAACACGTTTCGTACTCACTTTCGTTTAAACCCCTATTGGAATTCTTACAAAATTCTCTTAATGGGAAGAACTTCAATCCTCTGGAAGCCTGTACAAACCACTTAGACCAGTTCATCTCCCAGAAAGGTGTCATGTTCAGCATCAGTGATAGAGCATATGTAAATATAAAAGTAAATAATGAGTTCAACACCGGGTGACTACAGTCACTTTCATGCTTGAACGCAATTTTCAGGCCATGTGTGGACATGTGTGACTGTTCAGGCCATGTGTTACTATTTTTATATGCTGGTCACTGGAGTATTATGTGTAGCAAGATCTGTTGAATTATTCTAACGTTTATTGCTTAATCTGTAACGCTTATAATTCAAATTATTCTAGAGGTTATTGAGTTATTTTAAAGTGCTGTGTCTTAACTTTTTACTCATTATTATTGATTACTTAATCATTTGTTGTCGATTATTATTATTAGTAGTAGTAGTATTATTAGTATTATTATTATTACTTTATTTTATTTATTTTAATTTTTGCGAAGTAGGTTTTCTTATTTGTTTAGTTTAAACTATTGGTCAGTTCAAAGTTAATGTTGCATTATCTGGATTGTATATAATCATATATTTACAATTTTAATGTTGATATTTTCCAAAATATTCGTTTTTAGTTTTCAATTTTTAAGTAACAGAGTAAAAATTTGTTTTTGTATCAGCATTTTGAGATGAATTCTGATCGTTTATTTATTAATTTGTGTGTGTCTGAGAAGGTGATCATAGCTATTTTCTCGTCCATGCAGAGTTTACAGTTTTTGGATCTATTATTGGAGCTTGATGACGCTTTCTTTCTTTCCCATGATATTGTTGGTGCATTTTGTTTTTAATTACTATATATATATATATATATATATATATATATATATATATATATATATATGTGTGTGTGTGTGTGTGTGTGTGTGTTCAGAAGGATATTATGATTTATTATTTAAGCATACACACTTTTCTTTATTCGTTGTTGGATCTGATGAAGCCTAGACAGGCATAACGCGTAATGAAATCTACTTTCAATGAAACGGTTTTCTATTTGACACATTTCTATACGATTTTTCTTTTGTTAAATACATACATACATACATATATATATATATATATATATATATATATATATATATATATTGTCATCCACAGACAGACTGTTTCGCTGTATCACAGCTCATCAGTGTGGCTAGACGACCGGTTGCCTCTATCTAGGATCGAAACCCGTCTCAATTGGCCGTTGCCGCACAGTAGAGATGAAGGTGAATTTAAACGTATTTATTTTTAGATAAACACACATTGACTGAGAGAACTCGATTCGATATACCGAAGTGTCTTGCATTATTAGCCGTAATGATCAAGATGTACGTTTAAGACTAGTATATATATATATATATATATATATATATATATATATATATATATATATATATTGTGCGTGTGTGTGTGTGTGGTCAGTACTTATTTTTTTTTTTATTGAATTTAGATATTGAAAAATAAATGAAAATCTGATAAAACCAGATTACATTTTTAATTAGATACAAGTTTCTTAACCTGTTACTATGCCTTACGTATTTGTTAAAATTATTATTTTCACCTTTGGAAAATGCATAGGTAGAGATGTTTAGTCATATCTTAGGATGGAAGAGGATAGAACATCCTATCGAGAGCCATAATATATATATATATATATATATATATATATATATATATATATATATATATATATATATATATATATATGTGGTCAATACTTAGAGGAGATCCGCTTTGAACACTCTATTGAAACCAATGTCAGAGGTCATATCATCGATATGTTTCGTGGATTAACGAACCCACCACCTGCGTATTACCATCAGGAAGGGTGTATGCAGTGTAAACATGCTACAGTAACCTTAACTGGTTCTTGTCATTGTATCAAGGTTGTTTGATGTGACTATAAACAATTTTGATGGTACTATCGGATTTCCGGGAGTTGGCAGTGGCGAACAACATTATTCATCCCGGTGCCCTCTTTGGTGGCCGATTTTGCCTTGTATTACGCTATATATATATATATATATATATATATATATATATATATATATATATATATATATGTATGTATGTATATGAAGAAAAACAGTAATATATATAAATCGGTGTTCTTATTAATATTTTTATTTTTACAAAACAGTGCTCAATGCAAATCTACAGAACATAAATATTATAAAGTTACTTATTTAAAAATATGGTTTCCTCGCTTCATAGGAATTACCATGTTTCAAAAAAAGAAGCTAAAACCTACAAATTCAATTATTAAATTAAATTAAAGTCCTTAGTTCTGTTTGCTTTTCAAGCGAATTTTGGAATTCCCAAATTATTGACATTTATATATATAACAGAATGTTATATATATATATATATATATATATATATATATATATATATATATATATATATATATGAGTGTGTGTGTGTGTGTGTGCTTGTGTGTCTTGAAAGGTTGGTCTGAATATTATATATAAACATCCGCATATGCGAAACGCTGTTCGCATACTCGAAAAAAAATCAACTAATTCGATATTATTTAATAGGTTTGCACACACACACAAACACACACACCCATACAAAAACATACATATATATATATATATATATATATATATATATATATATATATATATAGAGAGAGAGAGAGAGAGAGAGAGAGAGAAGAGAGAGAAACCTAGTGAGCCAGACAAAGCTACCCAGGTTTCACCTCAGCGGATCGTCAGGGAAAGCTGGTTTTTCTGGCTCATTAGGTCTATCTAGGTCTGCTCTACGGTTCTATTGAGCTCTTTTGTTAGTTAGTTGTTTACTCGTGTCGGGTTTTTTTTTTTTTTTTTGGTCTTCAAACCTGCATCTGTGCGATGTTCATGTTTGTAGCTCTTTCTTTTTTTAAAACCTTTTTTTCCCTCGAGATTGATTTGATTATTGGCAAATCAAAATTCAAGGGTTTTCGAAACGAGTATAGTTATCTATATATATATATATATATATATATATATATATATATATATATATATATATATATATTTAACAAAGAATAAAAATCAAAAATTACCTCATATGGAGAATAGCCTATTTCGGCAGATGGTGATATCTGTCTTCTTTCTTATCAACCCCGGTGTAGACTTCGTGTCGATATAGTTTTTTGAAATAGAATTTAACTGTGAAAGCTGGAGTTCCAATCAGACGAAAGTCACGAGACAAGGGGGTTAGGGGAGGGTGGAAGGTGTTTGTCTTAAAGAGAAGTAGTTTCATAAAATTAAACCCGATTATTAACCATATTACATTAAATTGGGGTTACATAAAGGATGAAATATTAATTAGAATTAGCTATAATTTCGACATCTGAAGAATTAGAGGGGAGAGAATATTATGGAAATCTAGTAGCTGATTAAGTTAAGCCTGTATTATAGAAAATTGAATTATATTGCTCGGTATTAATAAATCTACTGAGGCCTTCTTGTGAGTCAGTTTGAATATTTCATATTACTGGGAACCATTTGAAGTATATACCAACGGATTTGCTAGCTTTATATATATATATATATATATATATATATATATTCGACTCTCCCGTCGTATTCGACGTATGAGGGTCAAGCAACTCAGTTCTTAGGAACAGACAGCCAGACACGAGCACATGAGATTTGATTATGGTGGTGAAGGCTTTGTGCAGAATCAACAACACTTTTTGAAGGGCCGAATACAGAGACCTGGTGCACTACGTTCCACAAGGTCCCCAAACGACCCTCCACAGGTTTTGAATTCAGAGGTGTTCATCTAGTCCAGTTGCCATCCAAGGCTCTAGACCACAGTCTGTCCTGCTATTTACCCATAGCTGGAGGGAGAAAAGGAGGATTCATGCCTTTCCCAAGGCTATTAGCACGTCTGTGAATGTAATGGATTCGACGCGAATTCAATATATATATATATATATATATATATATATATATATATATATATATTCCTCAATTCGAGCCGCTAACCATTGTTCCACCGTGCCTCCTCTCTCTCTCTTTATATATATATATATATATATATATATATATATATATATATATATATATATATATATATATATCTTAAGGCATTTTATGTTTATACATTCTTTTATAGATACAAATATTTAAGTAAATGCTCTGTTTATAATAAACTGTATTAAACAAGATTTACCGGCCTGAATGTCCGAGAAATTTTCACAGAAAATATTCGTCCTCCGACAGGATTCGAACCTGTATCCTATACGCAACCGTAATTTAGCTTGACATGCCCTTAACCAATTTGGCCACAGAGGAGCGTTCGGTTAGCAATTTACTGTATTTGAACTTCAATCTTCGATGAATCTCTCATGTACATTCATATCCGCTCATGGCGTATCAAATGTAAACAAATGACGTCACACATTATGAAATGGACAATGTTCGACAATTATTTTAAGACATTTTTATGTTTATACGTTCTTTTTATAGATACAAATATTTAAGTAAATGCTCTGTTTTATAATAAACGGTATTAAAAATTTCTCGGACATTCAGATCATGAGAAAGAAAGAAACCCATTTAGTCGCATCTTGTCATTTATTACATCACTATATTTATAAATTTTAACCAGTTATCCCCTAAACATAACGAATTTTATATCGTGTAAAGGCTTCCATAGTATTAGAATCTTTGGTATTCAAACTGTTCCTCCAGCAATAACCAGAAAGCCGCTACATGATCACATTAATTCGCATGCTAAGCACTCATTATAATGTGAAAAATTGTGAGTGGAAATGTCTCTGTATTGGTAAGCATGTATATTAGCTTAAAATTACAAACAGTGTAAATATGTATTTCCTCAAACTAATAATATATATATATATATATATATATATATATATATATTGAAAGTATATATATAGAAAGTAAGAAAAAGAAGAAAGTAAGTGACTGAGAGAGAAGAGGAAGGAAAAATAAAGACTGCGTGGTATGTGTGTTTGTGCGTGTTTGTGTGTGTATGTGTTGATGCGTATATAAGCGTGAATGTATATTAACAGGCATTAATGGCTTAAACATAATCTTTCATTCTGTAGACACCTGATAAAGAAGTCGGAAGGCGATGTCAATAAAATGTTTGCGACTTTGTCAAATTTCCCCACTTGTATACGGAATCTATATTCTACTAATACTAATATCTATATATATAATTATATATATATATATATATATATATTATTTAATTTAAAGAAAAAAGACCACTTTAAGGCTCCATTAGATATAATTTATTTCAACAAAGAAATATATATATATATGTGTGTGTGTGTGTGTGTGTGTGTGTGTGTGTGTGTGTGTGTGTGTGTGTGTGTGTGTGTGTAAAAGACAATAGGAAAACAGTAATATTAGCCGACGCGTTTTGTCCAAAGTGGACTTTTTGAAGGCAAAAGCAAAATTAATTTATTAAACAAAATAACTAATAATAACAAAACAAAATGGCCTTTGCAACTGGAAGAATTTAGAGAACGCTATTATATTCATACTGTCAAATGAAAATTACGTCAAGTCACGTATGGAGATATTGTTTTTATTGTTGCGTTGACGGTTTCAACCATTTTCTTTTGATTTCTTAATACTGTTCTGTACTTTTATTTGGGAAAGTAGTAATTCGGTTAGGAAATGTGAAATAGAGAAAAGGCCTGTACGTAGATTAATATTTGGACAATATTCAATGGCAGCACTCTCGAGGATTTTCCTTCTGAGTGAGTTATTTTCTTTTTTATGAGTGTAGCATTTTAAAAATCAAATGTATGATCTACTGCATTAGCTAAGTTGTTTTTTCTGCTCATAAATGCGTTCTTTTTTTTTTTTTTTTAATTTCTACTTTTTTCTCCGATATATTGGGAAGAACAGTTCTGGCAATTTATTTTATAAATACTTGCTTCTGAAATATTAGTACTATTAATGTTTAAGTATCTGAGTATATCCATAATATAATGAAACTTTACATTTATAAATATTTTCTTTTCTACAGTTTAACACTGAGAAATATTTCATATATATATATATTCTAGCAGTAGAGCCCAGCGTTGCCCGGGGATATAACAGTAAGAGATAGATCAAGTATCCACCATCATAAAGACTGAAAAATAAAATTGACAAAGATTATTGTTTAAGGTTGACGGACACGCATGTCTTAATTAGTTTTTTTTTAGTTTTTTTTTTTTACGAATTGGTCAAACCCAAACTCAAACAAAAACATTGTTTTCAATCGTTATGAATCTCTACCGATTGAATAGAATTTTATTATAAACAATTGTCTTGTAAATGGAATTTTAAAACATTCTGAATGTAAAAAATAAAGAAAAAGTGTGCAAGACAATAATAAACACTACATGCCAAAAAAAAAGTGAAGTTTTGTTGAAATCGGTTGAAAAATGTAGGTAGCCTTTCTGTAATCTTTTAGTTTTACAATTTATGATTTTTTTACTTATTGAATACAGTAAAAAAAATTGCATATTTTGCTTGTGGTGATTCATAATTAGAATTCTGATTTGAATATATTTTCCACTCGTTGTTTCTAATACAAAAAATATTAACTTTATTTGGGTTTATTAATTATGATCTAACAAATCTTATTCATTTAGTAGCCTTTCTGTAATAATAATCTTTTACAATTTATGATTTTTACTTATTGAATGCAGTAAAAAAAATTAGACACCATGTGTATTTAAAGTAGTTTCCCGTTCCGGTTATTACTTGTGTATGTTTAGATTTCATTATCTTTCCCTAAAGATAAAGAATTTATCCGATGTTTGTATTCGTACAATCAGTAGAGATCGTTAGATTATTGTTTAAGGTTGACGGACACGCATGTCTTAATTATTTTTTTTTTTAGGAATTGGTCAAACCCAAACTCAAACAAAAACATTGTTTTCAATCGTTATGAGTCTCCTGATTGAATAGAATTTTATAAACAATTGTCTTGTAAATGGAATTTTTAAAGCATTCTGAATGTAAAAATAAAGAAAAAAGTGTGCAAGACAATAAGAAACACTACATGCCAAAAAAAAAGTGAAGCTTTGTTATATCGGCTGAAAAATATAGGAAATCCGCTCCCATATTTAAAGGAACCCCCACACACAAACAACCCGATGTGAGTTGTCCCCCTTCCATTTTCACGATGTCTCTTAATCGTGTTTTCAAATTGATTTTGTGCAAAAACAATAATATTTTCCCATTTTTGGCGCTGTTAGAACCACCACAAGGTAATTTTATGTAGCCATGTGAAGTTTTGTTGAAATCGGTTGAAAAATGTAGGAAATCCGATCCAATATATAAACGTTACAGACACACGCACACACACACACACACACACAATCTGCGTTTTATAATAAGTAAGATATATATATATATATATATATATATATATATATATATATATATATGGCTTCAAACGTAGTCTATATATATATATATATATATATATATATATATATATATATATATATATATTACAGTTCAAATGTTTGAAGCCAACACTAGTAATTTTTAAATTGATGAAAAAAGTAGTTGGTTTGTTCTTTAAAAAAGAGAAAATTGTTATACATAGTTAAGAAAAAGTGAGGCATGATATTAGATTTTTTATTATTACAAAAAGAAAAAAAGACTTTTAGGATTAAATTTTGCTCTAGTCAAAATATCCTCCTTTAGCCTTGATTACTGCAGCACAAATTTTAGGCATTCATTGCAAACGTTTCTCAAAGTATAAGTTTAACAATTGATCCTATTCTTTTTCAACGACTAACAGCACTTTTTCTTTTTTTCACTCTTCCGTCAAATGCCAATTTTGCGGGGTGGCTTTAAATTTTTTAACTGTATATATATATATATATATATATATATATATATATATATATATATATATTAAACTAATATATATATATATATATATATATATATATATATATATATATATATATATATATATATATAAAGAAAGAACAATAAGATATATAATCTGGTGTTCTTATAGATATTTTATTTTTACAAAATAGTGCTCAATGTAAAGTTATAGAGCATTAATATTATAAGTTAATTGATTTAAAATATGGTTTTAAACCATATTTTAAATCAAATTATATATATATATATATATATATATATATATATATATTACAGTTCAAAAGTTTGAAGCCACCTCCAGAATTAGCATGGGATGAACTTGACAGAAGAATGAAAAAAAGAGCTCTTAGACACATTGAAAATATATATATATATATATATATATATATATATATATATATATATATATATAAGGGAGAGAAGGGGTTAAATATATTTCAAATCTTTAATCTGTTCATTTATATTTTTAAAATTTTTAAAAATACGTAAGACAATATCTCTGTATATGTATGTTTAAACATACACACACATGCATATATATATGTGTGTGTGCGCGCGCGTGCGTTTGTGTGTGTGTCTGTTTGTAAATATATGTACAAATGTATACTATGGACTCGGGCTACTTAAGTTTGTGTTATGTATACCTATATGCGTTCACACGCGCACAAACAATGACACGTGCGCACATACACACAACTATACGCATAAATATGCACATATATACACGCTTAGATATACATATATATAAACACATACACATGCACGTGTATTTTAGAGAAACCTATAATTAATCCAAGATTATAAGTAAAGATAATTAATAACGGATTTATAGAAAATTATAATTAATAACAGATTATACACACAGACATACAGAAATCAACATCCACATGCACGCATATACATACAGACATACTCGTGCATACGTATACTTATATACACACACCCGAATATATATAGACATACACATATATACACACATAGTAATAGACATAGACATGCATCCACATATATATATATATATATATATATATATATATATATATATATATATATATACACACATAGACAAATAGATACATACAGGACGAATCAAAATAATAATGGATGTTTTTTAATATATATTATTTGGTTATTTTTGCTTTGTTTCTTTTCTGGCGTTTATGATTGGGATTTATTTTGGAGAAACGTGAAACTTAAAAGAATTTTCATTCCACTACGCTTCATTTTCGAAATTCTCTCTGAAACGGACACGCATGCTGAAATATAACATATTCTTGAAAAGAAAAATATCTTCCCCAAGACTTACCAAATATTAGAATATTTATTAGGGGGTGAAGTGGTTCGGGGATAATACTTCTTAGTCAGTCTAGTACTGCGCTTAAATTCGTAAAGTGTAGGTACCATAGATGAAAGTTCATCAGGGTAATTACCATGAAAACATTTATAGAAAAGGAAGAGGAAAGCGACGATATACCGGTGAGAAAGTGACTGAATCCAAGATGGCAGCTGAGGACCAATAACATTACAGATTCTTCTATGAATGTTATCAAGAATCTCTACCTGCTCAGAGGTGGCAGCCATATTCATAGCAAGGATGAATTGCTTCTAACTTATTTTTCTTTTACGGAGAATCAACTTTACCAGATTTCTTTGATTAAAGTGCGGAATACACAGGCCTTACGCGCCTAGAGGTCTTTACTATCTCTCTAATTGATTATTTTCAGCTCTTCTTTCAAGAAGAACAATGAAGACTTTAGGTCAGGACAAATAACATTGCAGATACTTCTTTGGGTTTTATCAAGAATCTAAATAAATGAGAGAATATGAGAAAAACTACAATTAAGGAAAGAGAACAATAAAATAATAAGAATTAAGAAGGAAGAAGATAACGATTGACACTGCATTTAAATGCAGACGGAAGATAGTTCCATAAGCGAGGAGTGCGATAAAAGAAACTGTTAGCAAAGAACTCACGGTTACATCGAGCTATTTCAACTGTAAAACGATGAGGCCTAACTGCCAATGTAGTACTGCGCTTAAATTCGTAAAGTGTAGGTACCATAGAGGAAAGTTCATCAGGGTAATTACCATGAAAGTATTTATAGAAAAGGAAGAGGAAAGCAACGATATACCGGTGAGAAAGTGACTGAATCCAAGATGGCAGCTCAGGACCAATAACATTACAGATTCTTCTATGAATGTTATCAAGAATCTCTACCTGGCAGCCATATTCAAAACAAGGATGAATTGCTTCTAACTTATCTTTTTTTTTTCATGGAGAATCAACGTTACCAGATTTCTTTGATTGTAGTACGGAATACACACGCATTACGCGCCTAGAGAACTTTACTATCTCTATGATTGATTATTTTGAGCTCTTCTTTCAAGAAGAACAATGAAAACTTTAGTGGAGTTTCCTTTCTTAAAACTCTCCCCACACTTCTTATTACCTTCTTTTTCTCATCTTACCCCAGATCATTATCCTCCTTTTCCCCCAGTCCTTTTTAAAACACCTACTTCTTAAACTATAAGACTGTTCATCACCTTAGATTTGGCAGTGTTAAATAACTCGCGCTGACATCAGTCTCCAACACAGAGAAGGAATAGCGTACACAGAGAGATACATACGAAAAAAATCAGTGTCACACCCCAACCAAAATGTCGGAATTCTGGCAATTTCTTGTGTCTGACAATAGATGAGTAAAATCTCATTTAGTCCGGCATTCCCCGTCAGTGGAAACGACTGCGAATGGGCTAAATTTGTAGACAGAGGCGACATGAGTCTGCCATTGGATCGCAGGGATGGGCGCCATTTTCACCCTTTGGTCGTCTGCAGGCTGCAGCAAGTTAATTATTCCGAGAGACGCGAGTTGTTATTTTTTTTTTCTTTCTTTCTTTCTTCCCACCTCCTATCTTTTATTTACTGGAGTTTTTTTGTTTTTGTTTTCTTTGCAGGTTAATGTTTTCTTTTGTTTGATTGGTTTGTTATACCCTGGACCCTCCTCAACAATTTTAAAGTCAGGAAACAAACAAAAAGGAAGAACGAAAGCGAGCGATATTCGTGTAAACAAATTCATGGACACCACTTCTTTTTAACAAGATTTGATATATAATGGAAATGACGTATAAGAAAATTGTAAACAAAATGGAAAACACACATTCCGTCACTTTGCGTGTGCAATTATTTTTTTTCTCTTCATTGTTTTTTTTTTTTCTTTTCGAGAAAAGAAGTGAAAATATTTACAGTAAATATACCTTTTATTAATTAACGAGAATTATATTGGTGTTTAAATTTGAAAAGCAAGTCTTTTTTAATTAAAAATCTAGAAAAAGTAGATAACTGAATTCACCTCGATCAATTAGGTTTGTATGGCATCTATGTCGTTATAGAGAATACGATTAAAAAAGAAGCAGTTTAACTAAAAACAGTTTCAAAAATGTATCAGATCAAAATTATTTAAGATATTGAAACGATGTACTTAATTACGGATAGACTCTTGAAGTCTATTACCTGCAACATAATATAAACATTGAATGAGCCAAACGACAGCAGCAGGTAGCATCCGGTGAGCATTCGACAAGCAGTGACGTAATTAATCTGAGCAGCTAAAACAGCTTTTTCGTGTGAATTAATTACTGTATATACTCGAATACAGTCTGAGTTTTATAATGAGTCACTTATGCAAATGAATAGGTGTTCGCACTATACACACGTAATTTTTTGTCCGTTCATGACACTCTCTAAAATACCCATACATTGATCGATCGAGGGAAAATTGCAAGCAGGTAAGGTGGTATATTTGGTTTTACTAGGTTGCATAGGCTAGAACAATAATTTTTCATTAATTATTTTGTGAAAATTAAAAGTCTTATTATTTAACATACCAAATACTCCCACTATTTTAAAACAACTTAATAATTAAAATAACGAATACTTGTTTAATAAAAATGCAATATTGTTTATACCATGTCTTTTCTTTAAGTTTTTATACGAGAATCCAGTTTCCAGTTCGTCCTGCGTTTGCTCGAACTATAAACAAGCCACAAAGCTAAACGCTTCAAAAAGTTTGAATTTGGCTCCAGAAAGAATTTACGCATAGTCAGTTGTATGTTGATTGCTCAAGAATAAGAAATCCCTAGAATTTATTTTTCGCTGTCAAAAAGGAAAAAAATAAAAGTACATTTTTTTTTTGTCAAAGTATTCTTCCAAACAAATCAGCTTTATTCAAATTTCATCGATTGGTTTAGAAAATTGAGCGAAACGTGGAGTTTGTAAATCTCAACAAAATATGTGAACCCTAACGTCAGCAATACTAAATTTTTGTGCCCAAAATTTCAGTTGTCGAACTATACATGAGTAAATGCGGTAAGCAAAGCGAATTCTATTAATGTTGCCTCGCAACATTAAAATTAACTGGGTAATTACAACGAAACGAAACTATCAAACTACGATTGATGCAAGAAATTTAAAACAACAGGGTGTTTGTACAAAAGTCGAATTTCAGAAAAATCTTCGGTATCGCTGTCTAAAATTGTCCACATTGCGCGTCCGGAAGATGCTATACCAAATTTCAAGAGTTTCTCTAAAGAAGTACGCATTGCCAGTGCCAATATCTGAAATAGTTTTGATTTGATCTTTTAAAAAAAGGTTTCTTTGTAATTAATGTATATAATTATGTTAAAAATAAGTGTTGTATAGCGTTGTTTTATGACACGTAATCAGTAGTTAGCTTCCTATCGCCTGACTCTTTACTCTACACTTTATATATCCTATAACCAACAGATGGAAATAAATAAAATCCTCTCTGCCACCCAACTATAATAAAAATATGAATATCATTAAGGTATTTTTTCTAAATTTGTATTGTTTAAATTCTTAACTATGGGTTAAAACCAACGAAGACTGGGTTCTTTAGCGTCGATTAGCATCAAGTCTACGAGGACTTCTCTTAATTCAAAACCGTTGACAAGATAAAGGGAAACCATTTTGTTATCCACGCCATGTTAGTTCATGGTTAATAAAGAAAGTGGAGAGCTATTATCGCTTACGTCCTGAAGGGACATGAATTTAAAAAAAAGAACCTTTTTAACAATTGGACTTGACAATCCAAAACAGCAGCGACTAATTTGTTACCATGTAGACAAAGAAATATACTTTCTTTTAAACAGAAAATTTTTTTAACATGATGTCCCTTGAGGAAACAGGCGATCATGGATTTCCACGGATCCCTTTTCTTTACTATCTGTGAATTATCATAATGTTTTCTTTCTCCTGGAATGGCTGTTCTCGAAGTTTAGAGTGTTTAGTCTAGCGTACTATTTAATCCATAGCTGGGTACGGTTGAAAAGAGATAGATTCATACCTTATCCAAGGGCATTTCTTCAAAAGTGAACACAACAGACGAGACGGGGATTTGAACTTGGTTCGACAATTACTTTTCAGATCGATAACCAAGTATCAAAAAAAAATAATAGATTTATAAAATGAATTAAGATTAAGACCCTGCGGTAATGTTGACATTATGACTTCGGTAAAATTATGTAAGGTGCAACTACAACTTAGCGATTTTGTTTTGGTGCTGACCAAACTAGAATCGAAAAGATAAATTGGTATTTTCTTCTAAATCCTTTTGTTTAATCAAAGCCAGGAAATTCTAATTGTGATAGTTTAATGATTCTTTGTTCTACCATCAATCAATATATTGGTCAGAATTTTTTTTTCCAAACTTGGAATAAATGTCAGCTTAGATTCATTTTTCTTTCATTCTTTTACCTTTTCATAACGTCAGTAATTTCCAATCCTTATACAAGGAAGCTCTAAAGAAAGCAAAAATCGTTTTAGTATTGCAACGAAATGAAGGTGGATTTGGTGATAATTCAATTAATCCGTTAATGCCTACAGTAAAATTTGTATTAATTATAAAAATCAAAATAATATACGGTATTAGATATTGGTTTATAAAAATCCGGCATTAATTATAGACTTCTTTATAATCTGGTATTAATTATAGGATTCTATAAAATCCGGCATTAATTATACTTCTATAAAAAACAAAACCTATATTAGTTATAGGTTTATAAAAATACAGTATTATAAATAGTTTAACAAAAAACAATCCTGTATTAATTATAGGCTTTTTTATAACCTGGTATTAATTATAAGATTCTAGAAAATCCGGTATTAATTATAGGTTTCTTTATAATCTGCTATTAATTATAGGTTTCTTTTTAATCTGATATTAATTATAGATTTCTTTATAATCTGCTATCAATTATAATTTTTATAAAATCCTGTATTTATTATAGGTTTCTTTATAATCTGTTATTAATCATGTTTCTATAAAATAAGGTATTAATTACAGGTTTCTTTATAATCTGCTATTAATATAAGTTTCTTTATAATCTGCTATTAATTATAAGTTTCTATAAAATGCTGTATTAATTATAGGTTTCTGTATAATCATTTATTAATTATAAGTTTCTGTAAATTCTGGTATTAATTAGAGTTTTGTTTATAAGTTATTAAATTCGGTTTCTTTAAAATCCAGTATTAATTATAGATTTCTCTAAAATCCGGTATTAATTAAAAGTGTCTTTAAAAGTGTCTGCTATTAATAAGAGGTTTCTATAAAATCAGATATTAATTAGAGATTTCATTATAATCCTTTATCAATTATAGTTTTTCTATAAAATTTTGTATCAATTATAGCTTTTATAAAATCCTGTATTAATTATACTGGTTGACCTTCTTTTTCGACGCAAATGTTGTTATGCAAAGGG
The DNA here is from genome assembly GCA_903632075.3 of Acanthosepion pharaonis. Taxonomy (NCBI): domain Eukaryota; kingdom Metazoa; phylum Mollusca; class Cephalopoda; order Sepiida; family Sepiidae; genus Acanthosepion; species Acanthosepion pharaonis. The sequence continues at coordinate 747,021 of CAHIKZ030000025.1, forward strand.
CACATGTTTCTGGTCTTTCTTTTCTTTTTTCACGTTGAATGTGAAAATCAAGTCCATTTTACCCCATCACATCAAGTTTTCCCAGTACAGATAATTTCTATTTTAGTTAAAATAAACCAAAATGCCTAATTCACAGGGATGTGCCACGGCTTAAATATGCGAATGACATAGTTGAAACATTTCGTTTCATGTTAAAATGATTTCTCATTCAAGAAAAAGTATCCAAATAACTTTCAAAATAAATTCTAAGCTATTTCAGTTCAGATAAGCTGACCTGAGAATTCTTGATTTTATGAGAAATATCTCACTGGAAAATGTCCTTTGCCCTCAATGTTCTTAGCTTGTTAAAACTTTGAGATTTGTGTTTCTTCTCTACTTTTCATAGAAGAATCTCTTTAGAAGTCGTTCAAGAACAGCGATTTTAGTTTTTATTAGTAGTTTTTACATTAAGCCTGAAACCATCATAAGATTTTATAGAGGAATGGTGGAAATGCTTCTCAGGTCCTTTAAACTGATCGGGTGCAACATGAGTAGCAAGATTCACTTTCTATTTAGTCACATCGATCAGTTTCCTAATAATCTTAGTGATTATAGAGATGAACAGGGAGATGGGGTTCATCTAGATCTGGTAATTTAAGAAAAATATAAAGGCAGATGAGATGTTAACTTGATCGCTGATTTCTGATGGAGCATCAAAAGGGTTCAACCTTTTCAAAAGAACCGTAGAGATTCCAATTAGATTTATACGTTTAGATGGACAAAAATGAATGGATTTTTCATTCTTTTGTGCCTTCATTGTTTGCTTTGATTCAAAAATTAATGAATCATGTCTGCCTTAATTTAACTTTCTGTGAGATTTTTCTGAAAACTTGTTCGTAACTGAAAATGCTGAAAATGCATTCTTTAAGTTATTGGGATACTTTTTTATGGTAAGTTATTCTAACCTGAAAATGTTTAAGGTTCGTTCTACTTCAGCCTGTCATATCAATGTTAAATGGGTATTTTGGCTTATTTTAAGAAAAATGAAAATGATTTGTACTGAGAAAACTTGATGTGATGGGAAATTATGGACTTGATTTTCAGATTCAGCGATAAAATTAAGGCAGAAACATATGCCCATTGCCCAAAAACATTTGGGTGGAAATAAAATGTCGACCGGTGTTATAGCTTTCAATAAAATTCTGTATTAATTGTAGGCTACTTTATAATCCTCTGTTTATTACAAGTTTCTTTATAATCTGGTATTAATTATAGGTTGCAATAAACTTCTGTAAGTTTTCAATAAGAGCGTTTATTAATTATAGAGTTCTATAAAATCAATTATTAATTATAGTTTTTTATGAAGTCCCGTATTAATTATATGTTCCTTCATAATATTATGAAGAAACATATAATTAATACGGGACTTCATAAAAAACTATAATTAATTTATGTTTCTATAAAATCCGGAATTTCTTAATCATTGACTAAAATTATCATTCAATAAAATCCAATATGAATTATAGGTTTATAAAAATTTGATATCAGTCATAGTTTTATTTAAAAAAAAAGAACAAATATTAATTATAGGTCTCAATAAGATCCAGTTTAATTTATAAGGTATTATAGTATTAATTAAAAGGTATTATAGTATTACTTATAAGGTATTATAGTATTAATTATAAGGTTCTAACAAAAATGCTACGGCAGTCATTAATGTGTTAAATATTTCGCTCTATAATTCTTATTGCTTATTTAACAAAAGACATTTGTTGATCTTGAGCAAAACGGAAGAATAGCTGGATTTAAAAGTGCTTTGGAACATTGAAAGATGCCGTCAGAAAACTAAAGAAAGTATTAAGAAACATGAAAACGTAATTAGAAACAAAAAAGTACTGGAGTCTTGTGTAATGTCGGGTCCTTCTATATGGCAAGTGAATGCTGGCCAATCTTCTCACAGATGAAGAAGAGACTTGAGGCAACATAAATGTGGTTCTACAGGAGGAGGATGGGAATACCACTGACTAAACAAATTAAAGTTAGTATTAATGTTTTGTTATTGGCTGGAATCAAAGTCCAGTATCTTCTCCATCTTGCCGTGTTTCTCTCAGTTCGGACGAAAAATCTTTAAGGGATAACTACTCCCGGCAGCACCTCCCTCATTGCATTATAGAGAAAGCTTTTACGAAAATACCTACGCCGGCTTGACAATGGTCGTGAGGACTGTGTTATTTTTGTCCTGGGTCAATGATTACATGCATGCGTACCCACCTTAAAAAAGACTGTATCATATCCCGCAAACACCAGCGGCATGGTCTGAGCTGTTTTGCTCAATTGATGTAAGGTGGGGCATATAGACTAAATTTCGCCTTAAGGGAATTTAAAAAAGAAGTTAAAATGTCACCTAATATAGGGCTCGAGAAACACTCAAGCTAGAAGGTTACAATCAAAATACTATGGCGGAATGAGATAATTGGCCATTTCCAATCTCCTAAACATGTTATAATCTTTTCATGTCAAATGTCAATCTAACAACTAGGAGAAAATTCCAGTTAGAGAACTGCCACTCTGTGAAATAGAATCCCGCGCGGGTGCTTGGCTGGACAATACAATATTATCCTCTTAAAATAAAGGGCTAATCTTAATCTTAACCTCATAATATTTACTCTCTAGCAAACACTCTTTCGTTTATGCCACACACCTCATCATTACCGTTTAAAGAGTATAACTCTACTTTGAGTGCCTCTCTAGCCTTGTATTGAGTGAATTCTAATATTTAAAATAATTGATTTTTTGTGAGCGATCACATTCTTTCAGGCATCTTTTTTACTTTTCGCTACAAACGGATAAAAGGATAGAACATAGATTGAGGACGATCCTGCGAAAGCTACGTTATTAAATACCAGTCTTTCATACAAATCATATTATCTAGAACGAATTCAAGTTGTACAAAATCACCGATAACCACTGTTTTGTTTTACACTAAAAAAAAAAAAAAAAAAAAAAAGAAATCTTTATCACTTGAGCCCCGACATTCATACGAATTGTTTTCTGAATTTCTTGGGGGGTCTACGAACATCATTTACTGAGCTATGCCCGTTTATTTTTTATTCTGCTTTTCTTTCATTATTTTCATTCTGACCTTTTTGTTCTAAAGAAGCCAGATCAGAACCGGTGATTACACGCTAAATCGTAAGATGGCCACGATAAGGCCTTTTTTTTTTCTCTCTCGAAAGTAGTCAATACAAATTCATGTCTGTGAAATGGTAACTTGTTTATCTATACTTCCCCAAAACATTTTTCCACCAGAAGCGAAGTGCACCGTTGCCAAAATTATTTATTTGTTAAAAACACACTCTCAATATTCTTCTCAGGGCGTTCAATTTTCGTAATTCCCCATTTATAATACGCCTTCATCTATAATACGCACCTCTAAAATCGTGCTGAAAGTGTGGAAAAATGCTTCTACTCATGCATAATACGTAACCCTTGTTTCCTAATCAAACCTCTCCAATTACATTAGGGCCAGCGTTTCCTACTCTTATTTAAAAAATGGTTTTAAACATAGAATAATATTATTCTAATTTAGTTTCATGATAATTCTTATTTTATTTTACAGCAATTTTTTAAAGATTTTTTTGTATCTGTGCATAATACGCACTCCTGATTTTGCTTATTTTTTTTAGAAAAAAAACGCGTATTATACATAGGGGATTACAGTACACATTCAAGAAACATGTGTCGGGTGCCGTAAATCAATGGTCCACAAAAGGCCTGATCTCACCTATCGGTATTTTTTCCGTTGTTGACGATCTCTACCAAACTATTATTCGTACAATATAAGTAAAATATTAGTTAACACAGCCTTTCCTTATCAGTATTCTTCGGAACCCTAGGGTTTCGCAAGACGTCGCTAGGGATTCCGCGAGAAACAGTTTTTGCGGGATACTTGTTTGATTATTTAAATATTAAGTCACCATTATGTCATAGGAATCAACACTTTGGAGAGTAAATATTTACGGACACCTGGAAAATTTATCCCACAATCAATATTGGCGAACTCAATATGAGTCTAAGTAAAAAATAAGATACAAAGCAATAAATGCAAAATATGTGTGTTTTTATGTATATATGTATGTGTGTGAATGTGTGTGCGCACGCGCGTGTGCGTAACAGTAGTGTGAGAAAGAGTACAGAGAAAACCAGGAAAATGAACGTGTACCAGTAGGGACACTTTTTACCAACATGCGACTACATCTGAAGGCCAGAGTTAAAAACAAATGTCAAAGAAACTAGAGAGAGAAATGCACGCCTTTTTATAGGCATACTGTTGGGAAACTCTTAGTTATTATAATAAAGGTGTCAATATCTTATATTATTTAAAATTATAATAATCACAAGTATTTTAGCGATGTCTATATGGCGTCAGTGTGAAACCGCTTTCAGTGGTTAGTGGACAGGACCTGTACGTGAAGGATTCGTATATCATCGTCTGACTTGAGTACAGGGCGAGGGTCCATATATCATGTTCCACACATGAACTACGATAAAATAATAAAAGAGATAGATATTAATAATGCTATATATTATATTTTATGCAGGTGTTTCCCTGAGATATGAGAACTATTTCTAGGGCTCCATAAGCGGAAAAATATTGAGAAACTCTGGTTTAAAGACTTAAAAAATAACAATGTTTGTTTTGGTTTTTTTTTATTTAATTTTTTTTTCATCTTAACAAAATCCGATTTTATATCAACATATTACTCGGTTTACAAGAACCGTTTTCAAAATTCGAATTTCTAGTTTAATTCGATAGTAAAATAAGGAATATCACAGATTCGAATGTCTGTCTACCACCAGACCTACATTTCTATCACTAAGCTATATCCGAAAACATAGGTAAAACAACTGTAAATGTTAATTCAGAGCGTAGAAACGTCTCAGAAACAGACATGCCGGGTTGGCGATTAGACCCTCTTTGCGGTATGAAAATCATTTCAAGGGCTTCAGAAGAATGGTAAAACGTAATAATGTCGTACGTTAAAAATACGTCAAAAAAACAGTTATCTATTCCAACCTAATAAAAAGGTGTAGAAACGTTTCGATTCCAATGTGTTTCCGATGTGCCCTGTGTTTTCTTCAGGTCTGTTGAAGAAATTCACAATGGAACGCTTTACTTTTATATTCTCGTTCTGTTGTTCATGTCTACGGGTATTTCGTTTTGTTCTGATTATTTTACTACTCAGAGATTTCTATTAACTTTTTAGTGTAGTCCCATGGGATTATAGCCTCGTTAATTAAGTGCGAGTTCTTGAAATTAATGACATAGTATTTGCTGGTTCTATCCCTGTATATGAAAAGTAAAATATCAGTTGAACATTACTATTAACCCGTGAAAATTTCAGCGTTTTTCTATTTTAAATTTCTGATGAATTAATTCTTCAGTTAATGATTGAATAAGCTTATGGCGAGTTCTATGACAATAAAATATCCGTAGAAATTTCCCTATTGCATCGTTAAATATTTGAGCTTAACAACTTTAACAAAATATTGCAATAACAAACATAAATGTGAATGCTGGTCTTTATTTTAAGAGTTAAAGGGGATAGAAATAAAACAAATTTCACTGAAGCGGATGTTAAACCGTTTCATTTTCTCACTGAAACCAAGTAGCGTCTTTGATACGCCTCTTGTCTTTTCACGCAATCAATATAAAATTATTAGTCCATTATTTATGAATTATTGACGGGACGTAACGGTCGGGTGAACTAAGACCCTAACAATAGGAGAGACAACCACAATTCTTATATGACGTTAAACACTTCTTTCTTTCTTTATCTATTTTTCACTGAAACCAGATAGCGTCTCTGATATGTCTTTTGTCTTTTCACGCGATCAAAACGGAATAGTCCATTATTTATGAGGTATTGGCAGGACGTAGCGGTCGTGCGAACTAAGTAACAATGGGAGAGATAAGAACAATTATTATCGTTGTTGGAGAAAGTATAATAAATAATTATTAACATTTAAAAAAGAAACAGTTTATTAATATATTCTGTATTAATAAGAAATATTTCTTTTATGTGCCGTGTCCCCCAGAACGTTGATGATCGTGGCTCTCACAACTTCCTATTGCTTATAGCTCTAAACAATGTTTACCTCTTTACTATTCCACAAAGTCCTTGTTCTTCCATCCAAGCTTCTTAGGGCTCTCGTCGTTTAATTCTGTTCCACTTACCATCAATATGTCTGGTTCATGACAAATTCTCCAAGCACTCATTCCTCATTATATTCTCTTTAAATTTCAACTGTATCTTCCTGCTGTTAAGTATTTGTTTTCCTTTTTCTCTAAAACTTCTACACGTTTAGTCCGTGCTTTCCTCAACATCCTTCTGTAGAACCACATCTTTGTTGCCTCTTATAAGTTCAACACATTTTTCTTTAGGTCTAACTAAATTTCCCTGTTTCTTAACCCTTGGAGACGTGACCACCGCTTTACTTGTGCAAGAGAAAAATGATGTAATGTCCAGCCACCGGTTGAACAGTAGTAAAGAAAAATGACTTAATGACCATCTCCTGTTTGAACGTTGAGTAAACACTTGTAACTATTTTTATATTTACTTTGAAACATTACATGCCAATTATTTACAAATTTTGACTCATGAGCTCAGACAGAAGGATTAAAATTATTCAAGAAGGCAGGGTTCAAAGGGCTTTGTTTAGATTTGAAGGCATCTTTCGTTATTCGAATGCGCCTGTTACATTTTTCGTCGTCTGTTAAAAAAACTTCTCAAATTTCTGTACTTGATTTTGACATCTCCAGTTTATCGGTCGCATCTTGCTTTTTTTTCCTCTTGCTGGCAGCAATACATTTTCTTTTGCATAGTCCTTTCTTCTAGCTTTCCTTTACGATATTTTCCCGGAGTTCCTGCACTATATTTTCTCTGTCTGCCCTCAACACGGCGTCGTCTGTGTATCTTATGATATTAATATTGTGTTCATTAGGAGTAAATCCTGGTAGGACTTGTAGTTCTCTACGGATGGCTACACTGTAAATGTTGAATAAATCCGGCGAGAAGATGTATCATTGTCGTTGCGCTTTCTGTTTTATTGTACTCAGTTCATTTTCTAGCCTTATACAGGTGCTTTGCATCCATTATATATTTGGAATTATTTTAATATCTCTCTCAAATAAATCATGTTTTCCTAACAGTTTTTTAACAGATTTTGGTGTTGTACTTTATTAAGGTTTGCGGCCATATCACGTAGAAACAGCGGTTCCCGTAGGATCTTCGAAATTAAGCAACACCAAGCCTAGTCTCTATCTAGATGGGTGATCGCTTCGCAATACCAAATGCTGTACGCTTAAATATACGGGTGGTGTAGTGGATAATGGCTCGGAGTTTGTAATTGGCGTGCCGTGTTCCAATTTCAGTCAGGTTCGTTACATTGACTTATGCGCAAATGTACGAATCCACCTTTTTTCTCCGCAGCTATTAGTTAATTAGTAAGACTGGTATGGCTAAACTATTATTATCTTCCCAAAAATATTGCAATCAAAAATATTTTCTGGCTTTAAATAACTCATAAAGGGTTGATAAGCCGTGAAAAAGTGAATCAATCAATCAAACAATTGCTTATCAAATAATCTTTTTCGTAGTCTTTGAAGCAACGAGATACGTCCTTTGGTTATATAACTTTATAAAGGAAATAAAAATATTAAAAGTCATGTAAATATTCCCATATAAATATTAAACACATGTTAGAATGCTAGAAAATGATGAAGATTGAGTTGATTAACTAGAATAAGAATATGTATATTTCTGATATAAAAATCAATATTATATTAATTTACTTATCTATTTATTAAATAATAATTGATATATTAATTTAACTATGAAATATTAGAAGAATCTGCAAACTCGCCTAAATTGCTTCTTTTCTCACCTGTGGGACCCTTTTTTCCGGTTTCTTTCTTCCCTGCCACCCTACAATGTTCAAAAATTGAAATGCAATGTCAATCGCTAACTGCTGTATTCCTGAAGCCTATTCTTTTATTCCTTTTTCCTTGTCCTTTTTCTTCTCATTCCCTTTCTCCCTTAACCCTATTCTTTCACTTTTCCCTTTCATTTTTAAAAAGTTCCTTTCCTGTTTTATTTGATGAAATATGCGTCAAAGATACATCTTTAGATATACTTTATCACTTTGATTCTGTATTTGTCTGAGAGTATATATATATATATATATATATATATATATATATATATATATATATATATATATATATATATATATATATATATAGTAAATTAGAATTTCCCTTGCAGTTAAAACTCAGTAAATTTAAAAAATAAGTTACTCAAAATTCGCTTGAGAACTAATGAATTGGAACAAAATAAATTTTTTAATTTAAGCTTCCATTTTTGAAACATGGTTATTATTGTGTAGCGAAAAAAAACATATTTTAAATCAGTTAATTTATTATATTAATGATCTTTAAATTTATATTGAGCACTATTTTAAAAAAAAAAAAAAAAATAAAAATATCAATAAGAACACCGGATTACATATCTTAATGTTCTTTCTTTATATTATATATATATATATATATATATATATATATATATATATATAGGGAGGCACGGTAGTGTAACGCATAGAATGCCAATTAATTTTTTTTTTCGAAAACAATCACCTATATTTATATTCAACTTTTTGGTATATACAATCAAATTGCTTACCTATCTTGGATCAGAGCGAACCAAAAAAAAAAAAAAAAAAAAAAAAAAGAACTGCCAAGTTCCGGGGATTCTAAAGTTTCAGCAGCACCATCCTAATGCATAAAATTCAGGATCAATGTCTTCTGGTACTTTCCAGATATTAGGGGCAGGGACTGGGTAATGTTTACCCTTGCTCAAATGTATGCCTGTTGGTTCTTTGGTTAAATGCGTCACATCCTATCTCAATGAGAAAGGGAGATAGATAGCGAATAAGAGTATAGTAACTTTCCTGTTCACAGCTCTTCTAGTTGGAAAAAATTCCGTTTTTCTGTCCGAGAAACATACATATTAATATTAAACGAGAAGGAATAGGGAAAATGGAGAGAGATGAGGAGAGAGAAAAAGAGGATGTCAAGGAAGAAGAATACGGAAGTGAAAAAACTAGAGTAAAAACGAAAAGAAAACCAGGTGAAAGGAAAAAAGAGAAAGACTTGAATAAAGAAAGAAAAAAAGATCGACGAAAGATCGAAACACGTTTAAAAGAAAGAAAGAAAGAAAAACATCCAAAAGAAAGAAAAAAGTTTAAACGAAAGAAAGAAAGAAAAACATCCAAAAGAAAGAAAAAAAGAAAGAAAAACATCCGAAAGAAAGAAAAAAAGTTTAAAAGAAAGAATGAAAGAAAGAAAGAAAGAAAAATATCCAAAAGAGAGAAAGAAAGAAAGAAAAACGTTTTAAAGAAAGAATGAAAGAAAGAAAGAAAAACGTTTAAAAGAAAGAATAAAAGAAAGAAAGAAAAATATCCAAAAGAAAGAAAGAAAGAAAAACGTTTAAAAGAAAGAATGAAAGAATGAAAGATTGAAAGAAAAATATCCAAAAGAAAGAAAGAAAGAAAAACGTTTAAAAGAAAGAATGAAAGAAAGAAAGAAAGAAAGAAAGAAAGAAAAATATCCAAAAAAGAGAAAGAAAGAAAGAAAAACGTTTAAAAGAAAGAATGAAAGAAAGAAAGAAAGAAAAACGTTTAAAAGAAAGAATAAAAGAAAGAAAGAAAAATATCCAAAAGAAAGAAAGAAAGAAAAAAACAACCAAAAGAAAGAAAGAAAGAAGAAAAACAACCAAAAGAAAGAAAGAAAGAAAGAAAGAAAGAAAGAAAGAAAGAAAAAACCAAAAGAAAAAAAAAAGAAAGAAAGAAGACCAGCCAATAGAAAAGAAGATCGACAAACAGACAGATGAAAAAGAAAGAAAGAAAGAAAGAATGAAAGAAAGGAAAACACCTAAAAGAAAGGAAGAATTTCGACAGATAGAAGAAAAAAAGAAAGGAAAAAGAGTGACCAAAAAGAAAAAAGGCCGACCAAAAGACAGACTTAAGAAAGAGAAAAAGAAAGAAAGAAAAATGCAAAGAAAGAAAAAAGGAAAGAAAAAGACTGACCAAAAACAAAGAAGATCAAGAGACAGAGACAGAAAGAACGACAGAAAGAAACTAAGATAAAAATTAAACCAAACGCATATACCATGTAATTAAGTAACAACAAAAGATTATGTTACATTTAAATATGCAATCATTAGTATAGAGAATTCAGTGATTTAAAAAGAAAGAAAGAAAAAGAGAGAAAAACAAAATGAAATCTGAAAAAATAATAATGATAAGCGATGATATAAAGTAAGAAAAAAAAGAATGAATCCATTTCAAACATTTTTTTCTTGAATGGAAAAAGAAGAAAAGTAAAGAAAATTACCAACGAAAGACAAAAAAAGAATAAAAACGAAAATTACGTAATGAAATGAGAGTCTCTATATAATTCTATTGCTATTTTCCTTTCTTGTTATAATGGCTTTTGGTGTTTTGTGAATCACTGCCAATAAAAGTTGGTCATAAAGAGAAAGATGGCTTTTTGCTTTACTCAAACGATGAAGCCGACTTTGACACATTCCAGTCCTTCTACCAAATCCACCACTCACTAACAACCCACCTTCTCTCTCTCTTTCTCACTCACTCTCCCTAGCCTCTCTCTTTTCCTCTCTCACTCCGCCTCCCCCTCTCTCCCCCTGCCTGTCTTTCCTTCCTCCCACTCCTCCCTCTCGCTCTCCCTCTCGCTCTCTTTGTGTTCCTTCCCTCCAACTCTTCCCCTCGCCTCTCTCTCAATTTATCTACGTTACAATTATACTCATTGTTCCTTACGACTTATAAAATAATTTCAGTACATCGTCGTATCTTTAACATTGCAGTATCCCGACACCCTCCTCTGTCCGTGTCCACCACCACCTTGTCATCAAATATGGTCAATTAAGACGTTACCTTATATGATTCATTCCTTTTTTTCTTTCTTTCTTTCTATAGCTTGGAATGTAGCTTTTCAGTTGAATGCCGTTCCTTATGTCAGAGCCTATTAGTGCCGCAAAGGCAATGTTGAATTACACATTTTCATAAGATTTGGCGGGAAACTTTATTTGCTTATCTTGTTTATGACAAGCGAGGGCGAACTATCCCTTAGAGTATCGTATGGAGAAAACGTAATAGACAAGAGTAGAAAGGGAGTAACTCACCTTTACAATATATCATCGTCAATTACTTAATCTCTTCCGTCTTACTAGGATAAGGTTTTAGAGGATCTATAACAAACCAAGATTCGAGCTTCGAAGAGGACATGTCAAAATCAAACAAGCATAGAAGCGTAGATATCTAAGAAGACAGATTATGGAAAATGTGGCATTGAGATCCGAAGAAACATCGGAATAGCAAAAGACTAAACAAAGAATTAAGAAACAGGAAAGTTTGGGTTAAAAAAACAGGTAAGAAAAGAGAGCTTAACTGCTATGTAATATCAATCCTCCTCTATTGCAGTGAATGCTGGACAATTTCCTTACAGATCAAGAGGAGACTCGAGTATTAAGAAACAGGAAAGTTTCGGTAGAAACAAAGAAAAGAGAGCTGAACTGCTATGTAATATCAATCCTCCTCTATTGCAGTGAATGCTGGACAATTTCCTTACAGATCAAGAGGAGACTCGAGTATTAAGAAACAGGAAAGTTTCGGTAGAAACAAAGAAAAGAGAGCTGAACTGCTATGTAATATCAATCCTCCTCTATGGTAGTGAATGGTGGACAATTTCCTTACAGATCAAGAGGAGACTCGAGTATTAAGAAACAAGAAAGTTTCGGTAGAAACAAAGAGAGCTGAATTGCTATGTAATATCAATCCTCCTCTATGGTAGTGAATGCTGGACAATTTCCTTACAGATCAAGAGGAGACTCGAGTATTAAGAAACAGGAAAGTTTCGGTAGAAACAAAGAAAAGACATCTGAACTGCTATGTAATATCAATCCACCTCAATGGCAGTGAATGCTGGACAATTTCCTTACACGTGAAGAGGAGATTCAAGTATTAAGAAACAAGAAAGTTTCGGTAGAATCAAAGAAAAGAGAACTGAACTGCTATGAAATATCAATCCTCCTCTATGGCAGTGAATGCTGGACAATTTCCTTACACGTGAAGAGGAGATTCAAGTATTAAGAAACAAGAAAGTTTCGGTAGAAACAAAGAAAAGAGAACTGAACTGCTATGTAATATCAATCCTTCTCTATGGCAGTGAATGCTGGACAATTTCCTTACACGTGAAGAGGAGATTCAAGTATTAAGAAACAAGAAAGTTTCGGTAGAAACAAAGAAAAGAGAACTGAACTGCTATGTAATATCAATCCTCCTCTATGGCAGTGAATGCTGGACAATTTCCTTACACGTGAAGAGGAGATTCAAGTATTAAGAAACAAGAAAGTTTCGGTAGAAACAAAGAAAAGAGAACTGAACTGCTATGTAATATAAATCCTCCTCTATGGTAGTTAATGGTGAACAATTTCCTTACAGATCAAGAGGAGACTCGAGTATTAAGAAACAGGAAAGTGTCGGTAGAAACAAACAAAAGATAGCAGAACTGCTATGTAATATCAATCCAACATTATGGCTTGAATGCCAAATAATTTCTTCACAGATGGAGAGGAGACTTGAGGCAACATAGATGAGGTTTTATAGAAGAATGCTGAGAGTATGATCGAAAATAGAAGCTAAAAGGATGCAATACATATTTTAATCAGTGTCACCTCAAACAAGGCAATGGAGCCATTAACAGACAAGTGGTTACAGTGTCAGGAGGAATTAGAAACAGAAACATTAATAGAAAGAGAAAAGTTCATTCAGGAGGATAGTAGATAGAAATTGTCATTGCATTTAAATTCTTGCCAGGAAAGCATGGAGCCGGAAGAGCTTTTTTGTTTTTTGTTTGTTTGTTTTTATAGAAGCGAGAGCTGTGAAAGAAGAAACTTTGAGCGTAGAAGTTACGGCTACATCAAGCCATCTCAACAGTAAATTAATACGATCTCACCGCCAGTCCAGTATTGCTTTGAAATTCATAAAGTCTAGGTGCCATAGCCACGAGCATATCCGGACAGTTACCATGAAATTAGTTGTTAAAATATCACCGAGTAGTCACAGCGGTAGGAAAGTGATTAAAGCCGAGCCGCCAGCCCATGACCAATAATATTGCTGATTCTTCTTTGCATCTTATCAAGGAGCTCAAGATAAATGGCAGGAGCCCCAGACCATATGTGACGGCAATATTCTAAGCGTGGAAGAATGGTAGACTTATAGATATACATGATAGATTCAGGAGAAAAGAATTTTCTCGCACGACACAGTGAACCAACTTTCTTAGCAGCTGACCTACCAATGGATTTGATATAGTCTTCCTCCTATGATTATGTCAGCAATGAGTCACATTCCTGGAAGATTTCATCAGCCATGCTGATGGAAGGCAGAAATGGCTCTCTCAGATGATTAATGGAATGTTTAATTTTGGAGTCATTAAAATTGATAAGCCATCTTTTGCCCCAGTTAATGATGGTCCTGAAGTCGTTTTGTACATCAGCTGCCATTTTGACCTTGTCGGACTGATCAGCCTTACCATCAAGGCAGGCGTAAATGGAAATATCGTCAGCGTAGAAGTTAATTTGAGCATTGATGTCACCGGGAGGTTGTTAATGAAGATTCAAATCAGTATGGAGCTCTGGGGGACACCTGTGTTAATACGAAGGGATGTAGACGAGATGCCGTTCAGGACAACTTTCATTTCATTATTTGATAGGAACGACTGGATCAACCATACCATTTTAAGCTTCCAGAAAGAGACGAATGAAATTTCTAAGGTACATAATGAGGAAAGAGGGCCTGACAAATTTAACTCTCACAGGATATGTTGAAGTGAAGAGAGCTAGATCTCTTATAGCGAGTAACCTCCCTTTAGTAACTCAACTCTCCAAGTTTTTGCTCCCTCTGCTGTGGCCAGGTATTGAACTCACAACTCTTTGGGTCAAGTCACTTTTGAATTTGTTATGTAGTGGTTTCACAGTGGAGGCTTGTATTTGTACTAAGTCGGTCCTAAAAAAAGGTTCTACGTACAAAACGTTAGGAACTTGATATTATAGGTAATGACGCAGTAATCTAGTTGTGGTGGTTGATACTTTAATATCCGACTAACGGTCGTCCGACATCGACTGACTGACAAACTCACTGCCTACTGCTACTACTACTCCTACTTATTATAGATGGGAGAGTCTATTAACTATAGAATAGGTGTTTTCCACTATAACAGAATTACTTCAGCCAACACTTTTATCCACTAAGCAATGAGTTGTGAGTAGATTATAAAACATCACAGAATCACTTTAGCTATAGCAGAAGACGAGCAATACACGGACAAATACTTCTCGTTTTCACTCTCGCGTGGTCATGAGTGACGTCATGAGCTGCGGTGCGATTTTCGCTTCCAGCGTCTCGTAAACACGAGTTTGTCGTTGCTTGGAAATCTTTCATGCAAGAAAAACAGACTATCATTATTGTTTTGTCCGTGTATTGTTTTATATATTGAAATGTAATTGTCATCTTTGATAATGGCTTATGTAAGCCGAAAGATTAGATAGGATTAAAAAATATGTATCAATATTGATTTTCTTTCTTCTTTTAATGATAATGTTATTAAGCTTATCAGACGATATGAAAAGAATTTACATAAAATAAAGACAACACTTGTCTATATTATTTAATGAAACATGCATCAATATATATATATATATATATATATATAGTTCATACAAATCGAGAAATCTTTTATCCTGTATGTTTTTACAATTAGATCCGGCCTTCTAGCTTAGATTGGACAATGTGTTTGAATTTCAAAATCACAAAAGATTATATGTACTACATTCTCGAGGATAAAGTCTCGTCTATGCATATAACATTGGTGTGCTTCATAAAAATGCAGTTGCTTGCATAATTCCTAGTGGAACCTATTTCCTAGCCAATCATATTTGAGATTCTCTCCGACTCTTACATATTTCAGTGAAGTTAGAATATTGATATGTCAGTTCCTACCGTGAGCTCACAGACACTATAATTTCCTTATCACATGAGCTGTTCAAAGAGGCGCTGCCACCTGCATACTCCAAATGATGCTAGATATTCCTCAGGCGTCTTGCGAGGACGAAAGATTCCAGGTAATTTGCAGACAATTTGATCTGCTACATTACACCGATTTACTCAGCCGGGTCTTGATGACTATGTATTTTAATCTGCTCTGCACTCGAGATGTTCTTATCCCAAGGTACCGTTACTTCTATAAGGATACATTCAAGGTCACTCCTGTGTGCAAGAGTGGTGTGATGACGATTGCTTCCGAAGCGATCGTCACTCAAAATGACCAAATGAGGATATCCTGCTTATTCAAACCTTTTGAAGATGGTGAACATTTTTTCAACTTCTCGTATTATTACTATTTTTATTAGAGGGTCCGGTTATATCTTTCATATTTTGTTCCCTCGGTATAATTAGCCTACTGATCTACTTGCGAAATTCATGTCAAATTAATAAAAATGCATTAACAGGCTTGATTTATATTTATAATGATGTCTGAGAAAATATTTTTTAACGCCAAAATTATGAAAGATGAGGACATTAGTCTAAGCAATATTTTATTTTGAAAGCATTCGTTCCCAAGTATTTTTGGATTTCGCATATATATATATATATATATATATATATATATTTCGAATTCACTTTCTGCTGTTTCAGCGACAAATATGTTTTTATTTAAAAAAAAGAATTAACGATTTTTGCGCCTCGGCTATTTTCAAGTTCATTTCATAATAAATACATTAAAAGCTAACAAATTATGATTCAATGTGTCAGTTATACAAAAAAAAGCAAAGGGAAAAATATAGTAAAAAAGAAAGGAAAAGAAAAGAAAAAAACCTGGGAGATAGAAAGGTTCTTGAAGTCTGAGGGAAAAGGGCGAGAAAGAGAAACGAGGAATAAAAAAACCGGAAAGAAAAAAAAAGAAAGAAAAGGACTGAATGAGAAAAAAATATTCTTATGCTCAGCACAGTCTCTGGCTTGAAGAAGCGTGAAGAATTGAACGGCCGGATATGGATTAAAAAGAGAGAAAGGACATGAGTTTAAAAGGAAACAGTAAATAAGCTGCAATTTTTTTTCTAATTTTGAATAATGCTGAAGATTTAAGACTTGTTTTAAAACAAGACTTAAATTTTCATCAACATCTGTCATATGACCAGGTGAGGTCGTAGTGGCATTATTGCCTTGCTTGGGATCAATTGATAAAGAAAAAAATCTTCTTCTTTCGTCCATATCGCCGACATCATTCATTTATTTCATTTATCGTTAAGTTTTTAATACTCTCTACATTGAGTGTCTCTCGAGCTTTTTATTCGGTGAATCTTAGTATATTTTTTAAAATTACGATGCAAAAGAAAAGTTAACAGCTCGTGCAAATTGATGGTATTTTCCTAAAGTCAAATTACTCGAATATTCGACTAACCTTACGAAAATGAATTAAAGCATTCTCCTTTGTATCCAAATCATCAAATATTCAGTGTGTGCAACATTTTCCAGGGAAAATAAAACATTTCTTGTTGAGAAAAAGTTTTAAAAACTTCAGGGAAGATTTAATTCTTAATCTTAATGACGACAGAAGATCGAGAACAAATTTCGAAATATCCTGTCCTTAATGGCGAATAAAGTCATTAATTTTACTTCATAAATCGAACGTAAATATCTCGTATTAAAAAGAATATACATTTTATGTCTATTAAATATATTGATCTTTTTTTTCTAGTGTGCGAATGACATTTCGCAAATGTGGCGGTTGTTGATGTATAAAATAACTAAAATTGAAAATGTCCATGCTTTCGACTAACATGGGTCATCGTCAGGAGTTGGAGTGAAAAAAGAGAAGCAAAGAAAATAAAATGTATTTTAAATAAAATATTGTTTGAAAAGTATCGTTATTTTTTGTTTGAAGGCTCAATCAAAAGCGAGAGAACGCAGTCAACCATATTTCAGTAATGAGTAATGCTAACGTGCAATTATTTAATGGGATCAAGATTAGGGGTTTTAGTCGATAGCTATATTTTTTTAATGGACGATTGCTTTTGCTGAATGTAAATCGCTTCAGAAACCCTTAGGCATTTCTTTTTATTTATTTTTGATATTGTACTTACGGAGAAGTTTAGTATTTTAGAGTTAGATGATGTGAATTGTGAGTTTTATGCATAACTAGCAGCATGGCCCGGCGTTGCCCGTGTTTGATTCAAAAATCGTACGAAATCAATAGTTCGACAGTAAATTGCTCGAAATCAATTGCTCGACAGTAAATTGCTCGAAATCAATTGTTCGACAGTAAATTGCTCGAAATCAATTGTTCGACGATATAAATTGTAAATTGTTCGACAGTAAATTGCTCGAAATCAATTGCTCGACAGTAAATTGCTCGAAATCAATTGTTCGACAGTAAATTGCTCGAAATCAATTGTTCGACAGTAAATTGCTCGAAATCAATTGCTCGACAGTAAATTGCTCGAAATCAATTGCTCGAAAAATAATCTCTCGAACTATCAATTGCTCGAAAGGAAGTTTGCTCGAAACCTGTGGTTAAAAAAAAATCTACATTGTTTCTAATATTTACTATAAGATAAAATAATACAACTTTATTGTTGTTATATGAACAGTTATAAAATTGAAGAACGAGTATTTAGCAGTTCATATTTTTCTACATTGATTTTTTGTCGTAGATGCTAGAATAAAGGATACATTTTTATTATTATCAAAATATCCGAAGTTGTTTTATGTAATGGCTACAAAAATTAATAAACACTTGAATAGACAATATAATTGGACAAAATTTATCTGCTAATATATATATATATATATATATATATATATATATATTACTTTAAACGTTTTATTTAGTGGATACACGTGTTGGTCTAGACATGATTGTTTTTTAAACATTACAAATCACCTTCTACCTGCCTTTAGAGGTATATTTATACCATTTAAAAACTGGCATGTCTACTCAAATACCTGTATTCACTAAATGATATGTTTAAAGTAATTTATATAGATAAAGCGCAGTGTACGTGTGTCCGTCCGTCTGCCCTTTTTCGATCTCGACGTATCATAAACAACCTGAAGTCACAGGTAGTAACTACTTAGTTATACGCAATTAAAAATTAAATAAACAACTCATTTAAGTAAATAACACATTTAAATATCAAACACAGGGAAATGTTTAAAAAAACATTCTTTATTGAAGGTTTAACTTTAAGTTCGCTTTTCGTCGCAGTTAAAATTGATTTTGTCTAATTAAATCTTAATTAAAACTTAAATGGGGCACGGTACGTTGCTCATATGTTTCATTTTTCTTTTTCTTTCGCGCATTCTGTAAGGTATTTGAAATATTACATAATTCAGGTTCCATGTCTTTTAAAAGTGACCTTATATGAAGTGATCATAAAGAATGGTGATTTAGAAAAGAAAACAAAAATTGCGCGCAAAATAAATGTAGACAAACTACGAAGATCGGTTGTGTATACGAAGAAAGCTTATGCCGAATAAAGTTGTCGAATAGAGACAAAATAATATTGTTATTTCCAAATTCTTATAACTTTTATGTACATGAAGGTAAAAGGCTGAAGACCCAAAACCCTCCGCTGGAGCTAGCCTAAAGTCCGCCTGAAAGGTGGCATCTAGGCTAGTAATAAATAAATTTATTCCATTAACTCCTTGATATACTCACACACACACACACACACACACACAGATATATATATATATATATATATATATATATATATATATATATATATATATATATATATATATATGTCTTGAAGAATAAAAATGTTTAAACATTAAAATTTCATATACACTAGGTTGTATAGTAATATTTTTGTTTTATTATTTAAATTAGGTTCCTCGGCCAGTTTCGGTCAGTATGGTCACCCCCATGAGAAAAGATTCCTGCTTGTTAGTAGCAGTGAACTATAGCTGGGACTGACTGTCTCTGAAGAAAGTGAACTTTGCCTGTAGACGCCATGGAAGTTATCCAAAGTGAAAGTGTCCAGGACCTTTGTCACAGTGTCCTTCAAATTCTCAGTGTCTTCAAAACGGCTGTCGCCGAGGTTTCCTTTCAGCCTGGGGAGCAACCGAGGGTCACAGGGAGTCAAATAGGGAGGATGAGGGCGAGTTTTTAATGCGCATTTCTGTCAACACAAAACTTATTTGAATAGCGAGCTTCCAAATTGATTTCACGCCTCCATTATATTCGGTATTAACTCCTTCCCCCCACTTGGACGAGATGTGACACAGGGTCATTTTTAGGTGGGGACCCGAGCGCGTATGCCCGGGACAAGGACAAAAACTGCCCACAGCCCCCGCAAATGTCGGTTGCGCTGGCCTCGGTACGAGCACCGATCCCTCACTCTGGTGCAATGGGAGGGCGCGGCCTCGAGCAGCTGTTCCCCAATTTTCTCAGTTGCCCCTCTGTCCTTTGACAGAGAAGCCCCTGAACGCACTCTGCCCAAAGACAGAGACGCAACTGAGAGATGATAAGTCTACGTTAGAAACTCCCCCAAGGAGGAATTTATACACTACATTATATTCTGCAAACTATTCAGCTGTGACAAGCAGTGTTTAGTAGGGTGTCTTCAAAGAGATGTTACAGCCGTACCCGTCAACCCGAAATAACAAAAGTTAGGTCAGCTTATTAGATGTATACGTGGTGTTATACTAAAATTACAATAATCGAGGACAATTATAACGGGGTCTGCTAAAAAAGTCTGAAAACTTCTGGAGTTCACCTCAGATTTATATACAATACGCGTGTATAATACATGGCCAGGCGGTTAGAACGTTCGCTTTCTGACCATGAGTCCTGGGTTCGAATCTCATCATGGTCGATTTGTCAGCAAAGTAAACTCTTGATATTATGAAGGTCTAGTGGAGGTGATACCAGCGTGCCTCATCTATGCAAAGTGCCTGAAAACCATACCAATTGTTGACCCAAGCCTTTCGAGTGAAATTTGGTAGACGAGGTTTACTCAAGCCTTGTAATGAAATTAGGTAGACGGAACCCTTGCGTGTTGTCGATAGTTGTGTGAGCGTGCTGGCCTTGTTCAGGCTGACGGTTTAGACTGACGGCCACGCTAGATAACGCGCAATCACCTAGAAACTGTAATTAATATCACCTCAGCATAGTTTCACTATAAACTACAGGTGGGCTCTGTGGGTGTTGAACAAATACAAATGTGCCTGAGCAGGCGTTTGCAACGGGGATTAGCCAGCCGCCCTAGTGAATTGGCATCCTCGCATACGAGTGGCTGTACCATTTACATATATGCGTGTGTTTGTGTAAAGAGTAGTCAGTCATACGATAATGTCTGACGGCCATTTTCTGCCTGTCGCCCCCTCATTCCGTGCTACTGATAGCTCTGTGTTTCTCCAGTCCGGAGAGGCGCTGTAAGCGTCTAAATTATTACAGGTTCGTTCAACCATGTTGCCCTTCTGATTAGATTCGATGTAATCTTTAGAAGAACATAGTGAGCTTATCTTCGACGATTCTTGTTTTATAATATGACATCCACGGGCAACTTAAACAATAAAGAGAAAATTATATATGGTGAGGGTTGGTGTGGGCATGTATGTGCGGGTGAATCTAATCTTTACTTTGACCATCAAAAACACCAAACGCAAAGATGATGCTGATGTCGTTCCTTGTTCAACTGAATTTTTATTTATTTCTTTTTGTTACTCTTTGCAACCAAAGAAGATGTTATTAAGAAAGAAAGAAAGAAAGAAAGAAGAAAGAAACACTTATCTTAATTTTTACTGGACAATCCAGGTGCTCAGTAGATTAGCGGCATTTATATTTTGAATAAAACTTCGGATCTGAATTTGACCAATTTTCTCTTTCACATTAACTCTATCACCTCCACACTTTTAGTGCGTAAACCCTCACTTTCAGTTGCGTCTCTGTTTTTGACTGAGAGGTACCGAGCCCTGGGGAACAGATGCCCGAGGCCGTGCCCTTTCATTACACCAGAGAGAGGGATCGGTCTTGCACCGACGCCAGCACAACCGACGGTTTCGGGGGCTGCGGGCAATTTTTGTTCTTGGTCCGGGTGTACGCGCTCGGGTGCCCACCTTAAAAAATGACCTTGTGTCACAACTCATCTTAATGGGGAGACAGAGTAAATTTGGGCACCTCGAGACAGTGTAATGGTTTCGCTAGAAAAATTACGAATGAATAGTGAGTTCGATCCTCACTGTGTGTCCCATACTTTCGGTCTTGTGCCACATCTAAGCTACGCTTGGAAAATTACTATCATCTCCCCACACAAGTGAAAAACATATTTCTTTAAATGTTCTAATTTCTTCTGTTTTTGACGTGTTAAATATTTTGCTTAAGATCAACAATTGCGTTTAGCATGTCTGTTTCATTCTAAACGCAATCGTCAGCCCTGATGAACTCACAACTCTCATAAAATTCATGGACCAATCCACTAGGCCTAGTCGTTCTTTTATGCTGGAATACACAACTTACCAGAATTGTAGTCGAAGGTTTCACAACTCCAGTTTTTTGATGACTGAATAGATATATATTTGTACGATAGTACAAAATGTGGCACAAGGCCAAAAAAAAGGGGATTTGGGAAAAGGACGGTCATCTTCTGTCTTTTAATTCTAAACTTAGCTAGCCACAAACACTGACCCAAACATCAAAAATAGTCCTAACACCAAAACAACACATTCTCTCCTACTTTTCTTACTACATCCACCATAATACCTCAATGTCTCTATGAAATCCTAACTAGTCCTCATATGTACATTTCTTTGGCTGTGTCGAGGGAGGGGATTAAAACAACAATTTAAAAAAATCTACAATGAGTATTTACAATATGATTAAATTCTATTTACATGGAAACAAAACAAAATAATGTTAGTAATTAAAAAAAAAACTCACAATCCCTAAATGTGGCAGAAACATCAGTCAACTGGACGAAAAAAATGCGGGATTATAATAGTAGAAAAAACAGTCATTCATCACACATACACACATACACTCACTCAATCAGACACAACAACAGATACGAAAAACACACACGCGAAACGAAAGGCATCCCACATCTACCAGAGAACTAACATCACTGACCACCTAACGAGGGAGCGGATGGGGAATTAAACTAAAGAAAAATAGGGACAGAAATAAAAGGGGCCAATGATTATACATACCCTAGCCAAGTTAATCGGAAAAAGGCAACTAAAGATCTAAACCAAACCTAAACTGGCCTAATATCGGGATGAGTTGCCTCTGTTCAACCCAGGAAAGACAAAATTCTGTACCTAACCGGCATCAAAGTCACACTCCAGGTCAGCCCCTTTTACTCGACACAGTCGCACAAGATTTACCCACCTTTTGCCGAATTCTGATGAAGGGAGCCGCCGCCTATCCGTCCTGATCTTGACTAAGCTGATGCTTAAAGTACAAGATCAGTTGGGAAGAAGTGAATTTGATGACTGAATAATGGCTATACGAATAATATATTTTTATATGAATAGATGAGTTGTAAACAAAATTGGCTAGAAAAATTTGAATCAGTTTAACTAAGTCTCCTACTGGAAATAAATTTTACGAAGATTATTATTATTACTGTTTTATGGATGCTTATATTTTTCACTTCCATATACAACAGTTTCTGCTACTCCCGCGCAATGTCCTGATGTTTACTCATTTTTTTTTCTTCTTAAGATTGACTCTATTATTCAAAGTCTATATCTGTAATATGACATGTTTTTCTTATTATTACAAGTCTTATCAGAATCCTGATCTCAATCATCAATCACCGATATATTCTTCTCTTCCCTCAATTTAATTCCAGACCGTTTTTGTCCCCCTTTAATGTCTTCCCCTTCGCGTCGTTCTCTCTTTTGAAACTATGCCCACTGATAAAACTCTTGACATTTGCTTAGCGTGCATCTGATTATGTTTTAATGCTTTTTTTTTTTTTTTTTTTTCTGTCTGCTTTTGATGCTTCCCCGGACAATCTTTGTTCATTACACGAGTTCTTTTTTTTTTTTTTTTTAATATGTCTATTCTCTTTCTTCTCTTATCTCTTTTCCTTAAAAATAAACTTCTCCATCGTTCCATCACATATTGCAATACTTATGTTCTTGTTGCAAGAACGGATGCCATAGTCCATCAAGAATAGATGTTCGGAAGATTTATTTGTCTGTTCATAAGCAGATCCAACGCTCAACGTGTTCATTCTTGCAACATTTATTGATGAGGATAATCAGCAGTTGGGCGTGCTAGGTAGCGTAAAGGTTATCGGCGCGTAACAGTTGAATCGACGTGCAGAGGTCAAATTTTGACCGAATCTGTTTCGTTCACTTCGCACTTGGGAAAGGCATGAAACCGTCTTTACCCAGCTGTTGGTTAAATCGCAGTGCAAACTAGGGTCTATAGACTTGGTAGGGCAAAGAGTCTAGGAGAAGGAAAACTCGGAATTCGAGTTCTTGATTCGGTATCTATACTGATAACACAACATCACTTATTCCTGTCTTAATGAGAAGTCAGATAGCTTCCATAAAATCAAATTGATAAATTAAGCTGATTTCAAAAACGACTTTCAAGCAATTGTTAACTGGAGCCAGGAAATGGCTTGTTAATTTTAACAACTTCAAAACTAAACTACACTCTTTCAGTTGTCTTAGAGACATTTTTTGCTTTCCATCGGAATGGCTGATGCTAACCACCAGGTCAGTAACCGATTGCACCTTGCTGGCTTGACGTTATGCTCTGACATAAAGTGGAAAGATTATGACGAACCAATTGCTAAGTTTTCGTCTAGAAATTTTGTTTCCCTGTCATGCTAGAAATTTTTTCGACAAAATGTGTCTTGCATATTTACAAGTCTACCATGCATCGAATACAGTTGTCATATCTGGCTGGGTGATTCTGCTATGTGTCTAGAGCAATGTTCTCAAACTTTTGGGGGTCGGGGTGCACTTGAAATCCTACCAATAATTCTAGGCGCACTATATACAAATTTCGGAAAAATATGTTATAATGAAGTCAAATATTGTAAAGAAATAATGCAATAAAAAAAAATATAAAATGAAACCTAACTTAAGTTTATTCATTCTTATGTTAAGAATTGAATAAGTTATCCCGATTGACGTGTTTATGATAACAAAAGACTATTATCCTCATATTCATTGCCATATTCACAACATTTCGGCTGTTGTGCGCTCCGGCCTGCTTCAGGTGATTGGAACTTCGAACTGAACACCTTACTTAACGGGGGAAATTCGCAAATTATATAAATTATAGTCTGTGTTTTATTTTCGACTCCGAGAATATATCGCGTACTCGTAGAAATATATATATATATATGCGTGTGTGTGTGCGCGCGTGTGTGTGTGTGCGTGCGCCCGCGCGTGTGTGTCTGCATGCGTGTGTGTGTGTGTGTGTGTGCGTGCGTATGTGTTTGTGCGTATGTGTGTGCGCGTGCGTGTGTGTCTGCATGCGTGTGTGTATGTGTCTGTGTGCGTATGTGTGTGCGCACGCGCGTGTGTGTGTGTCTGCAAGCATGTCTGTGTGCGTCTGTATGTGTGTGTGTGTGCGTGTGTTTGCGCGTGTGTATTGCAAAATAGAATCCGTACATTTGTCTTGATATTGTCCACCTGAGGACAAACCGCTTAAATAAGTTTTCTTTTGTTTTTATCCATATTGTCTTTTTATTGATATATTTTTATTATATCTGAAATTTTACACAAATACACAGACACAAATACATACACACAAACACACGCACACTCACGCACACACACACACACACACACACACACACGCACACTCACACACACACACACACACACACACACATATTTATATATATTAGGATCATTACTTTTTTAAACAATGCTCAACAGCACCTCAGTCACAGATAATGAAGCTCTATCCGCTGTACCAGAACAGCCTGAAATACCAGAGTTGTCTCTGGAACCCACTTTTCTGAAAGCGCATGCTTCTATCAAGCAGATATCGTCAGGCGAAGTTCCTGGCGAGGATGCTATCCCTGCTGCAATCTACAAAAGATCTGCACAATCTGTTCGCTCAAATTTGGAGATTTTCAGGACTTCAAAGATGTCTTCGTGCAACAGCTCTACAAGAAAAAAAAAGGTCTTCAAACAGTCTGCGATAACCATAGGGGCATCTCACTTTTGTCTATCAGCGGAAAAAATTTGGAAAGACTTATCCTCAACAAATTTATAAAACACATTGTCGACGCTAAATATCAGTGTGAATTTCGCTCTGATCGTGGCACTATCAACTTGTTTTTAGCCCTACGACATGTTGCAGAGGAATTTCGTGAGCGAAACAAGGATTTTTTATGGTATTCGTGAACCTTACTAAGGCCTTTCTTACTGTAGACAGAGAAGCACTCTGAAAGTCCTGAAAAACATGTTGAATGTCATTATTTTATTTCATCTTGGTATGCAAGTTAGTGTTATATCTGATGGTCAGCATTCTGATTCATTTGATGTCACTAATGGAACTAAGCAAAGCTGTGTCATGGCGCCTGTTTTGTTTGCAATATTCTTCTCGGTAATGCCGAGACGTACTTTTCGTGATACAAAAACTGGCGTTAAATTTCATTTTTCAACTAATGGAGGACTGTTTACCCATCAGCGGTTTAAGTTCAAAACACTTCTACGTACCAGCATCATACGAGATCTATTTTTTGTAGACGACGCTTCCCTTGTAACTAACTCCTAGGAGGAAGCTCAAGATTTACTCAACCAGTTTTCTTCAGCTTACAAGGCATTCGGACTTATCATCAGCGTAAATAAAATTGAAGTTATTCATCAACCTTGCCCGACACCAAAACAAATTCGAAGTACAAAACAGAGACCCTCCTATTCGTACGTTTCCTGAGGTTCTTTTACAAGTTGATGGAAATAATCTCAAGTATGTGGAATCTCTCAAATACCTCAGGAGCATGGTAGATTCAAGTGCATCACTTGATGATGAGATTGTTAATTATATTGAAAAAGCCAGCGCTTCCTTTGGTTCGCTGCGTCATTGTGAGATGAAAGGGGAATAAAGCTTTGCACTAAAATTCAAGTGAACAGAGCTGTCGTTTTATCAACTCTTTTGTATGGCTCTGAAACTTAGACACCTTCTGGACGGCACATTAAACGATTAGATGTCTTCCATAAAGGTCGTCTCCGTACATTCTGCGTCTTGACGTTTGATGATTGAGTGTCAAATGCCGACCCATTTGAGATATGCAAGATTGGTACCATCGTCCCCTTCATAGCGCAATCATAATAGGTTGACCATAGGCAAGAAGGATAATATACCAAAAGTTCTTTTCTACAATCAACTTCATAATGGTCATGGAAATGTTGGTAGAACTTGGCTCAGGTATAAAGATAAACTGAAGAATAACCATTCTGGCGTCAACATCCCATTCAAAAACTTTGAAGAGGTAGCTATAAAGGGATCAGAGTATCGTTTTAGCTGCCTTGCAGGAAGAAGGCACCATAAAGCAGTAAGCATGTTGGTTGTCGGAACGTAATATATCGAACTCAACGTGAGAGTTCATATATATATATATATATATATATATATATATATATATATATATTTATTTTTAAAAATATGATTCCATCGTGACACAGAAGATTTCTATGTTTCAAAAGTGAAACTAAATTTATAAGATTATTTATAAAAATTAAACTTAAATTCCATAGTTTCGTTCCATTCTCAAGCGATGTTAGAATAACTTATCATAAGTTATTCCAAACATCGCTTGCCGTTTATTTGTTTATTTATTTATTTGGGTTGAATTATTTTGCTTGTTTTTATTTATTTTTATTTCTTATCTTATTTATTTATTTTTATTTATTTTTATTTATTTTTATTTTAATCGGTGTTTTTATTAACGTAGTAAAAGTTTGTTTATATCGCTTATTTAATAGTTTTGTTTTGGTTTGGGAAGATAATTAAAGCTATTTATTCAATTTTAGGGTTGATTGTTGTAGTTTATTCTAACTATTATTTTGGCAG
Organism: Acanthosepion pharaonis; assembly: GCA_903632075.3. NCBI lineage: Eukaryota > Metazoa > Mollusca > Cephalopoda > Sepiida > Sepiidae > Acanthosepion > Acanthosepion pharaonis. The sequence goes on from CAHIKZ030000025.1 coordinate 774,196, forward strand.
GAACAGTTTTTAATTTGTTTATTACTTCATGTATTTATTTGGATTGATTATCTTTATTTGTTTTTTTTAACGGTTAGTTTATCGGGATCAGTTTGTTAGTTTATTTATTTATTTGGATGAATTTAGGTCAGAATACATAATGAGGAAAGAGGGTTGGTAAAATTTGATATGATATGTTAAATGTAAGATACACGGAAATAAACATCAAGCAACCTACCTAACTATAAATAGATGTCAGAAAATACAATTGGAGGGAGAGTAATTTGACCAATACTGGTTAGGCTTAATAAAGATAGGAAGTTGTGAAGAGCCATGATCGCCTACGCCCTGACGGAACACAGTATATTAAAGAGGAATAGTGTTCAGTCATGAAAGATGGATTTGCAGATGAAAAGCGGAAAATTTAAAATTGTATCTCACCTAACGAGTTTGTATCAATGAATGGCAGATCAGAGATTAAGAGTGAAAGTAAAGAACCAAACATTGCTAAGAACTACAAAGTATAGGAAGTCATGGAGAGCCTTAACCATAAAAGAAGAAGAATGAATTAAAAAATGGCGGATAAAACTAACTAGACCAATGATTCCCAAGGTGGGGCACATGCCCCACCGTTGGCGCCTGGTACTATTTTGGTAGGTCATGCGTAGGATGTGCACCTTTCGACTTACTATAACAACAGAATAAGGGGGCAATTAGAGAATGAGTTATAAACAATGAATTGTTTTCTAGTGAATCTGAGTGAGAGTGTTAATGTTAATTCGTGTTAATATATACGATGCATAGATAAAAATATTTTGTTTGTATGTACGTACATGTGTAATTGGAATACATGTAAGAAGTAAATATTACATTGCACTAGAATTTTAGAAATTCCAAACTGCGGTATGGCCAAAATTGGTTAAGAACCTCTGGACTAGAGTAATCACAAGAGATGAAAGCTGCAATCATTTCATTTAGCAATCAAAACCAAATTTTTAAAACATTTCACCCCAAAGAAGGCGATGAAGTCACTAAGATGTAAGTGAAAGAGAATGAGTATACTTTAGTGAAAAGAAAGAATATTAAATTCGCTTCAGGAAGATAGAATTTTCATCTAATTTTTTTTAAGACTGTAGGTGACAGAGAAACAAGAAACAGTGATTTTCACAGGCGGGAAGTGCAAGAAAAAGAACTATTAGAACAGAAATTACTGTTACATCTAGCATCGTCGCTGTCACTGAGGAAACTCATTGCAGAGTATTGGCGTACTCATCGACATTTCCTTCTGTGCGAAATGATTCTTATGTTAGATCTGATGAGACATCCGCAGCCCTCGCATTGTAAGGGTTCAGTGGTTCGAGATGCTTAGCTTTTTCTTTGGGATCTCCTCTATTTGTCATCTGATCAATTCAAAGGATGTTCATTTTTCGTTGGTTGTTCTTCTCCAGTTGATTCTTTCTGAATTTCGACATATATAGCAGAGTCATCAGCAACATTCAACCAACAGACAAATGATAGATTTATAAGTGTGCAAGATGGATTCTGACGAGTAAAATTTTCAAGCACGACACAACTTTCCAAGCAATTGACTCCATATAATAACGTTATTTTACGATAGTGATACCAAGAAGGCGCAATAGATTGAAATTCTGGAGGTTAGTATCAGACATGCTGACGGAAGATAAAAATGGTTATCTATGATGATTAAAAGAAGGTCAGGGTTTTTTTTAATATTATTCTGTATGTTCAGGAAACCATAGAAACTCAAGATCTCCCCTCATTTTAAACAGAATCATTTGATGAAATCTGTCAGAAACACGCCCTAAATCTCATCTCTATTTCGACCCCAAAGGTCAAACTATTTACACAAACTCCTTATGTTTCTATTAGTTTTCGCATATAACGCAACATTTCAATCGGTGGGATGTCCTTTAAGTTTTCGGTCGGGTCCCTTATCACATACATTTAACTCTCGCTCCAAGGAGGTATAAATTAGCCATATTAATTTTTCTTTTCTATGTGCCGTGTCACTTCAAGAGATTGGGGATCATAGATAGCCACTATTTCTATACATCGTTGCTTTTAGCAAGTTTGTCCTTTTGCTGTTCCATCTCACTCATGTCTTCTGCCATCCATATACAAAAGCTCGTTAGGTTAGGTGACCCATTGTTTGATTCTGAATTTCTTTCACGTATGGCAGCCATCTTTTATGTTAAAAAATATTTTTTCGGTAAAATAATTGCTTTTTTTCATCATTAAACTGATGACGTATTTGATGTAATAGTATATATGTTTGTCTACTGTTTAATACACTTTAAATTAAATCTAAATTTATCTATATTGAATATCTCTAATTAAGTATACATACATACACACGCACGCGCACACACACATACACACACATACGCACACACACACACACACACACATATATATATATATATATATATATATATATATATATATATATATATAATATATAATTTATAATAAAAAGAAAGAACACTAAGATATATAATCCGGTGTTCTTATTGATATTTTTAATTTTACAAAACAGTGCTCAATGTATATTTACGGAGCATAAATATTATAAATTAACTGATTTAAACATATGGTTTCATCGCTACACAGGAATTACCACGTTTCAAAAACCGAAGCTAAAAACTTCAAATTTAATTATATAATTAAATTAAAAGCATTAGCTCTGTTTCATCTTCAAGCGAATTTTGTAACAACTTATCTTTAAATTTACTGAGTTTTAAAAGCACACACAATTCATAATTTTTTGTTTGCAAGGATACAGAGAAATCCAATCATTTAGACTGGGTCGGTAGCATGTTCCTTTTTATTAACTATCATTGTATCAATTATGAGTTACATTCGAAAAAGAGGTTAAGTCTAGGTAGATTAGGGTTGCATTTTTCAATGAATTCTGACATCCGATCAACGCATGTTGTATATCAAATAAAGGGAAAGAACAGACGGGTTAAGAATCAAACATTTTTATCATTTACGTTTTTAAAACGTGCTCGATACAACGTGGAGCAAAATATTAATATATTTTTATCATATTTTACAACGCTGCATAAAAGATTTCTATGTTTGGGAACTTAAAATTGTTCCTCTTCAGAGGATGTTAGATAACTTCAGAGAAAATGATTTAATTGGGAAACAATTCAGTAGCTCATTTGGGAATTAAAATGAAGGGTGGAAAACCAATATTTTAAAATTTAAAAAAACACACATTTCTAGGCATATCTTAATTAACCAATCAAAAGACGGATCAAAGCTGACATAAACAAAAGAAAATAAGGCCAGAAGTTAGGGGTAGGTTGGTTATTAATACATATCTAGATGAGTTGACAAATTACAATGAGTTACCTACGTACCGAATTGTTTTCTGATGTCCCTAGTAAATCATTTTCATGATAGGACTATCGAAAATCGCCAGATGAGGAACAATTTTAGTTTATATATATATATATATATATATATATATATATATATATATATAAACTTAAAATTGTTTTTCATCTGGCAAGCGTACCCTGATGATCAGTGTAGGTGAAACCTAGGTAGGTTTGCCTGTCTCTTTAGGTTCATAGATTTACTCTACTTAGTGTATTGAGCACTTTGCTTAGTTAGTTTTGCTTTACACGTATTGGAGGTTTTTTCTTTGGACTCTGAGCTTGGATTCTGGACGATTGTTTTCGCCTCCCTCAATTACATGTTCTTAGTTCTTTCTTTTTTATCCCTTATTTTTCTTTGGGTATTGGTTTGTTCATTTACAAGCCAAAATGCCTAAGTTTTTTCCAGACGTATATATATATATATAATATATATATATATATATATATATATATATATATATATATATATGGTTGGATTGATGTGAGTTTGAAACTCACATCAATCCAACCAAATATGTCAACTCTATCTCTGATATTGAGCGCTTTCTAATAAGTACCATGCATACAATATATAAATAATTATATATATATATATATATATATATATATATATATATATATATATATATATATATATATATATATATATATATATATATACTTTTCACACACACACACACACACACACACACACACACATATATATATATATATATATATATATATATATATATTATAATTATTATTACTTAACGTTCTTTTTAGTGCGTGCTCGCATTTGAGTAGACACTCCGTTTATTTATTAGACTTTCTTTTTATGTGCCGTGTCCTTTCAGGACGTAGACGATCATGGTTCTCCACCTCACTCTACCCTTTGCAGCACTCAACAAGTTCCCTGCTACCTTCCCAAGACCACGTTCTGTCATCCACTTGCTTAAGCCCATGTCACGCGTTATTTCGCCTTGTCTCTCTTTCCCTCTATTCGACCCATGAGTATCAAATTTTCTAGGCCCTCCTTCCTCATTATGTGTTCCAGAAACTTCATCTGCTTTTTCTGATGTTAAGTATAAGCCTCTTCATTGTTTGCATCCTTTCTAAAACCTCATAGTTACTCACATGCTCGGTCCATGATATCCTTAACATCCTTCTGTAGAACCACATCTCCGTCACCTCGAGTCTCTTCTTCATCTTTGAGGAAATCGTCCAATATTCGCTGCCGTAAAGAAGGACAGATGTCACGTAACAGTTCAGTATTCTTTTCTTTGTTACCAAAGGAATCTTCCTGTTTCGCAATACTCTGCCCAGCTTAGGCGTCCTTGGCCATCCCAATACGTCTACGGATCTCAGTTTTGCACTTAACGTCCCCTGTCAAAACGCTTCCCCAATATTTAAACTTCCGCATCCGCTTGATTCTAGTGTTCCCGACCTGCGAATCGCATTTCGAGCTCATCCTATTTACTGAAGACAATGCATTCTGTTTTCTTGTAGTTTATGCTTAGTCCCTTCTTCACACTCTCCGTCGCTACCTTCTGTAGGAGATTTTGTAAGTTCTTTTACGTATTTATTGTCAGTACAATGTCATCTGCATATTTTTTTTCGTCTATGAGCCTGAATATTCGAGAAATCTTCTTAGAAAAATATGCAGAAATTTATATAGTAGACGGTAGACGAAAATAAATAAATAAACTGCCTAATAAATCAACATAAGATTTATTAAACAGTATATTTTTTTTATTTCCGTCTACGGGTCAGAATATTCGAGAAATCTTATTAATATATAAATTTCTGCATATTTTTTAAGATTTCTTATTCGATTATTCAGGCCCATAGTCAAAAATAAAAAATATATTGTCTGAGAAATAAACAGAACGTCTAGTCAAATAAGAGTATCCCCGAAAAAATACCGTTTAAATTTATTTGTATATTATATATATATATATATAAAGTGCACATTGAAGTCAACACTCAGAGGCGACAGGCTGTTTCATGCTAGAGGCAATCGTCAGGCCTGACGATTACGTCTAGCATGAAACAGCCTGTCGCGTCTGAGTGTTGATTTCAATGTTCATTTTATATTTACATTTACATACGCTCTATCTCTGATATTGAGTACTTTATCCCATAAATATAGCACACCTTAAAACTATATTTCTTAAATATATATATATATATATATATATATATATATATATATATATATATATAAGACATTTTTTATGTTTATACGTTCTTTTTATAGATACAAATATTTAAGTAAATGCTCTGTTTATCATAAACAGTATTAACGACATTTACCGGCCTGAACCTCCGAGAAATTTTTATAGCAAATATGCGTCCTCCGACAGGAATCGAACCTTACAATAATTGTCGGACTTTGCCCATTTCATTTCACACACACACACACACACACACACATATATATATATATATATATATATATATATATATATATATATATATATATATATATATATATATATATATATATATATATATAAAATGTACAGGTAACAAGTGAAATTATTAGAAAAGTATATACAAAAACTTGCTACAGAGAGAAAATAATAAGATTTTGAAAAACAGCTAATGTTTTTATAAACTTATAATATATCTATGTTTACAGAGAATTATTACAATTGTTTGACTTACATGTGGGTAAAATCGTTGTACTTTAAAATTTGTAATCTTTATTAGATTACCGCATGCTGACTAATATGTCCGGATTAAAAAAAAAAAACTAAGGGGAGTAACTCGTTTTATATATCGCTCATTGTAAGGAAGATATAATCAATTTTGAGGGAAATGCCTCTGGTTTATGTAATGAATTAATTTTTGTTTAAATTTGCTGATAAAAATGTTTCTTTATTAATGAGCTTTTTCTTTCGGTGGTTTTATAGTCGTATTGGTAGAGTAGAAAGATATTAAAGTTCGGCAGATTTCGTCCTCTGCATTCCTAGCTGAGGGGTATTTTTATATTGTGGGGATCCTTAATTTGTTGGCAATAAGCTGTTATCCTTTGTTCGGCCATTTTGACCAATGCAGGTTGACCAATGACATGCAAAGTTTGCTACAAACACTACAGTCGACCATGACAAGAAAATTTAATTATCTGCTATAAAAAATTTAAAACAACTAACGTTGTCATTAATAATAACAATTCACCTGCAAGAACTAAATTACAGACAACCAATATTATTTATGAATTCCCATGACTCTTAAAGAAGCGCGTTCCTGATTAAACCAAACTCATAAATATTTATATTGGACATATCACTACATGCCTATCGCGAAAACTCACGTAACAACTCTCTGGCCAAAATTCAATTAGGATCCATTTAAACACACACGGAAAACTATCAAACCCCATCCTTAACCTACTTATAGAAAGTAAAAATGACTATAAATAATGGAATCTTACTTATTATAAAACGCAGATGGTGTGTGTGTGTGTGTGTGTGTGTGTGTGTGTGTGTGTGTGTGTGTGTGTGTGTGTGTGTGTGTGTGTGTGTGTGTGTTTATATATTGGATCGGATTTCCTACATTTTTCAACTGATTTCAACAAAACTTCACAGGACTGCATAAAATTACCTTGCGGTGGTTTTGACAGCGCCAAAAATTGGAAAAACACAATTGTTTTTGCACGAAATCAATTTGAAAACACGATAAAAACACGATTCTGTCACCAGAATGAAAGGGGACAAGTCATATCGAGTTATACTTATATTATAAAACCCAGGTTGTGTGTGTGTGTGTGTGTGTGTGTGTGTGTGTGTGTGTGTGTGTGTGTGTGTGTTAGTTTATATATGGGATCGGATTTCCTACATTTTTCAACCGATTTCAACAAAACTTCACTTTTTTTGACAGGTAGTGTTTCTTATTGTCTTGCACAATTTTTTCTTTATTTTTACATTCAGAATGCTTTAAAAATTCCATTTACAAGACAATTGATAGACTCATAACGATTGAAAACAATGTTTTTGTTTGAGTTTGGGTTTGACCAATTCGTAAAAAAAGACAAAAAAAAACTAATTAAGACATGCGTGTCCGTCAACCTTAAACAATAATCTTTGTCAATTTTATTTTTCAGTCTTCATGATGGTCGATACTTGATCTATCTCTTACTGTTACATCCCCGGGCAACGCCGGGATCTACTGCTAGTCACTAATAAAACAAAAAGCCAACACTGAATAACATCACCTATGAACACAGCCAGAACGTACTGACCGTGTTTGGAAAATAAAATATTCCTATAACTCTAGATACATACATGAAAACAAATACATTTATTTAAATAAAAAAATCATTCTCGATAATGGGTAAAAGAATAACCGAAAGCGCTCGGATATGCAGAACATTTGAACAATTTTTTCCGAGTTTATGTCCAGAAAAGAAATCACTTATACGAACACAGGAAAAATTAAATAAAAAAACTTAATGGCAATACCTTGTCAGTCGTCTTTAATGTGTATAAAAGAGGAATTGCTGTCCAAATACACAATTGTATATAGCAGACAGTGAACGTTCATTATGTTTAATCATGAGCCATTCTAAACTTCTTATATTTGCTTTAATTTCGGGTGAAAATAAAGACAAAATTTGTCCAACATTTGGATATTTTTATTATACCGTTCCTTGATCTAAGCTTTCAGCTCATATGGGCCATCTTAAGAGTGGACAATTTTTGTCTTTATTTCCTCCCGAAATTAAAGCAACTATACGAATTTGAGAACGGCTATATATATATATATATATATATATATATATATATATATATATATATATATATAGGAAGGGATAATTGAATGACACAATACAAAACTTCCATATTACATGTTTTGTCTTCGAAAGGACTTCTTTGGACTCTCGAAGTACAAAATACGTAATGTCGGAGTATTTTTCATTTTGTTATTCAGTTACCCACTGTTAGTCTGCTATATAGAAATGTAGATTGGGTGTTCCCTATATGTGAAATGTGGTTAAAATGTTTGCCTTGACATATTTCGCCCTTGATCCAGCGACGTCAGAAAAAATAATTCACTTACACAAGTATCAAAACCTATTTAACCCAGATGAAATGGGATTCACCTGAATTATTAAAAGTAATAATCCAGGTTTTAAGTCGCTGCCCTTGAAGCCGCTACAATTTTCCTCTCAGCCAATTAAGCTTGATTCTTGTATAATAAAATTCTTTTTTTCTGATGATACCGAATCAAACTTCATTGTATAGATGCCTATTATCTTGTAGGAGGATCTCTTTTCTGGTGAAGTGCAGCTAAAATACTTTGGGGGAGGAAAACAGAGAACATCAAATCTCTTCCTCCTGAGTCTTACGAATGACGCAAACGAAAAAGCAGAAGATTCTTACTCCGATGTCAAATTTGAAAGAAATTTACATTTATTAAATGACATAAAAAAATGATAATAGCACAGGATACAGCATTAAAAACAGGGTTTCTAAACTATTTACATCGTTTGGAATGTTAACTTCTTCATAGAGATGAGGACAACAGTCCAAATTTTGTAAATAGTGTAAATAGTTACAATACCTCATCTCAGAAGTAGAGACAGATCCTGATGAAGGCCAGAGCGTACAACGGCCGAAACGTCATGAATATGACAATAAAGATGAAGACTACGGTCCGAACGATGTAAATAGTATAAATAGTTAAAATACCTCATCTCAGAAATAGAGACATATCCTGAAGAAGGCCGGGGCTGGCAACGGCCGAAACGTCGTGAATATGACAATAAAGATGAAGACAACCGTCCGAATGATGTAAATAGTTACAATACCTCATCTCAGAAATATAGACAAACAAGCTTTCCTAATTATTTTCCTTTCTGACACATAAGTTCTAATTACAATTCGGTTGGGTCCAGAAAAACAATTATAATTATTATTATCAAAATGTTCACTTCCTTCGATTCATTCGAGTGTAGACAGGAGTTTAGGTAAACGCTTCCCAGGAATCGATCGGTTTTTGGCTTATTTAGACGTCAATTCGTCTTTACAAACTGAGATGATATAAATCTTCTATTTTCATAAAAAAGATTAAAATCAGGATTAATACCTGAAAGTTTGTGACAAATTTTCACAAAAACTATACAAAAATAATAGTATATCTGTCTAAATTTGTAGAATTTTCTCACACATTTTTCCCATTCGACATCTTCGTCGCTGTCCTTTTTTCTCGGATCTCCGATGTAAACCATGGTCATTTATATGTGAAAACTGAAACCCTTCTGTGTTCTACTTTCTTCTTCGTCATTAAAGATCAGCACCGAAAACTGGACAATGTTTTCTTTGTGGAAGCCATAAACCTCCTGTTTGTCTGACAAGACAAACTTCTTAAATAGCCACTAATTGGCACCGAATTGAATAAAATTTTAATGCTATGGGTTTGTAACTTATTTTCCCCCATGGGTAAAACCTCAAAATGTATCTCTTAAACCATTGCCAACTTTATTTAGACAGGTTTGAGACCAGAGAAACTATTGGCCTTAAACTCGCCCCAGAACTTAAGTGGAACTCGAACATATGATCCATCGCTAAAGATGCAGGAAAAATGGTCGGTTCCCTGTACCGTTCCAGTAAGTAGCTGAGACTTAATGCTATCCTCTACTTTTACAAGTGCCTAATCAGGCCAAAAATGGAGTACTGTTGTCATATTTGGATAGGAGCTGGCCAGTCTTCTCATTCCAGTTTCAATAGAGCCGAAATCCCTGTAAGAGTCCTTGTAGGTGACAAATTATTTTCCACCCTCCAACCTCTCTCTCATGGGCGGGGTGTGACAAACCTCTCACTGCTCTATCGATACTATCGCTCCATGTAAAAGTCGCCATTTTTCACTATTTATGCGGGTTTTCACGATATGGGTGGACTCATTTATCAAGTTAAATAACTGTTAAATAATTAACTTATTTTGGCTACAATTAAGTAAAGTTTGTATTAGATCGCTTCAAAATTGAGGGATTTTTAGGTTAAAATTTGTGTTGAAATCGATTTTTCTTTTTCCGCGTTTTTTCACTAAACTCAATGGCGTAGAAATAAACATGAGGTATCGTTGAGCTCGTCATGATGTGAGTAACCTACATACCGAGCCAGAACAAAATCGGAGGAAAAAAGTTAAATTTATCGATTTTTGATCGGCTTTATCGATTATTGATTTTTTTTAAATTATCCATTTTTTACGTTAAGAACCTATCTCTTACATAAGTTTGGTCAAAATCATTTAGTTGGATCTCGAGTGAAAATGTATCACACAGACAGACAGACAGACAGACAGACATCCTCTGTTTTATATAGAGATATTAATATATTTATATTAATAAATGTTTATTTAAACACTCCCCGCAAAAGAAAGTCAGTCCTGGGTATGACGTAAACTAAATTTGACCGCGAGGCCTCTGATGCTGATATTGTAGGTTTTGATGCGCGTGAAAACACCTCTTAATTGCTGTTGTTCCCAGGTCCAGACTGACCCGGGGTGGTAGCACCTGTTAGGGTCCTCGCTATGGGCAAACAGTGAACCCACAAACAAAGCACAATGAGAGTATAAAAATATATTTTTATTGTAAAAATACAAGAAATATAAATTTATATAAAAAATGACCAACAATACATATTTAGCGTAAAATGACCAACAATACATTTTATCTGTCATTGAAGGCATACAACGGTGTTCAAAATATATCAAGTTGAAATCATAAAATTGTATTCAAAATATTTAAGTTTCCGCATTAAATGACACATGATATGACACTAAACAAAATCAACCAACCAAAAGAACGGCTAATAAGAAAAACTATTTTTATATTTTTTATTTATCCGTTAAATATTTTTTTGATTATTTTGTATATCGTTTGTATTAAATGAATTTTTATACTTCATGATTAAATCAGAAATCTTCTGAAGTATTATGTCGTCTCGATAGATTTCCACATCATTCATTTATTTCGAACTTGTAAGGTCATGTTGTATAAAATAAACGATTTTCATCATTAAGTTACACGATTATTGATGTGCCTGTGTATATAGACTTATGTTGATCAGAAAATTTAATTCACTGTTGAACCAAGATGAAGTGAAAGATCTTTCATGTTATTGGTCCTGACTTGGCATCTCGATTTAAGTCACTTTCTCATCATCATGATGTGGCTTCCCTTTGCCTTTTCTACCACTATTTTCATGATGCTTTTTCTAATCTTCCGTTCCTCCTTCGTACGCTGACCGCATGAATTTAAGAGTACTACTTATGGAAGCAAAATAAAGACACATACTTAAAGTTGGAAAAGACAGCTGAAATTTCTAGTGTACATAATGAGGAAAGAGGACTTCGAAAATTTCGCACTCACAGGGCATATTGAAGATAAGAGGGACAGCGTATAACTTACAAGAACGCAGAACATAACAAAATGGGTGGCAGAACAGGGTTTAGGAGGGACAAGAAGAATACATTTACTAATAGTTACAAATGACAAGAAATTGTGGAGAGCCATAATCACCAAATTCTTGAAGGGACACCATACATAGATTAACGAGGACTACATTGTCTAATACGTCTCATCGTTTTATTGTTGAAATAGCTAGATCAAACCGTAAGTTCTATTCTAATAGTTTCTTCTTTCTCGCACTTCTTACCTGTGAAACTCTCTTCCAGTTGCTTGCTTCAAAAATTTAATCTCCATCTACTGTCTTCCTGAATTTTATTTTTTTTATTCTCCTTTCACCATACTAATATCTCTTTTTATTTCACTCCCTTGCGTCTTAGTGGCATTATCGCCTTGATTGGGGTGACCTGATAAAAAAAAAAGATCATATATAATCTTAAAATGATTTCAGTTGAAAAAAAATGAACGTGGAAAAAAAGCATCATCTTTTTTGTCTTTTAAATATCATTTGGGTGGCGAATAGATAGCAACGATAATGAAAATAGAAAAATTAAATGAAGAACTCAAGTCGAGATAAAAAAAGAAGAAGGAATCCGAAAAAAGAAATTAGTACATTCATCAGTTTGTCGATGGTTGGTCTTCTTCATTCATCTTGCTTCCAGTGTCGTCACTCAAAAAAAAAAATGTGCTTCTTAGTAACCACAGTATACTCGTTTTCATTCTGACTCTATTTTGTTGATAGACACAATTGTAGATTAATTATAGCCATACACAAACTTAGTGCAAAGACATCATAGACGCTCTCACTCAATTATACATATACATAGATAAACAGATATACACTCATATATATATATATATATATATATATATATATATATATATATATATATATATATATATATATATATATATATATATATTGTCGTTCTCTGCTAGTCGAGAGCGCAGTAGGGTTACTGTTCCTCTGCCCAGCTGAGCGGAAATGTTGCTGACCCCTTGCTGCGTTACTCACTCAATTTACAAGGAAGAGCAAATAGACTAAGCCGCACTGCACTGTCGTACAACTCTGGGGTACGTGGGAGAATCAGAAGTTTTGGCAACATTACTGGGGAGGGCACTCGTTTCAAGTCCAAAAGACACTCGATACATGAAATTACAGCGTACTTTTAAAAGTTAAAACAAAAAGAAACCCTTGAACAGCATCAAAGATGTAATAATAAAAAAAAATAATCTAAGATTTTTTGTTGTAGAAGCAAAAAGCAAAAAAGAGTCGATTTATTTATAAGAATGCTTCAGGTTTGAAAACGTAGCATTTTGTGTTTATATGAAGGATTTACTTCTTAAATTTTAAGCACTTTGTAAGCTAACTAATTATACCAAGTCAAATTTTATATTGTATATTTTATATACAACATAAAATTTGACTTGGTCTCGAATTGGTAAGCATTTTTTTTTATACAAGTTTGCTTTAAGACCACTGAAAGTTATTTCTTCATGATTATTTTTTGTTTACTTTTTTCACTTTTTTGAGCCATTTTTCTGGCTTCTAGAGAAAAGTTAAATATAAATTATCCAATATTTGTGCGCGCGATGTCAGTTTTAACGTTTTTCAAATATCGCGTCCTTCCATGTCATGTCGGTTTTTAAAGGATATCGTCTTCACGTGACAGTTGGTGCTGTGATATTTTATCCGAAATGTGTGCGTACAATTGATGTTTATAATTATTATCTGACTTTTAAAAAGAATATTCTAAGATATTTTATGCTTTTTCAATATTAGATAGGTTCATCCATATTCTGCTTCACACTCCTCCCGGCCTTTTGAGAAGAGGTTTATCTTTTTTTTTTTCTTGTTCAGGATTGATTATCTGGTTCTTTCTAAATTCCACTTCAATGCTATACGTCTCCGCGGAAACTCTGAAATTTGTACTATTATTGTGTTCTGATTCCTTCTAAAGTTTTTTTTCTTTCTCTTTCACTTCCAGTAACCACACCCCCTTGCGTCTTAGTGGCGTTATCGCCTTGCTTGGGTTGAATTGATTTTAAAAAAATACCTAATCATTATAAATTGTTCTAATTTATAACATTTGTAAGATCAAGAAGTAGTAGTAATAGTAGATGGAGTATTATTATCTCGCTCGAATTATCTTAATTAGCGTTAATTTTTTTATTAGCATGATTATTACATAGCGCGATTTTTTTAATTAGCACGGATTTTTTATTCTTAATTAGCGCGAATTTTTTTGAATGTACGAATTTTTTAAATTAGTTCGATTTTTTTTATTGTGGAACGTCAATATTAATATTTGATAAGTTTAACGCAATAAATATAAAAGAAAACATTCTTTTAAATTCTTGCATTTCTAAAATAATCATATCGTACTTTTTTAAGCAATTCACCCCAAGCAAGGCGGGAGTGCCAGTAGCACGCAAGGGGTTACAGAGGATTGAGAACAAGAGTAAAGAGGCGTGTTTGAGAAAAAGATACAGAGAAGGACGGGGAACAAGCTCTGGGTGTCAGATGTCGATTGACATTATACTTGAATATTTGATGATTATAGTCATCGGGGAAGCAAGTAAAGGGAAGGGAGTTCCACAGACGCGAAGTGCGGAAGAAGAAGCTGTTTGAGAAGAAGAGACGGCTACATTTAACCGTTTTGACAGTGAAAGGGTGGGACCGAGATGCCAGCCTGGTAGCACGTTTAAATTCATGCAATCCGGGAACCAGCGAAAGTAGCTAGCTGGAACATTTGCCATGGAAATACGTGTAGAAGAGACAGAGGGAAGTTAGGGCACGTCTTTGGGATAGCGATTGTAGACTAGATGCCAGATCAGGACCCATCGTCTTTCATATTCGTCTCTGGATTTTGTCGAGGACCTAGAGACGTACAGCGGGAGAACCAGACCATATATGACAGCAATATTCGATGCAAGGATGGATGGTTGATTTATAGATTTGAAGGATGGATTCAGACGAGAAAAACTTTCTGGCACGACACAAAGAACCGACTTTCCTTGCGGTAAATGGAGCTATTAAGATCGGTTCCAACAATTAACCTTCCATCCGATATGAGAAACGGAGAACTCTCGTAGGCTAATTCTATTGTCGACGCTCACTACCTTATAAATATCGCCTTAATTTCATTTGTCTGACACCGACTATCATGTCCCAGTCGCCCAGTCCCGACGAGCTACTTTCGCTGGTTTCTGGACTGCATGAATCTATTAAGATCTTTAAAGGACAGGAGATTGTGGAGAGCCATGATCGCTTACGTCCTGAAGGGAGACGGCGCATAAAAGAAGAATGAGTTGAGAAAATGGATGACGGAACAGGGTTTAGGAGAAATAACGAAAAATTTATTAAGATCTAGGAAGAACAGGATATTGTGGAGAGCCATAATCGCTAACGTCCTGTAATGACACAGCACATAGAAAAGAATGAGCTTGAGTAAATGGATATCGGAACAAAATTTAAGGGGAGATAACAAAAACAAAATTTATTAAGAGTTACAAAGGACAGGAAATTGTGGAGCCATGATCTCCAAATCCCTGAGGGATCACGGCACATAAAAGAAGTAGATGGTTATTTTTTGCTACGTTGTCGTGTTAGATGCAATTGGATTACTTTGGATTATTATTATTAGTAGTAGTAGTCGGAGTAGTAGTCGGAGCAGTAGTCGGAGTAGAAGTTTTCCTGATCTTCTGTTTGATACAATCCTTTACGAAGCCTTTTACTTAAGAAGTAATAGAAGCTATTTCTGAAAAGCTTATTGAATATATTATATTGAGAAAGATTTTTGGCGTCTCGGAGAGGTGCATACCAGTACACACATTTTCGTTTCAGATATTGATGGTATTCCTGTGGTATTCTTAATGTCATCTTTTGTCACACCCGGTACATTAAGTTAAATGTCAAGTTACCACAAGGACCACAGACAGACAACAGACAGACAACACTTTCCTCAAAATTTGCGCAACACCCAAAACACATTTTTGATCCCCACTGGATAAAAAGTTGCACAGTTTTAAAGAGATTGATCCCAATGCGCCAAATTACAACTGGAATGACCTTGACATTCCCTTCCCGCATTCCAAACCATCTTGCAATCTCAGTTTTCAAACCAATAGTTTGTCATTTTCTCATCCACCGTGTTTGCTATAACAATGTATTATTATTATTATTATTATTCATTTCATTTCTGGTGTGAACTCATTTCTTTTCCGGTCCCAAACAGAGACCTAAGGCTAGAAATGGTATCATGATATTTTTCACTGAGCTATTTCGAAAAAAAATCACACATAATTGACATAGATAAAGTCGTTCGTAAGGTGTGAGCTGTACTCGTGAAAACAATTTTTTTTTATTTCTTTAAGGCATGGGCTACCAGAAATCCCTTCAATGTGTCTCTTGGGATCTTTTTCAGTCAACCCGAGGGCTTCAACTACAACAGGAATTGTTGATATTCTAATGTGACCCATTTTTGAGATTTCGATTTCAAGGTCCTTGTATTTTGATAGATTTTTGAAGATCTTCAAAGATACATTGCAGTCTACAGGGACTGCCATATCAATAAGGAAGTACATTTGTCTTTGCGGTCTCTAATCCCAATGTCTGGGTGATTAGTTTTGATTGTTCTGTCTGTGTGTCTTGTAAAGTCCCATAAAATCGTTACAGGTCCTAACTCCGTAACAGGGTCAGGATGGTGTTCATACCAATTTCTTGCAGTTCCTTTCCGTAAAAGATGCAGAGTTTCCATAGCAGATATTGGTCCACTCTGTCAATCCGGATTTTATATTCAGTGGGTGCCAATACCGATCAACCTGATACAATATGGTCATTATTATTATTATTATTATTATTATTATTAACCCAATGGAAAAGGAGTGTTATAAATAAATTAGCAGGGCAAACTGGGTCTTATAGCCTTGAGTGGCAGCCGATGTAGGAAAAGGACAACTTTGAATTTAATACCTGGCCGAGGGTGACCCACAATATATTCAACTGTTCAGTTCCCGGTCAACAGCTTGGAGAGGAAATCGGCTCCGCCAACCCCTCTCTTCAAATCCACTGAAAGGATCAGGAGGTGCAAGAATCAAAGTTTGTTTCTTCTGCCCTCAGATAACCTCCCCCCCCCAACAACAACTGAAGCATTCGAGGGTCAGGTGATGATGATGATGACGACGACGACGAGGAGGAGGAGGAGGAAAAGGAAATATCGTAACAAAGTACTGTCAACGTTTATTGGCACCAGCTGATCCATCATTCTTAAACATTTCTGAAAACACTCCTATAAGTAGAAATTACAGAATAAAGCGACGTAACTGAAAGAAAATAACAGTAATGGTAAAACACTACCCTATGGAATATAAGATTAATGTTGCAGAGAAAAATACTAATCATATGAAGGGGTCAAAGAAAAAAGACTGGTGAAGAGGTAGGTGTGGTGTCCTGGTTGATCCATCTTACCTAAATATGATTCAACGCACCCCTATCATTAACCAACTAGAAACTAGAAAGAAAAGAAATACAGGTAATAGTAAATCACTTACCTTGGAAACACAGCATTAAGTCTATAAATAAATATATCAGTCATATGAAGTGTTCAAAGGAAAAATAACTAGTGAAGGGATAGGTGTATGTACATGGTAATTTATTTCGTTATCTAAGGATTTAGTGCTAGCTAGATTTTATATAGGGTCTTGTTTTCTGTTATAGCTAAAAGGAATTTTGTGATGTTTTGTAATCTACTGTTAGCTTGCTTTTATATACAGTGAGGTTATCTGCTATAGCTGCAGTGTTATTGTAAACGTTTGTTTAGCTTGCTTTTTATGTACAGTAATGTTCTTGCAATAACTAAAATTATTCTATAATGTTTTGTAATCTACTGCTTGCTTGCTTTTTATATACAGTGAGGTTATCTGCTACAGTGTTTTTGTGATTTTTTGTAATCTATTTCTATCTTGCTTTTTATATACAGTAATATTTTCTGTTATAGCTAAAGTAATTCAGTAATGTTTTATAATCTAATGCTATTGAACTCACAATTCATTGCTCAGAGGATAAAAATGTTAGCTGAAGTAATCCAAAATTGACTTGACCGAAGGAGTTGTGAGTTCAATCCCTGGCCACACCAGAGGGGAACAAAAACTTGGAGAGTTAAGTTAAGAAAGGGAGATAACTGAAACTGAGATATCCAGAAAGGGCATGGTACGTGGAACTAGAACAATCTATCCACGTGAATTAAATTAAGGTTTTGGTTCAAAATTCCAACGTATATCACCTGAAGAAGGCCGGAGCGTGCAACGTCCGAAACGTATTGGATATGACAATGAAGTTGAGGACAATGGTCTGAACAAAGTAAATTGTGTAAATAGTTACAATACCTCATCTCAGAAATATACACAGATGTATAGAAAGTAATTTATTAAAGCAAAAATATATATGATGTAATTTATTAAGGCAAAAATATATGGAAGGTAATTTATTAAGGCAAAAATGTATAGAAGGTAATTTATTAAGGCAGAAATCTATAGAATGTAATTTATTAAGGCAAAAATCTATAGAAGGTAGTTTATTCAGGCAAAAATCTATAGAAGGCAATTTATTAAGGCAAAAATCTATAGACGGTAGTTTATTCAGGCAAAAATCTATAGAAGGCAATTTATTAAGGCAAAAATCTATAGAAGGTAATTTATTAAGGAAAAAATATATAGGAAGTAATATGTTATTATTGACACGGTTGTTGACAGATTATAGTCTAAAAGACGCATTATATTGTATTCAGTATGTTTGATTTTAAAGTTACGTTGATGACATTAACGACTTATAACTCCTTGCTGGGTTAATTAATGTCGAATATAAGATTTATAGGATAAAAATCCGAGTGAATATATGGATATATAGACATAGATCCAGTTTAAGCTAGAATCAAAATGGTAAATATTAATCGGGTTTATAGCCAAGTCAGCAAGTATCCACCCATAATTTGGTCCTTTTGTAGAGAGAGTGGGTTTGGAATCGGATAAACCGTCCACTCAGACGCTCACTTGGGGACACTTCCCCATAAACTGTGCCTTTTACTCCGTAACCCTCTACCTCGAGTGTCTCTTGGTTCTTGTACAGAGGGAACTTTAGGTCTTTAGCTTTGAGTGGCAACTCGTATAAATTCAAAACCAGATTGAAGCGGTATGCGTTCCGTCAGGCGATCTTGCCAGTGAATTACCCATTGGTGCAATGGCCGCGGTACATGTGGTGCAGTTAGACTCCGAATGGGTAACAAGATACGTGATTGCGAGCTTTAAAGGTAAGTGTAGTTGCAATGTAAATGTGAGATGTTTAACGATGGGGAAAGTAATTTACTACTCCCAAAATTTGTTTTCTTTTTCTTAATAATGGCAGTGGCAATTAATGACAATGAATTATCGAGTCTCACTAAACCAGAATTAACGAATAAAGATTTATGGAAACTAGACCAATGTTCTTCCACTAAACAGTGGCGGAATTAAGTGCAAACAGAAAGTGCAAAGATAAATATGATTAATGTGAAAATCTTCGAAACGATTGGCTCTTATAAATGATGACGATTTAATTGGACTGTCTAAGCGTAAAAACATTAATGATTAGTTTATGAAAGAGGTTGCAGGGGGTGCGCGAGCTGAGATTGTTAATGGGCTGTGGAAGAATGGTGTCAATAGTTCTTCGGATGCCATTAATACCAATAGGTACCAATACTTTCAAAAAGAGTAAAAAAGATATATTTCCATTTTGAAAAAGGAATCAACAAATAGTGCTGGTTTCAATCCTAAAAGAATGACTGCAAATCATCTCCCTCATCAAATTTATAGACAAATCGCTGTAGATTCATACTTGGAGTTCTTCCTAGCCAATCATATTGGCCACTTCTCGGACACATCCGCCATATTTTTTCTTTCTTGTCTTGAAGTCAGAACACTGCGATCAAGCCTCTGCATCCATTTTGTTTAACATCATTTTTACTTTTTTGTAAACCTTTTGTTTTATTACAATTGTTTTGCCTACTTTTCTCTTCCATATATTTGCTTAGTATTATTTTTTACCTGTTCTTTTTCTTTTGTTATTGTGTATTTTTTTAAAGCAAGCAAGGCGGGAAGCCACTCTCACGCAAGGGGTTACAGAGAGTTGGAGCGAGAGCAAATAGGAGTGATAGAGGAAAGGATGAAGAGAAGGCTAGTGGATAGATCAAGGCATCAGGAGACGTTGATTGATATTACATTTCAATAGTTGGATATTATAGCTATCAGGGAAACAAGAAATGGGGAGGGAGTTCCACAGGCGAGAAGTCGGTGATATGGAGCTATTGGAGTAGAAGAGACGGCTACATTTAACAGTTTCGACAGTGAAAGTGTGAGAGCGAAATGCCAGCCTAGTTGAGCGCTTAAATTCATGAAGTCTGGGAACCAGTGAAAGCAGCTCATCGGAGCAGTTACCATGAAAGTATTTGTAAAAAAGACAGAGGGAAGCGACGGCACGTCTGTGAGAGTGCGGCTGCTGACGAGATGCCAGATCAGGGCCAGTTACATTGCATATCTGTCTCTGGATCTTATCAAGAACCTTGAGACAAACAGAAGGCGCACCGAAATATATATGGCAGCAATACCAACTTTGTCCATTCTGTTTGTTGGGAAGTTCTGCCAGTTATATGTAACCATGGTCTATTACTCTACATATAGGAAATAAACTATTTTCCCAGCAAAATTATATACAAACATACGTACCATATAAAAACACTCCAAAATCTTTATTTTCTATCCAATAACAAACACTATTTACAAACATGCTAAAAAGATCCCACGAAATAACACATAAGTTTAAATCAAAGATTCTATTGGTCATAAATCAAGATCACTATGTAAAATATTTGACTAATCAGTGAAAACTAAAACTCTGTTTTTTTTTTCGAGCCTACTTTTGGGAGAAGTTTCTTATAAAAATCCACAGATTTCGTCTTGTAAACAGCAGAGATGCGACTGTCTCCAAGCCGTTCAAACACAAGAGTAGACGTGGTTAGATTAGCTCCCCCCCACCACCACCACAACCAGCGCGTTCTGGAAGAAACATGTCGGCGATTTCAAATGAATCAACTCCAACAACAACAGCTCGGACGGTCAGCAAATCTTCGCTGACGATTAAATCTTTTCTCTCAATTCCATCTTTTTCTGTGAACCCTAACCCTAACCCTAGCCCTACCCAATGACTTTAACTCAGCCAAAGACTATTTTTACTCTTTTGACTCTTTTGAATTCATGTACATATGTCTGTATATATAAATGACTTATTTAACAGGCATGAGACCAATTTTCTTTATTTTTGGTTTATTAATGTTTGGAATTCGAACCTTTTGATTTTTAATTTAAAAAAACCCTTGACGACAGAGTTTCGTACAAACGTTCCACTTCATTAATAATCATTGGAAAGTTGAAGTAAAAACCAGTGTTTTGTTCCAATCCGACAACTCTATCCATGAGGTCATCAATATGTAAATTTTCATGCTGGCCATATACACCCTTGTGCAAATTAATTGAAACAACTGCTTTAGTTTCCTTTCTTTTAACATACAGTCAATTTTAGACCCCCAAGACTAACAGTGTGTAATCGATTTCTATTTTTCCTCAGATTAGGTCATTTGCAATTCTTAGCAGTAATATAAATCTATTTTAGGGGTGTATGATGAAATTTGTTTGACCTTGAAAAATATTACGTCATCCATGATTGCTTCATATTTTCATCACGCCCAAGCACTATTGTCTCAACTGTCGATTAGTTATCCTTATGGTCATTGTCTACGATTCAGTCAAGCTAGCTCGGACACTCGTGTGTCTATCACGCCTACCATTACGGTCCTGCATCAAGGAGGGAAGGTCATTAGGGTGGCATTCTGGTCAATGTAGGTGGTTGCTGGGTGGCCAACCTATCTTCCTCCATGTCTAGGTGTCCAAAGCAGTAGATCACTGGTGAGTTGTTGTTTTGTTCACCAGTAGTGTCCTGCAAAGCATATTCTGCATTCATGTAAGACTGTAGAAATATCAGGGATGGGGTGAGCTGAGAATCAGTTATGTGTTGTCTAGAGCATAGCTCTCAGCAAAGTGCAGGTTCCATCAAGTAGAAACTTTTAGTTAATGTCCAAACAATGGCACCATACTTTTAAAATCACCTCTACAGCAGCTCAAAATAGATCATCCATGATTCTGTTGTGCCAATCAACCTATTGAGGTCAAGAAGGTAAAGGGGCATAAAATAACTGGTCATTGTAGGTAGTTGCTGGGTGACCAACCTGTCTTGTTCCATCCTAAGAGCAGTACATCACTGGTGAGTTCTTGTTTTGCTCACCAGCAGTGTCCTGCAAAGCATATTCTTCATTCATGTAAGACTGTAGAAATATCAGGGATGGGTCCATTGAGCTGAGATTCAGTTATGTGTTGTCTCAAGAGCATAGCTCTCAGCATCCAAGTGAATTCCATCAAGCATAGAATCAAGACTTTTAGTTAATGTCAAACAATGGCACCATACTTTAAAAACCTCTACAGCAGCTCAAAATAGATCATCCATGAGCCAATCATTAGTCCTCAATTGAGGTCAGAAGGTCATTAGGGTAGTATTAGGGGTCATAAAATAACTGGTCATTGTAGGTGGTTCTGGGTGATAGCCTGTCTTCATTCCATGGCTAGGTGTCAGAGCATTTACATCACTGGTGAGTTCTGTTTTGCTCACCAGCAGTGTCCCGCCAAGCATATTCTGCATTCATGTAAGACTGTAGAAATATCAGGGATGGGTCATTGAGCTGAGATTCAGTTATATGTTGTCTCCAAGAGCATAGCTCTCAGCATCCAAGTGCAGGTTCCATCAAATAGAATCAGGCTTTTTAGTTAATGTCCAAACAATGGCACCATACTTTAAAATCACCTCTACAGCAGCTCAAATAGGTCATCCATGATTCTGTTGTGCCAATCATTAGTCCTCAATTGAGGTAGAAGGTCATTAGGGTAGTATTAGGGGTCATAAAATAACTGGTCATTGTAGGTAGTTGCTGGGTGACCAACCTGTCTTGTTCCATGGCTGAGTGTCCAGAGCAGTGAGTTCTTGTTTTGCTCACCAGCAGTGTCCTGCAAAGTTCTGCATTCATTAAGACTGTAGAAATATCAGGGATGGGTCCATTGAGCTGAGATTCAGTTATGTGTTGTCCAGAGCATAGCTCTCAGCATCCAAGTGCAGGTTCCATCAAGCATAGAATCCTTTAGTTAATGTCAAACAATGGCACCATACTAAAATCACCTCTACAGCAGCTCAAAATAGATCATCCATGATTCTGTTGTGCCAATCATTAGTCCTCAATTGAGGTCAGAAGGTCATTAGGGTAAATGGGGGTATAAAATAACTGGTCATTGTAGGTAGTTGCTGGTGACCAACCTGTCTTGTTCCATGGCTGGGTGTCCAGAGCAGTACATCACTGGTGAGTTCTTGTTTTTCACCAGCAGTGTCCTGCAAAGCATATTCTGCATTCATGTAAGACTGTAGAAATATCAGGGATGGGTCCATTGAGCTGAGATTCAGTTATGTGTTGTCTCCAAGAGCATAGCTCTCAGCATCCAAGTGCAGGTTCCATCAAGCATAGAATCAAGGCTTTTAGTTAATGTCCAAACAATGGCACCATAATTTTTAAAATCACCTCTACAGCAGCTCAAAATAGATCATCTATGATTCTGTTGTGCCAATCATTAGTCCTCAATTGAGGTCAGAAGGTCATTAGGGTAGTATTAGGGGTCATAAAATAACTGGTCATTGTAGGTAGTTGCTGGGTGACCAACCTGTCTGGTTCCATGGCTAGGTGTCCAGAGCAGTACATCACTGGTGAGTTCTTGTTTTGCTCACCAGCAGTGTCCTGCAAAGCATATTCTGCATTCATGTAAGACTGTAGAAATATCAGGGATGGGTCCATTGAGCTGAGATTCAGTTATGTATTTGTCTCCAAGAGCATAGCTCTCAGCATCCAAGTGCAGGTTCCATCAAGCACAGAATCAAGGCTTTAGTTAATGTCCAAACAATGGCACCATACTTAAAAATCACCTCTACAGCAGCTCAAAATAGATCATCCATGATTCTGTTGTGCCAATCATTAGTCCTCAATTGAGGTCAGAAGGTCATTAGGGTTTAGGGGTCATTAACTGGTCATTCAAAGTTGCTGGGTGACCAACCTGTCTTGTTCCATAAAGTGTCCAGACAGTACATCACTGGTGAGTTTGTTTTGCTCACCAGCAAAAAGCATATTTGCATTCATTAAGACTGTAGAAATATCAGGGGATGGGTCCACGAGCTGAGATTCAGTTATGTGTTGTCTCCAAAGCAAGCTCTCAGCATCCAAAGTGCAGGTTTCATAGAATCAAGGCTTTTAGTTAATGTCCAAACAATGGCACCATTAAAATCACCTCTACAGCAGCTCAAAATAGATCATCCATGATTCTGTTGTGCCAATCATTAGTCCCTTTGAGGTCAGAAGGTCATTAGGGTGTATTAGGTCATAAAATAACTGGTCATTGTAGGTAGTTGCTGGGTGACCAACCTGTCTTGTTTTAGGTGTCAGAGCAATCACTGGTGAGTTCTTGTTTTGCTCACCAGCAGTGTACAAAGCATATTCTGCATTCATAAGACTGTAGAAATAAGGGATGGGTCCATTGAGCTGAGATTCAGTTATGTGTTGTCTCAAGAGCATAGCTCTCAGCATCCAAGTGCAGGTTCCATGCATAGAATCAAGGCTTTTAGTTTGTCCAAACAATGGCACCATACTTTTAAAATCACCTCACAGCAGCTCAAAATAGATCATCCATGATTCTGTTGTGCCAATCATTAGTCCCTCAATTGAGGTCAGAAGGTCATTAGGGTAGTATTAGGGTCATAAAATAACTGGTCATTGTAGGTAGTTGCTGGGTGACCAACCTGTCTTGTTCCATGGCTTGAGGTGTCCAGAGCAGTACATCACTGGTGAGTTCTTGTTTTGCTCACCAGCAGTGTCCTGCAAAGCATATTCTGCATTCATGTAAGACTGTAGAAATATCAGGGATGGGTCCATTGAGCTGAGATTCAGTTATGTGTTGTCTCCAAGAGCATAGCTCTCAGCATCCAAGTGCAGGTTCCATCAAGCATAGAATCAAGGCTTTTAGTTAATGTCCAAACAATGGCACCATACTTTAAAATCACCCCCTACAGCAGCTCAAAATAGATCATCCATGATTCTGTTGTACCAATCATTAGTCCTCAATTGAGGTCAGAAGGTCATTAGGGTAGTATTAGGGTCATAAAATAACTGGTCATTGTGTAGTTGCTGGGTGACCAACCTGTGTCTTGTTCCATGGCTTGTCCAGAGCAGTACATCACTGGTGAGTTCTTGTTTTGCTCACCAGCAGTGTCCTGCAAAGCATATTCTGCATTCATAAGACTGTAGAAATATCAGGGATGGGGTCCATTGAGCTGAGATTCAGTTATATGTTGTCTCCAAGAGCATAGCTCTCAGCATCCAAGTGCAGGTTCCATCAAGCATAGAATCAAGGCTTTTAGTTAATGTCCAAACAATGGCACCATACTTTAAAATCACCTCTACAGCAGCTCAAATAGATCATCCATGATTCTGTTGTGCCAATCATTAGTCCTCAATTGAGAGTCAGAAGGTCATTAGGTAGTATGGGGGTCATAAAATAACTGGTCATTGTAGGTAGTTGCTGGGTGACCAACCTGTCTTGTTCCATGGTTAGGTGTCCAGAGCAGTACATCACTGGTGAGTTCTTGTTTTGCTCACCAGATCAGTGTCCTGCAAAGCATATTCTGCATTCATGTAAGACTGTAGAAATATCAGGGATGGGTCCATTGAGCTGAGAAGTTATGTGTTGTCTCCAAGAGCATAGCTCTCAGCATCCAAGTGCAGGTTCCATCAAGCATAGAATCAAGGCTTTTAGTTAATGTCCAAACAATGGCACCATACTTTAAAATCACCTCTACAGCAGCAAAAAATAGATCATCCATGATTCTGTTGTGCCAATCATTAGTCCTCAATTGAGGTCAGAAGGTCATTAGGGTAGTATTAGGGTCATAAAATAACTGGTCATTGTAGGAAGTTGCTGGGTGACCAACCTGTCTTGTTCCAAGGTGTCCAGAGCAGTACATCACTGGTGAGTTCTTGTTTTGCTTACCAGCAGTGTCCTGCAAAGCATATTCTGCATTCATGTAAGACTGTAGAAATATCAGGATGGGTCCATTGAGCTGAGATTCAGTTATGTTGTCTCCAAGAGCATAGCTCTCAGCATCCAAGTGCAGGTTCCATCAAGCATAGAATCAAGGCTTTTAGTTAATGTCCAAACAATGGCACCATACTTTAAAATCACCTCTACAGCAGCTCAAAATAGATCATCCATGATTCTGTTGTGCCAATCATTAGTCCTCAATTGAGGTCAGAAGGTCAAGGGTAGTATTAGGGGTCATAAAATAACTGGTCATTAGGTAGTTGCTGGGTGACCAACCTGTCTTGTTCCATGGCTGGGTGTCCAGGAGC
Organism: Acanthosepion pharaonis; assembly: GCA_903632075.3. NCBI lineage: Eukaryota > Metazoa > Mollusca > Cephalopoda > Sepiida > Sepiidae > Acanthosepion > Acanthosepion pharaonis. The sequence continues at coordinate 800,553 of CAHIKZ030000025.1, forward strand.
AGTACATCACTGGTGAGTTCTTGTTTTGCTCACCAGCAGTGTCCTGCAAAGCATATTCTGCATTCATGTAAGACTGTAGAAATATCAGGGATGGGTCCATTGAGCTGAGATTCAGTTATGTGTTGTCTCCAAGAGCATAGCTCTCAGCATCCAAGTGCAGGTTTCAAGCATAGAATCAAGGCTTTTAGTTAATGTCCAAACAATGGCTACAGCAGCTCAAAATAGATCATCCATCCATGATTCTGTTGTGCCAATCATTAGTCCTCAATTGAGGTCAGAAGGTCATTAGGTAGTATTAGGGGTCATAAAATAACTGGTCATTGTAGGTAGTTGCTGGGTGACCAACCTGTCTTGTTCCATGGCTGGGTGTCCAGAGCAGTACATCACTGGTGAGTTCTTGTTTTGCTCACAGCAGTGTCCTGCAAAGCATATTCTGCATTCATGTAAGACTGTAGAAATATCAGGGATGGGTCCATTGAGCTGAGATTCAGTTATGTGTTGTTCCAAGAGCATAGCTCTCAGCATCAAGTGCAGGTTCCATCAAGCATAGAATCAAGGCTTTAGTTAATGTCAAAACAATGGCACCATACTTTAAAATCACCTCTACAGCAGCTCAAAATAGATCATCCATGATTCTGTTTGCCAATCATTAGTCCTCAATTGAGGTCAGAAGGTCATTAGGGTAGTATTAGGGGGTCATAAAATAACTGGTCATTGTAGGTAGTTGCTGGCATCACTGGTGAGTACTGTTTTGACCAACCTGTCTTGTTCCATGGCTTGGTGTCCAAGAGGCAGTACATCACTGGTGAGTTCTTGTTTTGCTCACCAGCAGTGTCCTGCAAAAGCATATTCTGCATTCATGTAAGACTGTAGAAATATCAGGGATGGGTCCATTGAAGATTCAGTTATGTGTTGTCTCCAAGAGCATAGCTCTCAGCATTGCAGGTTCCATCAAGCATAGAATCAAGGCTTTTAGTTAATGTCCAAACAATGGCACCATACTTTAAATCACCTCTACAGCAGCTCAAAATAGATCATCCATGATTCTGTTGTGCCAATCATTAGTCCTCAATTGAGGTCAGAAGGTCATTAGGGTAGTATTAGGGGTCATAAAATAACTGGTCATTTAGGTAGTTGCAAACCAACCTGTCTTGTTCCATGGCTAGGTGTCCAGAGCAGTACATCACTGGTGAGTTCTTGTTTTGCTCACCAGCAGTGTCCTGCAAAGCATATTCTGCATTTAAGACTGTAGAAATATCAGGGATGGGTCCATTGAGCTGAGATTCAGTTATGTGTTGTCTCCAAGAGCATAGCTCTCAGCATCCAATGCAGGTTCCATCAAGCATAGAATCAAGGCTTTTAGTTAATGTCCAAACAATGGCACCATACTTTAAAAATCACCTCTACAGCAGCTCAAAATAGATCATCCATGATTCTTTTGTGCCAATCATTAGTCCTCAATTGAGGTCAGAAGGTCATTAGGGTAGTATTTTAAAATAACTGGTCATTGTAGGTAGTTGCTGGGTGACCAACCTGTCTTGTTCCATGGCTAGGTGTCCAGAGCAGTACATCACTGGTGAGTTCTTGTTTTGCTCACCAGCAAAAGCATATTCTGCATTCATGTAAGACTGTAGAAATATCAGGGATGGGTCCATTGAGCTGAGATTCAGTTATGTGTTGTCTCCAAGAGCATAGCTCTCAGCATCCAAGTGCAGGTTCCATCAAGCATAGAATCAAGGTTTTTAGTTAATGTCCAAACAATGGCACCATACTTTGAAAATCACCTCTACAGCAGCTCAAAATAGATCATCCATGATTCTATTGTGCCAATCATTAGTCCTCAATTGAGGTCAGAAGGTCATTAGGGTAGTATTAGGGGTCATAAAATAACTGGTCATTGTAGGTAGTTGCTGGGTGACCAACCTGTCTTGTTCCATGGCTGGGTGTCCAGAGCAGTACATCACTGGTGAGTTCTTGTTTTGCTCACCAGCAAAAAGCATATTCTGCATTCATGTAAGACTGTAGAAATATCAGGGATGGGTCCATTGAGCTGAGATTCAGTTATGTGTTGTCTCCAAGAGCATAGCTCTCAGCATCCAAGTGCAGGTTCCATCAAGCATAGAATCAAGGCTTTTAGTTAATGTCCAAACAATGGCACCATACTTTAAAATCACCTCTACAGCAGCTCAAAATAGATCATCCATGATTCTGTTGTGCCAATCATTAGTCCTCAATTGAGGTCAGAAGGTCACAGTTGTGGGTAGTATTGGGGTCATAAAATAACTGGTCAAGGTGCAAAGTTGCTGGGTGACCAACCTGTCTTGTTCCATGGCTGGAGCATGTCCAGAGCAGTACATCACTGGTGAGTTCTTGTTTTGCTCACCAGCAGTGTCCCTGCAAAGCATATTCTGCATTCATGTAAGACTGTAGAAATATCAGGGATGGGTCCATTGAGCTGAGATTCAGTTATGTGTTGTCTCCAAGAGCATAGCTCTCAGCATCCAAGTGCAGGTTCCATCAAGCATAGAATCAAGGCTTTTAGTTAATGTCCAAACAATGGCACCATACTTTAAAATCACCTCTACAGCAGCTCAAAATAGATCATCCATGATTCTGTTGTGCCAATCATTAGTCCTCAATTGAGGTCAGAAGGTCATTTAGGTAGTATTGGGGTCATAAAATAACTGGTCATTGTAGGTAGTTGCTGGGTGACCAACCTGTCTTGAAAGAACTAGTGTCCAGAGCAGTACATCACTGGTGAGTTCTTGTTTTGCTCACCAGCAGTGTCCTGCAAAGCATATTCTGCATTCAAAGACTGTAGAAATATCGGGGATGGGTCCAAATTCAGTTATGTGTTGTCTCCAAGAGCATAGCTCTCAGCATTGCAGGTTCCATCAAGCATAGAATCAAGGCTTTTGTTAATGTCCAAAACAATGGCACCATACTTTAAAAACCTCTACAGCAGCTCAAAATAGATCATCCATGACTGTTGTGCCAATCATTAGTCCTCAATTGAGGTCAGAAGGTCATTAGGGTAGTATTAGGGGTCATAAAATAACTGGTCACATAGTTATGACCAACCTGTCTTGTTCCATGGCTAGGTGTCAGAGCAGTACATCACTGGTGAGTTCTTGTTTTGCTCACCAGCAGTGTCCTGCAAAGCATATTCTGCATTCATAAGACTGTAGAAATATCAGGGATGGGTCCATTGAGCTGAGATTCAGTTATGTGTTGTCTCCAAGAGCATAGCTCTCAGCATCAAGTGCAGGTTCCATCAAGCATAGAATCAAGGCTTTTAGTTAATGTCCAAACAATGGCAAACCATACTTTAAAATCACCTTACTCAGATCATCCTCAATCAAAGTCCTCAATTGAGGTCAGAAGGTCATTAGGTAGTAATGGGGTCATAAAATAACTGGTCACTGTAGGGTTGCTGGGTGACCAACCTGTCTTGTTCCATGGCTAGGTGTCCAGAGCAGTACATCACTGGTGAGTTCTTGTTTTGCTCACCAGCAGTGGTCAAAGCAATTCTGCATTCATGTTAGAAAATATCGGGGATGGGTCCATTGAGCTGAGATTCATTATGTGTTGTCTCAAGAGCATAGCTCTCAGCATCCAACAGGTTCCATCAAGCATAGAATCAAGGCTTTTAGTTAATGTCCAAACAATGGCACCAAACTTTAAAAATCACCTCTACAGCAGCAAAAAAATAGATCATCCATGATTCTGTTGTTCATTAGTCCTCAATTGAGGTCAGAAGGTCATAGGGTAGTATTAGGGGTCATAAAATAACTGGTCATTGTAGGTGGTTGCTGGGTGACCAACCTGTCTTGTTCCATGGCTAGGTGTCCAGGCAGTACATCACTGGTGAGTTCTTGTTTTGCTCACCAGCAGTGTCCTGCAAAGCATATGCTCGAAATATCAGGGATGGGTCCATTGAGCTGGGACTGTATCAAATATCAAGGGTTAATGTCCAAACAATGGGTCCATTGCAGCTCAAAATAGATGAGATTCTGTTATGTCCTCAATTGTCTCAGAAGGTCATTAGGGTAGCATAGCTCTCAGCATCCAAGACCAACCTGTCTTGTTCCCTAGGTGTCAGAGCAGTACATCAATGGTGAGTTCTTGTTTTGCTCACCAGCAGTGTCAAAGCATATTCTGCATTCAAATGGGGTCCATTGAGCTGAGATTCAGTTATGTGTTGTCTCCAAGAGTATGGCTCAGCATCCAAGTACAGGTTCCATCAAGCATAGAATCAAGGCTTTTAGTTAATGTCCAAACAATGGCACCATACTTTAAAACCTCTACAGCAGCTCAAAATAGATCATCCATGATTCTGTTGTGCCAATCATTAGTCCTCAATTGAGGTCAGAAGGTCATTAGGGTAGTATTAGGGGTCATAAAATAACTGGTCATTGTAGGTAGTTGCTGGGTGACCAACCTGTCTTGTTCCATGGCTAGGTGTCCAGAGCAGTACATCACTGGTGAGTTCTTGTTTTGCTCACCAGCAGTGTCCTGCAAAGCATATTCTGCATTCATGTAAGACTGTAGAAATATCAGGGATGGGTCCATTGAGCTGAGATTCAGTTATGTGTTGTCTCAAGAGCATAGCTCTCAGCATCCAAGTGCAGGTTCCATCATAGAATCAAGGCTTTTAGTTAATGTCCAAACAATGGCACCATACTTTAAAATCACCTCTACAGCAGCTCAAAATAGATCATCCATGATTCTGTTGTGCCAATCATTAGTCCTCAATTGAGGTCAGAAGGTCATTAGGGTAGTATTAGGGGTCATAAAATAACTGGTCATTGTAGGTAGTTCTGGGTGACCAACCTGTCTTGTTCCATGGCTAGGTGTCCAGAGCAGTACATCACTGGTGAGTTCTTGTTTTGCTTTTCCTCAAAAGCATATTCTGCATTCAATGTAAGACTCTGCATTTGTCAGTTATAAGATTCCAAGAAATATCAGGGAAGGGTCCATAGACAGAATGTGATTTATTTAATGTCCAAACAATGGTACTTTTGTCTCCAAGAGATTCTGTTGTGCCAATATAGCTCTCAGTATCCAAGTGCTCATAAAATAACTGGTCATTGTAGGGTTCTTACCCGTCTTGTTAATGTCCAGAAACAATGGTGAGTTCTTGTTTGCCTCCAGTGTCCTGCAAAACACCACCTGTAAAATATCAGGAAGGGAATCATTTAATGCCGAATTTTAATTTGCTTTGAATTCAAACGGAGATAACAATAAACCAAGAATTATAAATGTATTCTTTTGTTGGTAATTCTTATGAGATCTGTTCTTTCGTTCACATGAAAGTTTAGTTTGGTTTGGTTTGTTGTGTTTTACGGCATATCAACACCTCAATGTGTTATTTAATGCCGACAATTTTTTCTTGGTAATATTTTTAGTTTTGTCAAAAATCTATTTCTGGTAATACCTTTTTCCTCAGCAATGTGTATCTGGTAATATTATTTTAAAACATGTATTGCTGGTAATATTTTTTTTCAAAAACGTATTGCAAGTAATATTCTTTTTCAAAAATACATTGCTGGTAATTTTTTTTTTCAAAACTATATTGCTGGTAATAGTTTTTTTTTTCTTCAAAAACTTATTTCTGGTAATAAATTTTTACAAAGTATTTCTGGTATTAAAACCTAGTTTTACACTTTTATAATGCTTTTTACCTCAGTTTCGGGGTTCACTATTTGCCCATCAAGAGGACCCTAACAGGTGCTACCACCCCGGGTCAGCAATTAAGAGATGGTTCCACGCTCTTCAAAACCTCCTGATCAGAGGCCTTGCTGTTGGATGTAGTTTATCGTCATACCCAGGAAGCGGATGTAGTTTATCGTCATACCCAGGAAGCGGATGTAGTTTATCGTCATACCCAGGATGACATGAAAGTTTAAGATCAGACTTACCAACCGATAACTCGAAGAGCTCTAAGTTTTTTGTGCTTTATTCTAAATGCAGTCAGCCTATTTATACAAAGTATTAGTCGTACGATATTATTAATATTTTATTTAAATTCTCTTACCTAAAACTAAAGTTATACTTAGCGTGTTCAAGGGACGAAAGCAAGTCATGCAAATTCTTCAGGTGACATAAGCATACATCATAAATACGTGACGCTGACCTTGAAACGCATATAAAATAAAAAGCATTTCCGCTCGGCTATATATATATTTTTTCTGTACGGTTGGAAATGATTTAAGGCAGTTTTTCTCATCATATTTAAGCAACGGCTCAACTAGGAGCAAATGAAAATATCACGGTACACTTAGCAAAATTTTTAAAGGATATACATCGTTACCAAATAAAATAATACACAAATATGAACTTTATTTACTTCAATGTTTCTATTCAAATATTTGTACAGCTTATTTAACGTGAGACATGTGGCTGATGTTTTTTCAAGATTCTTTCAATGTTTTGTCAAATGTGCGACAAGAAGACCCCCTTTTCTTCTTCAGTTGAGCGTAGTCTTTCTCGCTTCTTATTTTTGTTGTTATTTACGATTGAAAAGTAGAAAATTGCAATTAAATTGGTATAAAGCCTTTTTAGCTAATGTGGGAAATTTCTTTCGTATTGAAATCGCAAATGTATTAATCGCTTTTCTTTCGAACCATTAAAAAATTAAAATAGTTTTTAAAAAATGAATATTAAAACAAAGTATTTAAAATAACATAATCGAAGTATAGTGAAAAGAATTATTTGAAAAAAGTTTAATACGTATTCATTTAATCAATTACTAACGTTATATCATTACTACTTCACACACACACACACATATATATATATATATATATATATATATATATATATATTTGAAAAGATTCTTACAGGTACAAAATTTTATTATGGCAAGGAATAAGCGGAATATAAAGGACATAATTATGAAAACTAAGAACTAAAAACAAACAACTGGTTTTCGTCCCAGTACTCCTC
>CAHIKZ030000025.1:812500-1002500 GCA_903632075.3 Acanthosepion pharaonis
TATTTTTTTAAGGAATAGGCTACCACGAATCCCTTCAAGAGATCTATTAAAATCTTTTCCAATACCAAATTGAACTGTTGATGTCATGATGTGCTCCATTTTTGAGATTTCAAAGTCCTTGTGTGTTGATAGTTTTTTTAAAGATCTTCAAAGATACATTACGGCCTGCAGGGTCTGCCATGTCAATAAGGAGGCACATTTTGTCTTCACGCTCACTAATCACTAATCACTAATCACTAATCACGATGTCTGGCCAATTAGATTTGATTGTTCTGTCTGTGTGTCTTGTAAAATCTCATAAAATTGTTACAGGTCCTATCTCCGTAACCGGGTCTAGGTGGTGTTCATACCAATTTCTTGAAGTTTACTTTCCCTAAAAGTTTCAGATTTGCCAGTGCAGATATGTCAGACATGTTAGACATGTCAGGTTTTATATTCAGTGGGTGCCAATACCGAGCAACCTGATACAAGATGGTCAATTGTTTCTGGATATTTATCACAGAATCTGCATTTTGGGCTAACATAATTTTTCTTCTGTTTCAGTTTTTAACCCTGCATTACATAGCCACTGATGAGTATGGGGTTTGTCTCCATCAGGTTGTTTGGTACGAGCAGAATATTGACCGTGAAGCGGTTTATCTTGCCATCGTTTCTGTGTCTAGTCGGCTGCGTTTGCTTTTAAATATTTTGCAGCTTCAGTCGGTGTATTATGCTTTACTTTTATTTCTGCACCCATTTGAAACTCCAGTTTTGAACATGTCGGCTTCCTTTATTACGAAATAGAGACGCTTATTATTATTATTATTATTATTATTATTATTATTATTTGTGTGTGTGTTAGGTTTCCTGATTTGTATCATGGAGAGTCAAGTCCAAACTATGGTTCTTAAGGCCTATAGAAGAATTGCCATTTAATTGATAGCACTTTTCTTACTATAAGCGATCTTCCTAGTAGGGTGATCTCCTGGACAACTTGTATGCTGATGTTACCTGGGACACTGTTAGTAAAATTGTTCATTCCATTTTTTCACGAGGCCCAGAGCTCCGATTACTATTAGTACAGTCTGAGTCTTCATTCCCCACATCCTGTTAATTTCGATCTCCAATTCCTTGCGTTTGGACAATTTCTCGATCATTTTAATGGAGGTGTTTCTCTCAGATGGTACTGCTATGTCAGTAAGCATACACTTCCTGAATTTCTTGCCTTTTATGATAATATCATTTCTGTAGATTTTTATTTCAATCAGGTCTGTTGGCTTTTATTTCCCTGTCAGTTTGATTTAGCATGTCCCAGAGGATAGTTACATCATTATTTTGGGTAACTGTGTTTGGTTCATGCTCATGCCATCTCTCAGTGGTTTCGATTTTATGCTTCTTGCATATCTTCTAGTGCACATGTGAAACCTTTGAGCATTTTTTAAGCGTTTCACCCCAAGCAAGGCGGGAAGCCACTAGGATGCAAGGGGTTACAGGAAATAGCAAGATCAGATAGGAGTGATAGAAGAAAGGATGAGGGTAGTGGATAGATCAAGGCAACTGGAGATGTCAATTGACATTACACTTGAATAGCTGGAGATTATAGCTCACAGGGAAACAGGAGAAGGGAAGGGAGTTCCACAGGCGAGAGGTGCGAGACATGAAGCTATTAGAGAGAAGAGACGGCTACATTTAGGAGTTTCTGACAGTGAGGGGTGAGCGGGATGCCAGCCTCGTAGGGCGCTGGAACTCATGACGTCTGGGAACCAGAAGGAATGCAGCTCCTCGGGCAATTTCCATGAAAGTATTTTGTAGAACAGACAGAGGAGGCGACGGCGCGTCTGTGAGAAAGTGACTGTAGACGAGACGCCAAGGGCAGGGCCAACCATATTGCATATTCGCCTCTGGAGCCTATCAAGAACTCCGAGGCAAACAGAAGGGGCGCCAGACCATATATGGCAGCAATACTCCATGCAAAGGCGAATTGTGGATTTGTATAGCTGGAGGATCGACTCAGGGGATAAAAACTTCCTAGCGCGGCTCAGGGAGCAAACTTTCCTCGCAGTGGACGAGGCAATTGACTATTCTATGCATCAGCTTAATAATACGGGTAGATGGTACCTAATAATACGGGTAGATGGTACCTAATAATACGGGTAAATGGTACTTAATAATACGGGTAGATGGGACTGTTTGCTAAGTTAGAAAGTTGTTAGAAGATCAGCGTTATAAAAATCTTCCTACTACTCTTCTTGTCATTCTCCGAACTTCTATGATTATTAAAAGAGATTTATTAATCATAACTTAATGCCGAAAGTACGAATCATATAGTGAGGATGAGATTCACTGCTCAATATTAAACGATATAGTGAGACAAATTACATCTATCTATCTATCTATCTATCTATCTATCTATCTATCTATCTATCTAATCCCTTCATATGTATGTATGTATGTATGTATGTATGTATGTATCTATGTATCTATCTTAATCCCTTCAACTCTATCTATCTACCTCTCTATCTTAATCCTTTCATATATATGTATCTTAATCACTTCATATCTATCTATATTAGTCCATTCATATCTATTTAACTCTATTCTTACCTATCTATCTATACCTCTGTATACACTTATATATCGATAATATCTGAGTCTATTCGTATCTATCTATCTTATCTATCTATCTCAGTCTGTTCACAACTATCTATCTATCTATCTCAGTCTGTTCACAACTATCTATCTATCTATCTATCTATCTATCTATCTATCTATCTCAGTCTGTTCATATCTATCTCAATCCCTTCATCTCTATCTATTTCACTCTATTCTTATCTATCTATATCTATGTATATATATATATATATATATATATATATATATATCGATAAGATGTTAACACTTCAAATTCTCTCTATCAATCTGCGTATTAAACCCTGTTCATCTGAAGATAAATCCATCGATGTGTTCACTCTGGGTTTGATTGTTTGGTTATCGATTTCATTCTGGGGTCATAAAACTCAAAAGAAATCTCTATCTATAAAAGGCAGGATGTGTGCGTGTGTGTAACGAATGCATGGCCGCAATTTTTGACGGATTTGCACCAAAATTTACATGCACATGCTCCAAGTTAACGGGAAGGCCAAGTCAGACTTTGCATTTCCCAACTCACATCGATAGTGGAAATAATCGATTTTTTCATGCCTCTACGGCAGTTTTCATGTATTTTGCTGCCGTTTGTACTGGCCAGAGTGAGGCCAATAGCTGGCTGCCACGAATAGGCAGGAAGATTCTATTGGCCAACGTGAGAGCCAACAGCTGACTGACGCCAATGTTAACTAGCATGCAAAAAAATCGATAGCTGCATTCGTCACAAGTGGGAAAAATTTAAATCTACATGGCACTTCACTTCAATTGGCTCATTCTTGCAAACTCAATGTTGATTCTGATTCCACCAGAACTGGGTTGGGTGTGAAAAAGTATTTGTTGTTAACTTTCTTTTCATTCGGTTTTTCAGTTACAGGTCCTTTTTAAAGCTGATCGTTTTGTGTTCATTTTGGTTCCTTTTTCGTAACAGATTTAATGTTTAGTATAGAAAAAATTCGCAGTGTGAGATAGCAAGAAGTAAGGCATGTAGCAACATCAGCACGGCAAAGGTCACTCCTTTAAAAGCAAGGAAGAGCAAAAATATTTTAAGTCAAGTGATAGCGATTGCTGTATGAGTCGTACGCTTTTTTAATCAAGCACGGGCAACGCCGGATTACTACTAGATTATTATATTATATATTCTCTTCTTTCTCATACAATTGAGTAAATATCTATTTCAGCATTCAGGCTCATCGATCTCAAAATAAATATATCTCGCCTTCACTTATCCACTTACCTCTCTTCACCACAATACACCACCACCGCACCAACATCAAGACCACCACCACTACCAGCAATATCACTACCATCACCTCTACCATCATCATCATGTGAACAATACTTACACGTTATTTACTGTCTCTGTCTTAGTAATACGCCCTGTCCCTGCCTTCATCTATCAATAGCACCCACCCATTTCATCGTCTCATATATATATATATATATATATATATATATATATATATATATATATATACATTCTTCTCACCTATTCTCACACATTTTTACTTTCTGTCTGTCTATCTGCGTCTGTTCCGATGTTTCTATTACAGTCTGTATATATATATATATATATATATATATGTGTGTGTGTGTGTGTGTGTGTGTGTAGATAGATATATATAGACAGAAACAGACTGATATATATATATATATATATATATATCAGTCTATTTTTATCTATTTATCACAGTCTCTTCATATTTATATATGTGTATAAAATATATATGTGTATATATATATATGTGTGTGTGTGTATATATATATATATGTGTGTGTGTATATATATATATACATATACATATATATATATATATATATATATATATATATATATATATATATATATATATATATATATATATATATGTATTTATTATGTATGTATGTATGTATATATACTGTAATGGTGTGGTCTAAAGGAACAAAAGGTGGTGGGAGATAAGAAAAAGAAAAAGTATGCAGATATTTTTCGGCTAGATTGAAAACTCTTTCAAAAACATTCTTTCAAAAACATTTTAAAACTACCTGCGTCTTCCGTTTTTTTTTGCGCACGTGTAGACGTGGCAACGTCAGTAAAGCACATTTGAAATTCTAACGGATGAAACGCGTCCCAAAAAAACATTTCCAGTATCTCATATCTTTCTAAATATATATATATATATATATATATATATATATATATATATATATATATATATATATAGTATTACAACAAAAAAAAAAATTACCTCATATGGGGGATAGATCTATTTCAACCGCCGAAAACGCCGTCATTCTTATTCAATCTCTTTTATTTATTACCTTCATTATATATATATATATATGTGTGTGTGTATGTGTGTGTGTGTGTGTGTGTGTGTGTGTGTAACTATCTGTCTATCACAGTTTGTTCATATCTGCCTATCGATCTATGTCAGTCTATTCATATCTATCAATCTATCTCCAGTCAGTATATATTTCTATTATTGTCTGCTAATAGTTATGTATTTATTCCACACACGCACACACGCATACACACACACACACACATATATATATATATATATATATATATATATGTATGTATATATATATATATATATATATATATACACATATATCAGTCTATTTGTATCTATCTATCACAGTCTATTAATATACATCTATCTTTTACAGTCTATTCATATCTTTTGTATCTGTTTGTGTATATATATATATATATATATATATATATATATATATATATATATATATATACATATATATATATATGAATCATATGTATATATGTATGAATATACATACATATACATATATCATTCAGTCTGTTTATATCTGTCTCTCGATCTATATTCATATCTATCTACTTTACTCTCGCAAACATTAATACTTATCGTTATATAGTCGACACATCTCCCGTGTTCTCTCGCAAAGTATTCTCTGACGCCTGCTGACACAATTTAAAAAAATACTGTGGGAAACGCCTTCATCTCAAAACATTGGCACAACAGGTTGAGATACTTGAATACGGATATATATATATATATATATATATATATATATATATATATATATATATGTATAGTCTTTATCCAAATCCAAATGTCACTACACACTTGCAATAATCTGTTAGTGTGAATAAAATCACCGGAAAAGACACTACTGACTTAGATTAAAGTCGCGATACCTCTCAAAGTAGGTGCTTGACCGTGTTTTGTTTTTAGTTTTTTGCGGCATTCCATGTTTAACTGACGAGATGGGACACTCTCTGTCAGCTGTTGTACATGATTAAAGCACGAACAATTGTTGGTATCAGACGCTTCGTGAAATGCCTTTCGTCTCATCCTCGCGGAGAGAAACGAACTGAAGATACCTGTTGTCATAGGCCTATTTGCCCGAAATATATTTTAGAAGGAGGGAGAGAATCCTCAGCGATGAATTCTATCACATGACATAACATTAAGTTTTAGTTCGTCCGTATATCAGTTCTTAATCATTTTATTATAAAACTTGTTCCACATGACTTCGGAAATAAAGGCATATTTTGTTAAGTCTTTCCTACTATCAGAAGGCTGCCACATGTATATCTTCATAAAGGCCAACCTAATCGCCAAAAACTATCGCAGTAATTAAAACTTGAGAAACCAATATGTACATATATATATATATATATATATATATATATATAATCAACGACGAAGTTATTCGTACACCCCATCAATTTTGAATATGTTTATCCATTTTTTCAGAATCTAATCACCGTATGATGTCAGGGTTTTACATGTTAATAAGCAAAAAAAATGGTTCATAGAAATGAATAAATATATTTAAAATCGATGGGCGTAGGGATAATTTCGTTGTTGACTATATATATATATATATATATATATATATATATATATATATATATATATATATATATATATATATATATATATATATATATATATATATATATATATATAAAAGGTGTATATATATGCGTTATTCTTGTAATATTTTTCTATGATATTTACAACATATTTTACTCGTATTAAGCGTATGTTTATATATATATATATATATATATATAAAACAAATGAAAGATCATAAAAAAATATGTCAAATGGAAAATCGTTCCATTGAAAGTAGATTTGAAAACAGGTTTCGCCTTTCTAGGCTTCATCTGATCGACAACAGTTAAAGAAAAGGGTGTGTGTATGCTTAAATAATAAATGATTATATTCCATTTCACACACACACACACACACATACATACATATATATATATATATATATATATATATATAATATTTATTATATTAATATGTTTTAATTCTGAGTGGGGGAAACATTTTCGTAATTATAGTATTAATGGTAATATTAGCTGATTCTTTATATCTACACCATTCCACCGAATTTCAAATCATGGTTCCGAAAAAAAAACCTCCATCAATACTGGAAAGAGCGATAACAGCTACTGGACTTTAAAAACCGATTTTCCTCAAAGAAGTGTTTTAAGAGAAAGATTTTATAAATTTCAAGCGAAAACTGTAATTGCTACTCAGTCAATGAATGCCAAATGTTACCATTACCATTATATGAAAGCATTTGATATTCATTAACCGAGTAACCAGTGCTACTTTCGTTTGATATTTTTTTAAAAATGGCGGTTAAGTCTCATCGTTTTACAGTTGAAATAGCTCGATGTAACCGTAATTTCTTTGCTAACAGTTTCTTTTATCGCACTCCTCGCTTATGGAACTATCCTCCGGCTGCAAGCTTCACAGTTAATTTTGATCTTCAAAAATTGAAAGGCAGTGTCAATCGTTATCTTCTTCCTTCTTAATTCTTATTATTTTATTGTTCTCTTTCCTTAATTGTAGTTTTTCGCATATTCTCTCATTTATTTAGAGATTCTTGATAAAATCCAAAGAAGTATCTGCAATGTTGTCCTGACTTAAAGTCTTCATTGTTCTTCTTGAAAGAAGAGCTCAAAATAATCAATTAGAGATAGTAAAGACCTCCCTAGGCGTAAAGGCCTGTGTATTCCGCACTTTAATCAAAAAATCTGGTAAAAGTTGATTCTCCGTAAAAAGAAAGATAAGTTAGAAGCAATTCATCCTTGCTATGAATATGGCTGCCACCTCTGAGCAGGTAGAGATTCTTGATAACATTCATAGAAGAATCTGTAATGTTATTGGTCCTCAGCTGCCATCTTGGATTCAGTCACTTTCTCACCGGTATATCGTCGCTTTCCTCTTCCTTTTCTATAAATGTTTTCATGGTAATTACCCTGATGAACTTTCATCTATGGTACCTACACTTTACGAATTTAAGCGCAGTACTAGACTGACTAAGAAGTATTATCCCCGAACCACTTCACCCCCTAATAAATATTCTAATATTTGGTAAGTCTTGGGGAAGATATTTTTCTTTTCAAGAATATGTTGTATTTTAGCATGAGTGTCCGTTTCCGAGAGAATTTCGAAAATCAGATGTTGGACCATGGAAAATCTTTTATTTTTTTAGTTTCTTGTAATTAAATGTTATATTTAATAACGTTCATTATTTTTCTTGCTTAATAACCAAACATAAATATGACTGTGTGAATTTCTGTAAAAAGGAGTTCGGATTCTTCTTCTTATCTACTTTCTTATCATCACAAACTTTCGGTCGTTCTGCAACCCCCCCCCTCCACCGCTTCGAGCCATCTTCAAATAATTGTTGACACAGACATCGGAACGAGAACGATTTACACCCGTAAATTTAATAAAGGGTTCGGTTCAAAATTCAAGGACGGCTATACGGATTAATAGACACCTGAAGAAGGCTGAAGGGCACAGCAGCCGGGACGTTTGATAACATTTTTTGAAATATTGGAAAAGTTATGGAAATCATTCTCCAAAAGTTTTCTTTATTTTTTGTTTAAAATTTGGGGGGTTTTTGTTCAGCTTTTCACAGTCCGAAGATGAACATTTCTAGTGATAAAATAAATTTCATGCAGTTTTATGTTTTTTTTTTATCTGATTACCAGGATTTAACCTTAAAAACTCCTTAGACTTCATTGACCAAGGAAAGAATTTAGCCTATCATTGCAGTTGTCACCAATCGCCAAATAAGAGTATATTTAAATTATATGGTTGTGCGTTCCCATCCTGCTACAGCAACAACAAAAAACGACCTTGACTTAAAATCGAGATCAAACCCACGCTATTTTGCATTTGAGGAGCCACTATATAGATTGGAAGGAAAATAATACTATGAATAAATCTTAATTCAAACACCACCTTAGTCTGATTTAAAAAAAAAAAAAAAAAAAAACTGACACCGTTTGTTTTCTCATCCAAAATCAAGCTTCTCCAGCTTAATTATGTGTAAACTTCGCTTGATATTACAAATGGCGATGTAGGGATAAACATTGAGTTTACCAGCAGGAACAAATGTGTGACACATGGGCTTTTTCAAATCTCCCATTAGCATACGCCACAGGCTTCCCAGAGTAACTCTGTCCAAC
The DNA here is from genome assembly GCA_903632075.3 of Acanthosepion pharaonis. NCBI lineage: Eukaryota > Metazoa > Mollusca > Cephalopoda > Sepiida > Sepiidae > Acanthosepion > Acanthosepion pharaonis. The sequence goes on from CAHIKZ030000025.1 coordinate 821,601, forward strand.
GAAAAGCGATGTATGGGGCATTATAAATCAATATAAGAAATGTATTTCTTTGTGTACAGAAAACTGGAAACGTGGGGGTAACTAGCTACAATCAACATTATGGCCGATTCATCGGCGACTTTAACCGGTTCTCCAACCACGCCCATCTGGTGAAAAGGGTGGCTAAACACCGAATAAGATTAAAAACAAGGTATATCAAAGGGTGGATGAAACTTCTTCTCGGGTAAACGGTCATCTGGAGTAGACTGGGCTTCATAGTTATTTATGTAACCAGTGAGATGATAACACGGCATCGTTGGGCGGAGGCCTTCCTCGACTGAAGTCAATGGTCACGGTAGGCGACCAAGCCGAGCCATCATGTTGGAGTACATGGACTCTGGTTTTGAGCTGAAGAAGAATGGTACTTTTTCCAAATATATTCATATTCCAACCCGTATAAGTGGAGGGACTGGAGAGGTGTTCAGTTGTTCAGTGATCCTACGGCTACACATCGTCATGGGACTACTGATGATGATGATGATGATGATGATGATGATGATGATGATGACAGCATAAAATCATATTTTTTATGAAATCTGAAGTACGTAAATTGTTATTTTATTAGGATATTAAAATTTATTTATTTTATTAGGATATACAATCCTATTTATTTTTTTATTAGTATATTAAATCTTATCTTATTTATTTTATTAGGATATTAAATGCGAGCAATGTAGTTTTTTTTTTAGGATATTCAATTCTATTTTATTTTATTAGGATATTAAATTCTAACTATTTAATTTTATTTGTTTTATTAGTATAATAAATTCAAACTATGTAATTTTTTATTATGATATTATTTTTTTTATTTTTTTTTATTAGTATAATCAATTGTTTTATTAGTTCAATTGCACCTGTTTATAACCACTTTTGGTTCTCACCAGTCGAGGTGCAATTGAAATGCACCGAAACGAAGTTGCATCTTTGTATTAAAAACTGTGGAAAAGTGTTAAATACTGTAAAATATTAAATACAGTTGAGAAAAGAGTTAAATACTATAGGAAATGTGTTAGATACGGTAGGAAAATATTAAATATTGTAGAAAAAAAGCTATTAAATCCTGTAGAAAGGTTTTAAATACTATAGAAAATACTTGTTAAATAATATAAAAAAGGCGTTAAATACTGTAGAAAAGTGATAAATGCTCTCGACAAATGGCTAAATATTATATTTTCTTATTTGTCTTGGGCGACAAATGTAAAAGAGAAATATCCGTTTATAGATGTTTTTAGAAAAATCTGAAACACTTCTTTTTTTTCTGATTTTTCGCGTTGCTTTATTGAATTCACCAGTCAGCGTCCTGCAAATTTCTAACAAAGACTAGAAATCAAGACAATGGATAAAATGGGACTTTCTTTCAAAGAGTTTTCCGATTATCCTAGCACACGGCTATTAATTCGGAAATGATACGTCATAAAACCATACTGCGTTAATTGAATTTTTATTTGGGGACAGATTAATTTTAATATGCCTACGTCAAATAGATTAAGTTGAGAACCTTATTGTGGATATATAGCTGAACATGTCAAGCACACGATCTTTAAGCTTATTCCTCATAGAATGCTCGGTGCCTAAGTTAGAAAATCACGTACGAATGTGAAGGTGCTGAAAATATTCCTGCTTAAGCAAGGAAAAAAGTCTGTTAGTGTAAGAAATGAGTCGGAAACGAAAACGTGCAATCCACCTTCTTTGTTTTTATATGGTTAATTTGCAGTGTAACACCCGCGCTCAGTTCGAATTAAAAATTTCCAAAATACTTACATTTCTGTGTAATTGTACATGCTCCATTCGAATCTGGCTTGATAAATTTGATAAAATCTACCATTTTTGAATTATCACTACACAAATGTAAAAGCATCATCTACATGCATAAAAAGGCTAAGAATAATGGAAGACTTATTAATAAAAACAAAAAAAAATGATCAATAATATCAACTATGAACATGGACACAATATCTTTATCGTGTTTTGAAAATGAAAACATTATATAAGCATATACATAACACTATCTATTTTTTGTTAACAGTTAATATATTTCAACCTTGAAAATGGCTAAACGTATAGCCGAAAGCGCTCGGATAAAAGAACATTCAGTTTTTATATAATTTATATTCTGAAAGGAAAAATAATTATTAGATCACCTAAGAAATTGTATAAAAAACTAAATCAAATTACCTTGTCTGTCTTATTCAATGAAATGGGCATATATATATATATATATATATATATATATATATATATACCAACCCGGCAATTTTTAGAATTTTAATAAAATCTAAACATCATATGAAATTGTATTTATGCAGAAGATAAGACACTATTTATTTTATTAGATATTCATTAATATAAATGTTGATCTTTTTGGTGGGCCATGGAGTCTAAGTAAAGCCCGGCTTTCATATATCATCGCCCGGGCCTATACTCTGGCCAGGTCACCCCAGTCTCACTCCCAAACGACTGAACTTTGGCCAAACAGGCCGATGCCTATATCTCATGAGATTAACGGATGCCTATTATTTATAAGAATAATTTTATATTTAAAAATTTATACAAATATGTGAAACAACCAGAATGAAATATTTATTGTTTTAGAAATAACTATGAAAACTATTTTTCATTTGTCAATTTATAAAAATGTCTGTGAACAAGATTTAAATAAATACATAACTATGTTTTTAGTTTTGAATTTATTCATTCAACATATTCCTCATATATTTGATTATACTTTATTTTTTAATAGATACTCATATTTGGTAGATGTTGTTTTTATTTATTAAACACTATGTTTATTTATTTTAATCTCAGTCAGTTATGTGCTATGCGTGATACACGCTTAGGCGATCATGTATCTTTCCATATATGACTGACGAGGCTGATTTTTCCCGCAGTAGGTTGCCATTTCTTTCTGCGGTAGACCAATTGCCATCCATGGCTATAGAACCCGCTCTGTCCTGCTATTTACCCATAGCTGGGAAGATCAGTTATGTGCCATGCGTGATACACGCTTAGTCGATCATTTATCTTTCGATACATGACTGACGAGGCTGATTTTTCCCGCAGTAGGTTGCCATTTCTTTCTGCGGTAGACCAGTTGCCATCCAAGGCTATAGAATCCAGTCTGTCCTGCTGTTTTCCCATAGCTGGGGGGTGGAGACGAGGGTTCATACCTTTCCCAAAGGGTAATAGCACGTAAATGAATGTAATGGATTCGACTGTAATTCGAACACGGCTCTCCGATTTCTAAAACCGAGACGCTATCCATGACTCCACCGTGCCGCCCTTATTTTCATCTATTGGCCTGAATATTTCGAGATATCTTGTTAGAAATATATGCTCCATCCGACAGGATTTCAACCGTCATTAGATCGGAACTGCCTTGACCTCTCGGCTAGAGACGTTGATCAAGAGGTTCTACTACTATTCCATATGCTATTGGCAAATTAGTAAGGTAGCCAAGAGTCTCTAGTCTCAGAAGGGTACCCAGTCAAGGCAAGTCGTCGAAATAGGTGATGATGATGATAGGTTTGGGGTAAGGTATTGGTCCTCCGGGTAGACTGGGAAAAAGGTTGATATTGATTTATATGGAAGGACAGAGAAAATGTAAGAAAGTGACAAACGGGAAAGTTTTAAATGGAATTTCTTTTATTTTTATGCGCCATGTCCTTTCAGGACGTAGGCGATCATGGCTCATGTATATATATATATGCGCGTGTGTGTGTGTGTGTGAAAAAATTCCAAAAAATATTTATATTTACATATTGAATTCCTTTAATACATACATACATACATATATATATATATATATATATATATATATATATATATATATATATATATATATATATATTAAATAAAAACAGACCACTTTAAGGTTCCATGTAATAAATTATTTCACCACAGCCCTTTTAAAAGGACTGCGGATCATCAGACTTTACTTCCAAACAAAATTAAAAGAAAATTTACACATTTTTGACGGGCCGTATTAAACATATGTAAATTAACGAAATGAGGAAGTGAGCAGGGGGAGAGAGAAGATATGATTGAGTTAGCATACATTGACACATTTCAAATATATCGTTATATATATATATATATATATATATATATATATATATATATATATAGTTTTGTATCATTTCATATATCAAAAACAGTATTAAGAAAAAATATGACAAATTGTAAAATCTCTTGTGACGCGTTTCATTCGTTAGGATTTCATAGGATTGGACTTTGTTGATGCCCACCTGCGGTAAATTTGCATACAGGCGCGTACAATATATCACTATTCTTGGTAGATTTTGTATTGTCACATTGTGGGATAGTCAGGGAAATAATTGACAGAGACAAAAAGAAAAAGATTACAGATAAATTTGGCTAGACTGAAACAAAACACATTTCTTGAAAAATATTCTTTCAAAAACATTTTATAACTACCTGCGTCTCTCGTTTCGCGCGCAGACGTGGCAACATCAAGAAAGCCCAGTCCTATGAGATGCTAACAGATGAAACGCAACACAAGAAATTTATAGTATAATGAATAAATTTTAAATTTTGCATAGGGTAATTTTGAACTTTGATAAAAAAAAAATGGATTCAACCATGAGTTTTTAATTTTCCTTCCACATACAACTAAAACAACTTTACGAGATATTACTTACGAAATATCAGACAAAATAGCGAACATAAACTAGAGTTATAACAGAAAATAACAATCATCCAATACTTATGCGTGTCACTGTATATCTGTAAGTAAAAGAACAATATGAATAAAGACAAAAGAAAACGACTAAGATAAGTTTTACTTTTGTGTCTACTGCTTGTTTTAAAATTTAATCTAAAATTTTTTCCTTAAAACTTTAAACGCTATATTTTTAATTCACGTTGGTAAAAACAAGTTGTCTACTCAAACAGGTGCATTCATTCAAATATAGCTTTTAAAGTTGTAGTACAAGCATATATATATATGCATGTAGCTAATAATTTATGAAATCAAAGTACTGAGATTTTAAATAAATGTAGGCATAGAAATTCCTGGTCATTGGAATAGAGCCTCTGTAGGTTTTTTTTTTATTTTCTTCTGTCACGCTATGCTAATTAATTTTTAGTGGTTTTATCAATAAATATTGTTTTATGTCATTTCCTCTTTAGCCAGATTACCCTGTAGATCCGTTTAGGCTGTTCCTGGTGCTTTAGGATTTTTTTATATATATATATATATATATATATATATATATATATATATATATATATATATATATACGATGCAATGAGAACGAAAGTAATATATAGCATTAATCCAAAAGAGGGCTCGATTCGGATAACAGAGTGATAATTATTTTTTATAATTTTATCATATAGACAAAAACAATTTACTCACTTCAAAGATGCAAATTCGTTTCGGTGCATTTGAATTGCACCTCGACTGGTGCGAACGAAAAATGCTTATGAACAATTCTGCTTGCAGGCAAGTTGTATATGAAACGTCACTTCCTTTTTTTCCATTTGTTTGAAGATGGAAACTGATGAGATGGAAAAAAAGGAAGTGACGTTTCACATATGGCTTGCCTACAAGCAGAATTGTTCATAACCATTTTCGGTTCTCAACCGTCGAAGCGCGATTGAAATGCACTGAAACGAAGTTGCATCTTTGTAGTGAGTGAACTGTTTTTTTTACTATAAGATAATATATATATATATATATATATATATATATATATAATAAGTTGTATGGATATGAGTTTGTGAACCTGAGTTTCATGCTTTTGCGATCATCAGACGAACTCTTGCTCTATCACTGATATTAAGCACTTTCCATTAAGTGGCACGCATATAATATATATATATATAATCAGATAGAAAAAGAAGGAGAATGGGAGTGGGTATATTTTCTCAGCTTGTTTTCTTTCTTACTAGAACTAATCTGTCTTTCTGGGCCAGGTTGTCGGCACATCATCATGGTACTCTTTGAAGATCGACGCCTTCTCATGTAAATTACCTCCTAATATATCGACATCACTCACTCTCACTCGACAAGAATCTATGTCTTTTATTAATTTGCCCAAAATCACCGCAAGAAAAAAAAAGTTAGCCATCCACTAATATTTAATGCGTTTATTACTATCGTGACAATAATATCAAATGTCTTTCGGCTGTGATTATTTCAGAATTGAACGAATCACAATTTTTTTTTTTATCGTTTTGTTTTGGGGTTTGTTTTTTTTAATTATGAGTAATTTTTTTTTATTTACTTATTTCTTTATTTCGGAATACTTATTTTCCATCAACGTTTTTTGTTGGAATTTGATCTCTTCCAGTTCATGATTTTCGAAAATCTTCTCAAAGGCCGACTTTTGATTAAAATCTGATTTTCTTTGTAATTTGGTTTAATTTAATGAAGAAAGTATAAAGTTTTGGACCACTGGTTTTCAGATTTATTCTTGCCGACGACTACATTACTGCGGAATTTAATTAAAAACAATAAATAAATACCAGAGAGAGAAAGAAACATCTGTGTGTTCCTTGTTGGCTTTGTGAACAAAGACAGGAGGTTGGCCTTTGTTCTTTGTGCTTTCGAAATTAAAGAAATCATCAGGACGAGGAATTCACATCGAAACGCATTAATTCAATTCCACTTAATTACGAGTTTAAACAACAAATAATAAATTAATAAAAACCAAATATAGGATATTGTCACCTACTCCTTTCTTCTTCTATGTGCTGTCTCCCTTCAGGACGTTGACGATCTTGGCTCTCCACAATTTCTCCTCATGTTCTTTGTAGCTATTTCAATATATTTTATCTTTTTTCTCTCCTAAGACTTGATCCTCCATCAATTGACTCAAGCTCGTTAGGAAGGTTATGCGATGTTTGTCTCTGTCCCTCTTGCATTCAATCTGTTATGTGAGTATTACATTTTCCAAACCTTCTTTTCTCATTATATGCCCATCTATCTCTTCTTGATTTTATCTATAAGTGTCCCTTTTGTTTCCAGAAGGACGTTTAAAGAATTATGGAATTATCAAATTAATTTACTAACAACCAGAAAGAAACAGCTGACATTTTGGTTTCGTTTCGTTTCTTTTTTTTACGGCATATCAGTCTCAAAGGGTTATTTAATGCCAACAAGATTTTTATTGCTGGTAATTTTTTTTCCAATCATACATTGTTGGCAAATTTTTTTTCAAAAATGTATTACTGCTAAAAGCATTTTTTCAAAAGCGTATTGCTGGCAACATTTTATTCTTCGAATATGTTTTGTTACAAACATGGTGATATTCGATGAGTAGCCTAGACGTAGCATTATGCCGAAGAGATGGGCACCCAGTCAGGATCGAAAACACTACACATTTGAAATTGTTTTAGCGAGACAAGCTTGCTAACCATTACACCACCTCGAGGTGCCGGTATTGGCTCTAATATTTTTTCCTACAAAAATGTATTACTGGTCATATTTTTTTCTTCAAAAATGTATTGCTGCTAATGTTTCTTCCTTCGAAAATGTATTGTTTGTGATATTTTTTCCTTCAAAAATGTATAACTGGTCATATTTTTTTTCTTCAAGAATTTATTGCTGGTAATATTTTTACCTCAAAAATGTATTGCTGGTAATATTTTTTCCTTCAAAAATTTATTACAATAAAAGTATATTGCTGGTTATATTTTTTTTCAAAAATGTATTGCTGGCAATAATGTATTGCTGGTAATAATTTTTTCTTCAAAATTTCTTTTTCGGTAATATGTTTTACAAAAATGTATTTTTGGTATTAAAAGCTATTTTTACGCTTTCATAGCGTTTTGACTCTCGTTTGGGATTAACTATTTGCCCATAGCTGGAACCCTAACAGGTGCTACCACCCCCGGTCAGGGTGGATCTAGAAACACCAGTAATTAAGAGGTGGTTCCACGTTCCTCAAAACCTCCTGATCAGAGGCCTTGCTGTTGAATGTAGTTTTTAGTCTTACTCAGGACGCTGAAATATTGGAAAAGAATTGGAGAATTTAATACTTGCATCGTACATCGAAGGCAGAAGCAGGAGAAAGCAACAGTTAAATTATCTGACAATTTTAAACAAGTGGATGGAGAAACAAGTGCCTCAATGACAAGTTTTATTTTTTTTAAAGCATTTCACCCCTAGCGAGGCGGGAAGCCACTAGCACGCAAGGGGTTATAGAGGATTTGGAGCGAGAGGAAATAGGAGTGATAGAGAAAAGGATGAAGAGAAGGCTAGTGAATAGATCAAGGCATCAGGAGATGACGATTGACATTACATTTCAATAGTTGGATATTATAGCTCTCAGGGAAACTGGAATAGGGAAGAGAGTTCCACAGGCGAGAAGTGCGAGACATGAAGCTATTGGAGTAGAAGAGGCGGCTACATTTAACAGTTTCAACAGTGATAGGGTGAGAGCGGGATGCCAGCCTCGTAGGACGCTTGAAGCAGCTCATTGGAGCAATTACCATGAAAGTATTTGTAAAAAAGGCAGAGAGAAGCGGATTAATAAAATAATGAATATTACTGGAATTAATAAAAGACAGTGAGCTGTGAATTTGCTTGATTCATTTTCGACGGCTTATCAACCATTTCCAGATTATTGAAAGACAGAAAATATTATAAAATTGTAAGAATCTTTTTCGGACATAATAATGATTTAGTGATGCGAGTCTTTACAAATTAACCCATAGCTGGGGAGCGAAGAGGTGAATTCATACCGTCCCTAAGGGTAATTGCACGTAAGTGAATATAATGAACCCAACGGGATTTAGAACTCAGTCTCCGATTAACAATTCCGAGCCATTATCCATTTCACCACCCGCACATCCAAGTTTACAGCACCTGGTATTCCCAGGCGGTCACCCATCTAGGTATTGATCAGGCTCGACGTTGCTTAACTCCGCTGATTGTGTTTCAGCGTAATGTGGCCATAAGCCTAGGAAGCTGTGGATAGCCATGATCTTCCATGTCCCTTCAGGACATGGTTCATAGAGAGAAAAACAGAAAGAAACACCTTTTTAGATTAAATATTTGTTGCCTTTCAAACAGTTTCAGACATCATTCTACACTTTGTTTCTCCTTTTAAAATAAAAATAAAAAACAACAACACTAAAATTGATTACCCTTAATTGATTTTTATGGTTTATCAACCCTCAAGGATTATTTAAAGCCGAAACCTGTTTTGGACTTTAAGAATATTTTCTAGCGGGGAATTTTGCATGATCAATTATTTGAAAATAACAGTGATTTTTCTGCATGCCAATCCTACTATTTAACCCATAGATGGGGAGGTGGATAGATTTATACTTTTCACTATTTATTTGCGTGTAAGTGAATGTAAAGATGCCGACTGGAATTCGAACTCGACTCTCCGACTTTAGAGCTATTAACCATTACACCCTGATTGCCGTGGAAAAAGAAAATTTCATTTTCATCCTTTGTTGGTAGCTAAAACGACTTTCATTGTTTTCTTGACTGCAAGGAATTATTCTTATTAGGAAAGAAAATTAAGGCGAGTACTTCTTTCAGTAAAGGCAGATATACTGATCCAATAAAAAGCCCTTAACCTCAAATGCGAGAAACTATATTCGCCATGTTTCTCTTTGTTTAACAGCACATCAACATGGGTAATTTTATGACGAAATTTAATTTTCCTAGGAGCTTTAAAGTAACAAAAACATGATATATGTTATTCTGCTTTCACAGTTGAATATATGGTAGATGATACTCAGCTTTTTTGCATATACCTGTCTGTGTAGACATAATTACTACAGGCGATGATGTGTTTTATGTTGTGGTTGTGTGAAGTTATATTTTGGAATACAGTTTGATTTCTTTAATAAATTGTAGGACATTGAAGGGATTAATGTCATGAAAAAGTTCTTTCATGTTGGTTGTTTGGTTGATTTTGTTTAGCGGTATATCAACACCTCTATGGGTTATTTAATGCCGAAATCTAAATATTTTGAACCAATTTTATGACTTCAACTAAATATATTTTGAGCGCAATTTCATACCTCCAACTCCAGATAAAATCTATTGTTCGTCAATTTGCTATAAAATGTTTTGTTGGTAAATCTACTATATATATTACAAAAGATATTGTTGGTCATTGTGCTTTAAAAATGTATTAGTGGTAATTTTACTATAAATATTTATTGTTTGTAAATATTTTTATATAAAAATGTATTGCTTATATTTTTACTATAAAAATATATTTTTTATACTTTCATTGTTTTTTTTTTTGGGGGGGGTCACTATTTAACCATAGCTGGGACCCTAATAGGTGCCAGAGTATGAGTTGACCTGGGAACAACAGCAATTGAGATTTGCTTCATGTTGTTCAAAACCTACAGTCTCTCGATCAGAGATCTTGCTGCCAGATGTAGTTCAACCTCACACTCAGGAATATCGCCAGTTTCGATTACTTTCTTACAAATTTGTTATTTCATAACTTAGACGAAATTTCAAATTTGTTATTTTCAGAACTTAGATGAATATTTCTTTAAAATATACAAGTTCTTATAATGTGGAACATTGTTTTAAGTGCACACTCATTTCGATATTGACACTGTTAGATAATTCAAATAAAGCAACCTGTGAAAAGCGTATTGTCGACACAGTCAACTACAGTAATGTTGATCTACTCATTTCTGAAAGTAATCAAGACTAATCATTACATTTCAACTTTGTTGCATTACAATCGTTAATTTTGCTTAATTGATTCCAATCAAACAAAATAAACATTAGCTTGCCATTAGCTCTTTGATATATATATATATATATATATATATATATATATATATATATATATACGAGTATATGATTGGTGTATACGGAATAAATTCCAATAACCAACAATTACTATTCTTAAAATAATACTCAATTCAGATATAATTATTTATTTAAAAATTATAATATAAATATGTTATAAAATCACTACAAAAATAGCCATTTTGTTTCAACATTTCTGGTGTCTTATCAAGTGATGATGTTGAATGTAAAATTTTAAAAGTTTCAAAACAAAACTTTTAAAACCATTTATTTTACATTCAACATCATCACTTGATAAGACACTGGGGTGTTGGAACAAAATGGCTATTTTTGTAGTGATTTTATAACATATTCATATTATAATTTTTAAATAAATAATTATTTATACATATATATATATATATATATATATATATATATATATATATATATATATATATATTGTCATCCGCAAAAAAGACTGTTTCACAGCTCATCAGTATGGCTAGACATCCGATTGCCTAAAGCCTGATCGAAACATGACTGATTTGGCATCAGTCGGGGCTTTTACCCTGTGATATCAGCGCCCGGTAGAGAGGAAGACGGATTTTTTACGTACTTATTCTTCAAATAAACGCACCAATAACCGAGAGGACTCAATTCATCGAAGAGCTTAGCAGTATTAGCATTACTAGTAATTGTTTACAAATTCGCGCTTTCTTTCCAGAGTTCTCCACCGGAATCAAACTTTCCGGGGGCGTATACATATATATATATATATATATATATATATATATATATATTACTACACCATAATAAAAGAAGTTTTAACATAGGGATAATAACTTAATATTTAACCATTAAGATCGAATAAAAGAGATATAGACTGAATAAAATCGAATAAAATAAATATAATTTAACGTACCTTTCGACCGACACTTCGTCAGAAGTTAATCGTCGGTATTTTTTAAGAAGTTGTAAAAATTTGGAGAGAAGACTAGAGGGGGTGAAATTAGTTTCATCCAGATCGAGCCAATGATACCCAAACAGTTTTAATTTATGTCTACACAGAGCCGGACATTGTGTCTTATTTACAACAGTTTCTAAGATATTCAGGTAGTGTTTTGTCCCAGGCTCTGTGCAAAACAGGAAAGAACTCTTCTGAATAATTGTTCCTACAATTATTTATACTTAACATGAAATAAATTAGAACTGTTTGGGTAGTCATTGGCTCGATCTGGATGATAATATATATATTTTTCCTCTTGTTTTCTCTACAATTTTAAGATCCTATTTTAAAAAAATAAATACCCTTTCAGTAGTGATTTAATACCGACGATTGACTTCTGACGAAGTGTCAGTCGAAAGAGGTTATATTTATTTTATTCGATTTTAATCGGTAAATATTAAATTATGACTAATCTTAAATATATATATATATATATATATATATATATATATATATATATATATATATATATATATATATATATATATTTAAGATTGGTTCATATATCAACACTTAGAGGCGACAGGCTGTTTCATGCCAGATGCAATCGTCAGGACAGCCTATTTACACACGCTCTATCTCTGATATTGAGCATTTTATCCCATAAATATAGCACACCTTAAGAGTATATTTAGTCATATATATATATATATATATATATGTGTGTGTGTGTGTGTGTGTGTGTGTGTGTGTGTGTGTGTGTGTGTTCTTCATCTATCATAGAGTTCTTGAAGTTTTTTCATATTTGCGGCAGTTTCGTAGGCAAACGTAAACAAATTCTCTTTGTTTACGTAAACAAAGAGATTTTTTTGTTTACGTTTGGATACGAAACTGTGTAGTTATGGTTAACATTGAGGTGTCTATGACAGAAGCTTCGCTTGAAAACACGACATCTGGACTAGTCGGATCGACTGTTCTCCGTGGCCAATTCGGTAAGGTGTACCGGGCTAAACGTTTGCTCCTTTTTTTTTACCATGGGGGACGCAGGTTCGATTCCTTTCAGAGGTCGCAAATCATTTCCTTAATAAGATTTCTCGAACATTCAGTCTGGTGAACAAAATTAAAATAAATATACTATTTAAATTAGCCTACTCAAATACGAATATTCACTAAAACTACAATTTAAAATGATAAAAAATACGTATGTGCATGAGAGAGAGAGAGAAAATTTACAGACATTTTACGCATTCTGATTAATTGAATTTCTGAATGAACCGACTAATGTTTGTATTTGGTTTATAATAAAGATAAAAGAGCAATATAATTAAAATTCCATTAACGAAGGAGAATACATCAGTTTAAAACAAAATGTAGCAATTTCACGGTTTTCCTATTTATGTTTCTGATGAATCGTAATGCTTCAGTTAATGATTGAGTAAGCTCTCTTTTCAGCTTTGATAGAGACCTTCTGCCAGGTTTCAAACTTTCAAGAATCAGATCAGACCAAAAATGGAGTATTGTTCCCATATCTGCGCTTGAGTTGCTCAATGTTTGCATTTCCGTCTTGACAAAGTCCTTCTGCCACACATAATCCTTAAAAGAGTCAGAATAGACCAAAAATGGAGTATGGCTGATACATCTGGACAGACGTTACAGAATCCTTACTTTTCAGTCTCGGTAATGTCCTTCTGCCACATTTCGTCCTTAAAAGAGTCAGATTAGACTAAACATTGAGTATCGCTGATATATCTGGACAGACGCTACAGAATCCTTACCTTTTCAGCCTTGATAAACTCCTTCCGCCAAGTTTCATTCTTAGAAGAGTCAGATTAGACCAAAAATGGAGTATCGCTGATATATCTGGACAGACGCTACAGGATCCTTACTTTTCAGCCTCGATAATGTCCTTCAGCCACACTTCACCTTAAAAGAGTCAGATTCGACGAAAAATGGAGTATCGCTGATATATCTGGACAGACGCTACAGAATTCTTGCTTTTCATCCTTGATAATGTCCTTCTGCCATATTTCATCCTTAAAAGAGTCAGATTAAAACCAATATATAGTATCGGAGATATATCTGGACAGACGCTATAGAATCCTTACTTTTCAGCCTTGATAATGTCCTTCTACCACACTTCATCCTTAAAGAATAAGATTAGACCAAAAATGGAATATCGCTGATATATCTGGACAGACGCTACAGAATCCTTACTTTTCAGCCTCGATAGAGTCCTTCCGCCAAGTTTCATTCTTAGAAGAGTCAGATTAGAGCAAAAATGGAGTATCGCTGATATATCTGGACAGACGCTGCAGAATCCTTACGTTTCACCCTGATAATGTCCTGCCGCACTTCATTCTTAAAAGAGTCAGATTAGACGAAAAATGGAGTATCGCTGAGATATCTGGACAGACGCTACAGAATTCTTACTTTTCATCCTTGATAATGTTCTTCTGTCACACTTCATCCTTAAAGAATCAGATTAGACGAAAAATGGAATATCGCTGATATATCTGGACAGACGCTACAGAATCCTTATTTTTCAGCCTCGATAGAGTCCTTCCGCCAACTTTCATTCTTAGAAGAGTCAGAATAGACTAGAAATGGAGTATCGCTGATATATCTGGACAGACGCTACAGAATTCTTACTTTTCAGCCTCGAAAAAGTCCTTCTGGCACACTTCTTCCTTAAAAGAATCAGATCAGACCAAATATGGAGTATCGCTGATATATCTGGACAGGCGCTACAGAATGCTTACTTTTCATCCTTGATAATGTCCTTCTTCCATATTTCATCCTTAAAGAATCAGATTAGACCGAAAATGGAATATCGCTGATATACTTGGACAGACGCTACAGAATCCTTACTTTTCAGCCTCGATAGAGTCCTTCTGCCAAGTTTCATTCTTAGTAGAGTCAGATTAGAACAAAAATGGAGTATCGCTGATATATCTGGACAGACGCTACAGAATCCTGACTTTTCAGCCTCGATAGAGTCCTTCTACCAAGTTTCATTCTTAGAAGAGCCAGATTAGACTAAAATGGAATATCGATGATATATCTAAACAGACGCTACAGAATCTTACTTTTCAGCCTCGATAGAGTCCTTCTACCAAGTTTCATTCTTAGAAGAGTCAGATTAGACTAAAATGGAATATCGCTGATATATCTGGACAGACGCTACAGAATCCTTACATTTCAGCCTCGATAATGTCCTTCTCCCACACTTCATCCTTAAAAGAGTCAGATTAGACGAAAAATGGAGTAACGCTGATATATCTGGACAGACGCTACAGAATTCTTACTTTTCAGCCTCGAAAAAGTCCTTCTGGCACACTTCTTCCTTAAAAGAATCAGATCAGACCAAATATGGAGTATCGCTGATATATCTGGACAGGCGCTACAGAATGCTTACTTTTCATCCTTGATAATGTCCTTCTTCCATATTTCATCCTTAAAGAATCAGATTAGACCGAAAATGGAATATCGCTGATATATTTGGACAGACGCTACAGAATCTTTACTTTTCAGTCTCGATAGAGTCCTTCTACCAAGTTTCATTCTTAGAAGAGTCAGATTAGACTAAACTGGAATATCGCTGATATATCTGGACAGACGCTACAGAATCCTTACATTTCAGCCTCGAAAAAGTCCTTCTGTCACACTTCTTCCTTAAAAGAATCAGATCAGCCCAAGTATGGAGTATCGCTGATATATCTGAACAGGCGCTACAGAATCCTTACTTTTCTTCCTTGATAAATTGCTTCTGCAAAGTTTCATTCTTAGAAAATTCATATTAGACCAAAAATGGAGTATCGCTTATATATCTGGACAGACGCTACAGAATTCTTACCTTTCAGCCTTGATAATGTCCTTCCGCCACACTTCATCCTTAAAGAATCAGATTAGACGAAAAATGGAATATCGCTGATATATCTGGACAGACGCTACAGAATCCTTACTTTTCAGCCTCGATAGAGTCCTTCCGCCAAGTTTCATTCTTAGAAGAGTCAGATTAGACCAAAAATGGAGTATCGCTGATATATCTGGACAGACGCTACAGGATCCTTACTTTTCAGCCTCGATAATGTCCTTCAGCCACACTTCCCCCTTAAAAGAGTCAGATTCGAAGAAAAATGGAGTATCGCTGATATATCTGGACAGACGCTACAGAATTCTTACTTTTCATCCTTGATAATGTCCTTCTGCCATATTTCATCCTTAAAAGAGTCAGATTAAAACCAATATATAGTATCGGAGATGTATCTGGACAGACGCTATAGAATCCTTACTTTTCAGCCTTGATAATGTCCTTCTACCACACTTCATCCTTAAAGAATAAGATTAGACCAAAAATGGAATATCGCTGATATATCTGGACAGACGCTACAGAATCCTTACTTTTCAGCCTCGATAGAGTCCTTCCGCCAAGTTTCATTCTTAGAAGAGTCAGATTAGAGCAAAAATGGAGTATCGCTGATATATCTGGACAGACGCTGCAGAATCCTTACTTTTCAGCCTCGATAGAGTCCTTCCGCCACACTTCACCCTTAAAAGAGTCAGATTCGACGAAAAATGGAGTATCGCTGATATATCTGGACAGACGCTACAGAGTTCTTACTTTTCATCCTTGATAATGTCCTTCTGCCATATTTCATCCTTAAAAGAGTCAGATTAAAACCAATATGTAGTATCTGTGATATATCTGGACAGACGCTACAGAATCCTTACTTTTCAGCCTTGATAATGTCCTTCTGCCACACTTCATCCTTAAAGAATAAGATTAGACCAAAAATGGAATATCGCTGATATATCTGGACAGACGCTACAGAATCCTTACTTTTCAGCCTCGATAGAGTCCTTCCGCCAAGTTTCATTCTTAGAAGAGTCAGATTAGACCAAAAATGTAGTATCGCTGATATATCTGGACAGACGCTACAGAATCCTTATTTTTCAGCCTTAAAAAATCCTTCTGTCACACTTCATCCTTAAAAGATTCATATTAGACCAAAAATGGAGTATCCCTGATATATCTGGAGAGACGCAACAGAATCTTTATTTCCAGCCTCGATAATGTCCTTCTGCCAAGTTTCATTCTTAGAAGAATCAGATTAGACCAAAAATGGAGTATCGCTGATATCTGGCCAGACGCTACAGAATCCTTACTTTTCAGTCTCGATAATGTTCTTCTGCCACACTTCATCCTTAAAGTCATATTAGACCAAAAATGGAGTATCGCTGATATATCTGGACAGATGCTACAGAATCCTTACTTTTCAGCCTCCATAGAGTCCTTCTGCCAACTTTCATTCTTAGAAGAGTCAGATTAGACCAAAAATGTAGTATCGCTGATATATCTGGACAGACGCTACAGAATCCTTACTTTTCATCCTCGATAATGTCCTTCTGCCACACTTCATCCTTAAAAGAGTCAGATTAAACCAAAAATGGAGTATCGCTGCCATATTTTGTTTTGAACTGCTCAATCTTGACTTTCCAAAATTCGAAATATTTTAGGCGGTCTTGCGTTGTACTTATTTTCCATTCTGCATTTTTGTTACTGTGCCTTTTGCTTTTCTGAATATTTCTATGCCATATATTCAGATGCGTTCAATTTCTTTTCGTGCTACCAATTCAGAAACTTACAACTCAGACATAACATGGTGCTTCTACGGACTCGAACCGCCTTCATTTGCTCCGTATTTCAAATGTAAGGATAAAGTTCCGACCAGAAAGCTTTTTCCCAACAAATGCCACTTTGTGGCAAAACTCCCACGTGTGTGCTTTCCTGGACACTACAATTTTAACCGCATCAATTCTAATTTTTATCTGTTCCTTAGCTGCATAATATTCACTTCATACGAATTCTTCTTTCATTCATATCACACACCTTACTCATAATATCCAAAAGGCAACCTTCTACGCGGAGTTGCTCTTGAGTATCGTATTGGATGATTTACTGTTAACATTCTACGCTTCTTCAAATAAAGGGTTAGAAGTGAAGGCGCCAAATCCGTGCAGAAATATCTAGACTGTCAAATGGCTTTGAGCGAGTAAAACCTGAGGTTGTTGACAAAGATAATTCTTTTTTAACATTAAGAGTTGACGCTACAGAATCACAAATAAATTACTGTGCCAAATAGCAAAAACTACATGAGGACTACCAACAGCAGCAACAAATAAAATGGATAGCACTTGTAACATAATCAAGATGTTGACATTCCACAACACTTCAATAATGGAAAGAGCAATAACAATTACTGGACTTGAGAAACCTATTTTCCTGAAAAATACTTTTAAGAGAAAGATTTTATAATTTTCAATCGAAAACAGGTGTGTCTACCCAGCCAATGAATGCCAAAAATTTCCTTATAAGAAATCAGTTAATATTACCATTAACAATGTTTTAATTTACACTTGAAACCGGTGAATTTATTTAACAAATGTAACAACCTTGGTAGGCAGGCAAGCATAGTTTGTGAACGTTTTATTTCAAGTATATTTCTTTGCAAGTAAAATGTTCTAACAGTCTCGTGGGAGAGCCTCCAAATGTTTCTCCGTTTCTTTAATGATTGAGATAATCTGGCAACAACTGTACATTTTTTTTCTGCAACAAGGCTCACAACTCCATTTCAAACCCCACATTCCTGCCGGCAGTCGAGACGCACTTTGGTAAATAATGAGATCAGAACCCAGAAGTAATCGCGTAATGTTCTGTCTCCAGTTTCGCTAAAAAGTAGCGGCAAGTTTTTTTTTTTTTTTTTTTTGAAAAACAAGGAAAAAACGCAAATAATTAGTTTCACTAAGCTTAGTAAAACGCTGTTAGAACAGAGTGGATTTGAATTAATGAGAAGTGAAGAATAAAGTCTTTTTTTAGCCGCGTTAAAAAAAGCTCAACGTATATTTTTCATTTATCGTTATTATAAAGTAAATGCAAAATTTAGCCGGTTCATTTAGAATTCCAATTAATCAGAAAGAACAAAACGGCCTAAACACCATTAATATATATATATATATATATATATATATATATATATATATATATATATATATATATATATATATATAGGGTGTATCGAAATACTTTCATAAACCTTATTGGCGGGTTCCTCACACCAGAAAAAGGATAAGAGTCCATATGAACGCAAAATTTCGTATTGAGTTATTAACTTTAAAGTTAAAGACGCTGTTGAATGTACAATCCGAGATACAATGCATCTACAAACTTTGCAACGGATCCTGTTTCAGTAACGCAACGATAAACAGCGGTTGGGTGACTTGGCTGCCTTCGGTTTGAAAACGCAATCTGATACAGTCGTGCAACCTCGCGTCCATTACC
Organism: Acanthosepion pharaonis; assembly: GCA_903632075.3. Classification (NCBI taxonomy): domain Eukaryota; kingdom Metazoa; phylum Mollusca; class Cephalopoda; order Sepiida; family Sepiidae; genus Acanthosepion; species Acanthosepion pharaonis. The sequence continues at coordinate 840,672 of CAHIKZ030000025.1, forward strand.
ATTCGCGCGGCCGTATATCAAAATCATATCTGCCTGCTCACGATATGAACATCCTGACATTGTTAAACGGAAGACTTCTCAGTTAATTCAATACTGCACACGTTAAAAGTTGAACGCAGACCAGCCACAGATGTACACGAATGACAAATGTAACCTAGTCTTCATAGCAACTCAGTGGCGTCTACCTTCAAATTTCTTTAAACTTAATAACTCAAAAACGAAAGATTTGCCGATATATGTTTATTTGAACTTTTATCCTTCTTTTGGTTTAATGAACCTCGCCTTGCTTGGTGTGAACTGATCACATATATATATATATATATATATATATATATATATATACATATATATATATATATATATATATATATATATATATATATAATTAAGTAATTCATAGAGTTTAGAAGTATCCTCAACAGAATGCAGAAAGCACTGGACGCCCGTTTCGTCCTATATTTGGGACTATTCAGCAGTGCGCACCCACTACTGAGAATTGAAACCCATGACTATATGAGGCAAACGTCATAGCAACTGTACCAACAGGCCTCGGTGACGAAGAGGTGACGAATTAAACTCGATATAGCGACGTTCGATCACATATTCCGTGGTGGAACTCATCCGAGTTTCCTTTACCCATAGGACTGTGCCCCTACAAGTCACGACTACTATCCCCACGTCTCTCTAACTGGGGCATTAGAGCAGGTTCAGGCAAAGACATACAAGTGATAAAAATTAAGGAGAATTTGAAATAATGATAATTAAGTAATTCATTGAGTGTAGAAGAATCTCCAACAGAATACAGACAGCAGTGAACGGCCGTTTCGTTGTATTCATTTTTTTAACAATCGGCGCTATATCGAATCTAATTTTTTGTCACCGAGGTCCGTTGGTACAGTTCGTATGAGGTTTGTCTCATATCGTAACGGGTTTCGATTCTTGGTAACGGATGCGCACAATTATTGCTGGTGAGCCCTCAAAATAGGACGAAATGGCCGTCCAATCCTTTCTGCATTCTGTTAAGGATTCTTCTAGATTCGATGAATTACTTAATTACGATTATCTCAAATCCTTCTAATTTCTATCATATATATATATATATGTGTGTGTGTGTGTGTGTGTGTGTGTGTGTGTGTGTGTGTGAAAAGTGTATATAAATATATATATATATATGTATAATTATTTATATATTATATGCGCGGTACTTATTAGAAAGCGCTCAATATCAGAGATAGAGCTAACATATTTGGTTGGATAGATGTGAGTTTGTGACCCTGGGTTTCACGTTGCCTGACGATCGCTAAAGCGTGAAACCCAGGGTCACAAACTCACATCTATCCAACAAAATATATATATATATATATATATATATTATAGTATAGCTGGCCACTCGTATTCGAAGATACCTGTCTACTATGGCTGCTAGATAATCCCTAATGCAGAAGCTTGCTCAGGCACATTTGTGTTTATGCAACACCCACAGAGCCCACTTGTGGTTTACACTGCAACTATACTGAGCAGACCTTGGTTACATTTTCAGGAAAAGAGCCTGTTATCTAGCGTGTTCATCAATTTGAACAAGGCCGGCACGCTCAAGTCCTCGGCCACGATGACTTGTGACTTCGTGTTAGCACTGCTATCGACAGCCCCCAACGATTCCTCCTACTCAATTTCACTCACAAGGCTTGGTATGGTTTTCAGGCCCTTTCCAAAGGTACCCCACGAAGACATTACAACAATGCGGTGCTGAAACTTCAAAGTTGGCATGACTGAAATATCACCTCTCAGTTAAGTGACAGATTTTGTCACAGTAATTCTATATATCATAAAATATAGTTTTATGGTTTGCTAGATGGGGTCTGCGTAATTTAGATTGACTTATGCACAACCTTGGAAAAGGTATGAATCCCTCTCTTCCCGCCCCTGCTATGAACAGCAGACCAGATTGGGTTCTTTAGCATTAGTTGGCAACCAGTCTACCGCAGAAATAAAATGCAACCTACAGCGAGAAAAAATCTGCTTCGTCAGTCATGTATCATACTTAATACTTAACTTAGCACTTAACTCACATAAGACATTTTTTATGCTTATAAGTTCTTTTTATAGATATAAACATAAAAAATATCTCAAAATAATTGTCGGATTTTGTCCTTTTCATAATGTGTGACGTCATTTGTTTACATTTGAATATGCATTGAGCAGATATGAATGAATGAATGAGAGAAAATCATGGAGAATTGTAGTTTAAAAACATTAAAATCGACCTTGCTAACCGAAACGCTCCTCTGTGTCTCAATCGGTAAAAGCACGTCAGGCTATATGACGGTTCCGTATAAGATACAGGTTCGATTCCTGTCGGAGGACGCATATTTTCTATGACAATTTGTCGGACATTCAGGCCGGTAAATGTCTTTAATACTGTTTATTATAAACAGAGCATTTACTTAAATATTTGTATATATAAAAAGAACGTATAAATATAAAAAATGTCTTAAAATAATTGTCCATCATTTCATAATATATATATATATATATATATGTGTGTGTGTGTTTGTGTGCGTGTGTATTAAGAAAGACTAATCCCTAAATACATTATGATCAGCAGACACACACAAACACATATACAGGATCTTCACAGTAACCCTCTACTTTGAGTGGCTCTTGGGCCTTGTATTGGGTGAACATACGTAAAAAAAAATGAACGTTATTCAAACGAAATGATATTTACGAGGATGGATCAAGAAATTTGTAGCCTGAAATGCACATTAACTGAAACTTGATCTGAGATATTTACTGCATAATGTTCGATTAAATGTGCTTGATTTATTCACAAATAAAGTGCATTGACAAGAAAATATGAAAATATTTGATTTTAGGTAGCTGATATATATATATATATATATATATATATATATATATATATATATGTGTGTGTGTGTGTGTGTGTGTGTGTGTGTGTGTGGAGAGAGATGTGTTATTTGTCCTGACCTGGTTTCCTGACATTTTTCATTCTCTTCTCCATCATTGTAACGTAGCTTCCCTGTGCCTTTTCTACAAATATTTTCATGGTAATTGTTCTGATGAACTTTCTTCAATGGTACCTAGACTTTATTAATTTAAGCGCAGTACTAGATTGGCGGCAAGGTCTCATCATTTTACAGTTGAAATGTCTTGATATCAGTTCCTGCTTCCAATTCAATGTTTATCTCCAAAAATTTAACTTTTGTCTTCCGAATTCCTGTATTTTTGTTATTGTCTCTCCTTAATAGTGTTTTTTTTTTCTCCTCATATTTTCTTACACAATACATAAATCTGTTTGTTCTTTAAGAAAGCTTTTTGTAACTACTCGCCCAAAAAACGTAACCCTGTAACAGTCAGGGATCGATTTGGTACTGCATCGATATTCTAAAGAGTACCACTTTTTAATTCGATATAAAATCTATATTTTCTATTTTGACAAAATGTCGCGAACGAAGGAAGGTCTGAAGGATTCTCACCGACAAAAATGATTTCCAAAAAAATGACTTATTTTTTTACAGTCTATTTAAGTAATGTCCTGTCGAGACCACAAGGGTTGTGAGGTTGCTTATGATACTGAGGAAGGTGCTGGAGATTTAAAGAAGACTTATTCTATCACCCAACCTCTAAAGCAATTTACTCGACTTGACAAAATGATTTTCTTGACAAATCTTTAACGGACAGACTTCATAGATTAAGTTCTATACTAACGATTACTACTACTGCACTTATTACTTATGGAACTCTCTTCCAACTTCTTGCTTTCCAGCCAACTTTGATCTTCAAAACGTTTAGCTGCAATGTCAGTCGTTATTTTCTGTCTTCTTCATTCCTCTCCTTTTTTTGTTCTCGTTCGTTAATAATGTTTTTTCCTATTCCCTTACACTCGGTAGTCCCTTGCATCTTAGTGGCTTTATTGCCCTACTTGGGACGGAAAGAGAGATTGATTGATCAATTGATTGATTGATTGATTGATTGTTTATTTGTTTTACCAGCATATCAACCCCTGTGCGTTATTTAATGCTGAAATTGGATTTTCATTCAGGAATATTACAGAACATTTTAAGTGGTTACGAGGTTATCTGAATGACGGTCGTTCACTCTCTTGTCGATTCCAGCACTCACGAATGAGGTCGTAGATCTCCTTTGGGCAGTTGGGCGGTTGGGGAAGATATACTTGACGTCCGTCATTTCGATAATAATGTCCAGCATTTTCAATCACCTGTTCATCTGTTAACGCTTCATAAGGTTGTTCTTTTGCAAACGTTAATATTTCCCAGAGTGTAACAGCAAATGACCATACGTCACTTTTAGTCGTGAACTTGCCCTGTGGGAAAAAAAAAAATTTTTGTAAGTACAAAAATAGAGGATATTATAATAAGAAATTGGTTATTGAACATTTGACTAAAATTCATTTTAAGCTCTACTTCAAGAAAAAAAATTGATATTTATTGAGTGTTATTTTTATAGTGCTAATTCAAGTTTTGAACACAAAAATTGCTGAATAAATTTATATAAATGCATTCAACTGTTCATATGGAAGAATAAGGATTTAGTCAGATGTTGGTTATTTTAATTGAATGACCAGGTTTGGCTATAGGGTTACTGCACAGCTGACCAGTTTTCACCACATGTCTGAATTGAAGGTTAGAGAGCTATTCATTCAAGCTTAGCATGTAAACTGGTGGAATCAATCCTTTTCGATCAAACCACAGTTGGAGACCTCCAAATGTAAGGCTTGCTTTGGTCACAGGCACATGGTAATCCTCTGCCCAGACTGTTGACTTCAGCCTAGGAAGCTCTCCGTCTAGCAATGCTATGTTATTAAAGGAAAACATTAAATAAAATTACATTAAGCAACAGCAAACCATAACTATGTAATTTTATTGATGATAATCTAAAGTAAATTATACAAGTAGATTGTATTATACTAGGCAAAAGATTGATTGATTGTTTATTTGTTTTACCAGCATATCAAGCCCTGTGGATCATTTAATGCTGAAACTGGATTTTTATTCAGGGATGTTTCAAAACATTTTAAGTGCTTGTGAGGTTTTAAAATTGTTTTCAAAATATCACAAGTTTTATAGTTCAGGAGTATTTAAAAACATAAATTGTATGGTTCAAAATCCAAACTCTATTTTCTATAGAAGTTGGAAGTATTTTATTTTCTTCAGATATCCTATTATTTAGGCAGTAGGTATATCTTTGAAGAGCAGGTTAAGATATTTTGTTCTTGGTAATAGTTGCTATGTATTTTTTTTTATGCTTCTTCCATTCTATCAAGATATGTTTGACTGTGAGAAATTGATTGCAGTGGTTACATTGAGGTGTAGTTTCTGCCTTGAGCATATATGTGTGTGTGTGTCCAATTCTTATTTTGTTGAGCACTGTCTTGTCTGTGATCAGCTAATAGCTCTCCATATCCTTTCTTATTGTCAGCTGATGTTCATACAGTTTATTGTTTGTTTATTGAGCTGTAGTTTCTACCTTGAGCATATATGTGTGTGTGAGTGTGGGTGTCCAATTCTTATTCTGTTATTCGGAGGGGAGAGAGACACATCAGAGAGATAATAACACACGGCTTGAAACCTCGTTGAAATTAATAAACAAAATTCACGATTGTGACTTATTAGAAAATCAAATACGACTAAATAGTCGTGATGACTCTCAGACTTATTTAAATCAACATTACTAGGCTTATGGCTTTATCACGTTGAAACACCGGATCAACGAAGTTAAGCAACGTCGAGAGTGGTCAGTACCTTGATGGACGTCCGCTTGGGAATATCAGATGCTCTAAGCTTGCTTGTGAGAGTGATGCAATGGATAATTGAACTCAATTTGGAAATCAGAGAGCCGAGTTCTAATTTCAGTCGCGTTCGTTATATCCACTTTAGCGCAAATACTCTGTCGAAAGGTATGAATCTGCCTTTTATCTCTCCCCGCAACCGCCACTAACTCAAATTTAGTTAGTAGGACTTGCATCAGTATATCATTATTATCTCCAAAGAATTCTTACACTCTAAAAATAGTTCCTGTCCTTGAATAAACTGCAGTAGGTTGATAAGCCGTAAAAACAAACCAATCAAATAATCAGTATTGATATGGTTGACAGAGAGTCGACAATACGCTTTCAATCCCTGAGGTCGGCTTATTTTTGTCATCTAATAACAAATAAGGAAGAATAGAATCTGGTATGGTGAATATAGTTTCCTAAGCCGAGTCAGAAATGATGCCTTCCAAAAGCTAAGCAAAGTATGAAGAAGCATGAAAATCTCATTAGAAACAAAGTAAAGACTGCTGAACTGTTATGCAATATCCGTTTTCTTATATCCCAGTGAATTCTGGACAATTTTCAACCAGCTGAAAAGAAAACTGGAGGTCTGAAGCAACAAAAATATGGTTCTACAGAAAGATACTGAGAATACCGTAGCGTAAACTCGTAATGAGAAAAGAGGGCTTAGAAAATCAGATACTCACAGGACCGATTGAAAGCAAGAAGGAGAGTAAAACAATGCGAGCTTCAAAAATTAGATGGCGGAAGAAGATTTAGGGGAGATAAGAAAACAAAAGTTATTAATAGCGTCAAAGGACAGGAAATTGTGAAGAGTCATGATCGCAAATGAGGGAACGTGGCATATAAAAGAAAAAGAAGAAGGAGGAGGAGAAGAAGATGAAGAAGAAGAAGAAGCAGGAGGAGGAGGAGGAGAAGAAGAAGAAGAAGAAGAAGAAGAAGAAGAAGAAGAAGAAGAAGGAGGAGGAGGAGGAGAAGAAGAAGAAGAAGAAGAAGAAGAAGAAGAAGAAGAAGCAGGAGGAGGAGGAGGAGAAGAAGAAGAAGAAGAAGAAGAAGAAGAAGAAGAAGAAGAAGAAGAAGAAGAAGCAGGAGGAGGAGGAGGAGAAGAAGAAGAAGAAGAAGAAGAAGAAGAAGAAGATGAAGAAGAAGAAGAAGCAGGAGGAGGAGGAGGAGAAGAAGAAGAAGAAGAAGAAGAAGAAGAAGAAGAAGAAGAAGCAGGAGGAGGAGGAGGAGAAGAAGAAGAAGAAGAAGAAGAAGAAGAAGATGAAGAAGAAGAAGAAGCAGGAGGAGGAGGAGGAGAAGAAGAAGAAGAAGAAGAAGAAGAAGAAGAAGAAGAACAGAGTCAATGTTACTGAAAAGTATTTTTTTATTGTATCAGTTTATCTGACGTCGAGATATGTCTATTGAAATGATTTTAAAAAATCATTTCAATCGAAGCAAGGCAATAAAGCTGCTAAGATGCAAGGAATTTACTGTGAATGAAAGGAAATCGGAAAACATTATTTAAAAGAGAGGAGAATAAAATAACGATATTCAAGGAGACAGAAGATAAGGATTGGTGCTTCATATTAATTTTTGAGGATCTTAGTTGACAAGAAAGCAAGAAGCCACAAGAGTTCCACAGGAGAAAGGTACCAGAGAAGAATCTATTAGAATAGAACTTACGGTTATCTATAGAAATTTCAACAGTAAAACAAGGAGGCCCATCTATCAATATAGTACTACGATTAAATTCATGAAGTCGATATACCAGAGAAAAGGTTATAGATTATTTTATAGAAATTCTTTATAGAAAATTTATAGAAAATTATACATGAAAATCTTTATAGAAAAGGCACGGGGTCGCTACGCTACGGAAGAAATGTGATTGAAACCGAAATGCCAGATCAGGACCGATCAATTTGCAGATTCTTCTTTGGATATTTCACAAGAATCTCTAGATACACAACAGAAGCACCAGATAAAATGTGGCTAAAATATTCAGTTTTGAACATATGAAGGTGCAAAGTAGATTGTGGTGAGAAAAAATCAAGTAATATTTTTTTCCTCCTGAACAGTGTCGCGAACCAAATGAAAACATTTCTACACACCATCACATGATCGAAAAGGGATATTGTATCTCCAGGGTAATCAGCTTTAGTGTTGCTTTTGAGTTTAAGTAGAGAAAGAACATTTGGGAATCATTACTGCAACTGTTTGAAAAGCAGCAAGCATTTAATCTAAAAGCGGCGCAAACAGAACTTAATATAAGCTTCACCCTCTCTGAATCATATCTCTGTAGAACATGGTTAAACAAGGTTTAATGTGATACACGCATGGCACATAACATGACTGACGAGGCAGATTTTTTCCCGCAGTATGTTGTCATTTCTTTCTGCGGTAGACCAATTGCCATCCAAAGCTATAGAACCGGGTTTGTCCTGCTATTTACCCATAACTGGGGGAGAAGAAGAGGATTCATATCTTTCCCAAGGGTATTAGTACGTAAGTGAATGTCGTGCTAATATCCTTGGGAAAGGTATGAATCCTCTTCTTCTCCCAGCCATCTTTACAACTTTACAAGTACCGGTCTTTTATTACACCCAGAAATAGTCTCCCTTTTATGACTACTGTCGTTTTGGTACTTGTCTCTCCATTCATTTATTCAAATCTTTCGGGTAGTTTACCCACTGCTTTCCCCTGCTTCTTCTGTCTTCAGTGTACCATGCGAGTTTTATATTATCCAGTTCTTTTCCAAAATCTCAGCTTTTTTTTTTATTATAAGCAACGTTTACTTTTTTTATAGTTCCCGCCTTATTTGTCACATGTTCTTTCCATGGTATTCTCAACGTTCGTCGATAAGGTGATTTACTTGAAAACTGAGGTTGTGACACAAGGTCAGTTTTTAACGTGGGGACCCGAGTGTTTTCACTCGGGCCGCTGGTCATAGCTTGTCCAAGCTGGTCGGAGCTGGTGTAAGCTAGTCATAGCTGTTCTTGGCTTGTCATAGCTGGTCCAAGCTGGTCAGAGCCGGTCCAAGCTCGTTGTAGACGTGATACCACCAGCACAGGGACGGATCCCTGGGCTAGTTAAGTATCCATTCGTAGGTAAGACTATATATCATGCTTATCAAAATGCTCAAACCTCAAGCCAGAATATTTTTCACTTTTTATTATAGCTTTATTGTTATTCTATAAAAAATATTTTCAAACATGCAAGCCTTCTTTATTATATATCCAAGCCTCTTAACATATCGAAACGCTTCCTTCCTCCTCGCTGGTTTTAGTAATTTCAGCGATCTTTCTGATTGTCAACAATAGATACATTGAAATAGCTATTCCCCTTAAAACTTACATTCCGAGGTAGAACCACATCTCTTTCTTTTTTATAAATTTTTTGCTCATTTGTAACGAAGTGACCTGCTATATATAAATGTATAAATTACATCGTTGTCCAGCTTTTTTCTTCGTTTCAAATATTATTTTGTTATACATTTTCCTCGTCACCTATTGATATCTTCATATGTAGGATTATGTAACGTTCTTATCTTCGATCCCAAATTCCGCATTTCTTTTGTCCAGTTTAAGCAGACTCACGTAAGATCCAAACATTGGCCGATGATGTCACCTCATATTAAAAATTTACTTTCCAAAATTCGTCATATTTATCGTGCAATTAAGACACATTTATAAACCTAATTTTTAATATACGTTTAAACTCCGTTAACATTTGAAGGATTAAACATATGCACAGACGCAATATGTTATATATCTCACGTTCATATGAAGCCAATTCAGTCCCATGTGTAGACGTAGCCTCCCGCCGGTAGATGTCGCTGTCATTACTGTCTCTCGGCAAAACTGGCTATTTTGAGATTCTTTGAATCACTACATGTCGAGTTGCCAGCAAAGAGGCGATAACTAGGTGGGTGGATATAATCTGTCCACTGTCATTCTACAAATTAGGATCTTAGTCACAAGAAAAAGAGGCAGACAGAATAGAGAAATGGTCTGATAACGTCACTGAGTGGAATGAAGGATCATTCAAAGAGATTTAAACATTGTCAAGCCACAGAGACATAGGAAGGGAACCGGTTAGTTACTCAGCTACACAGCAACCCAGCAACCACACACGGGTAGGGAACTGATGATGATAACGACGTCAATGATGATGATGATAGGAGGAGGGTGTTGGTGATGTTCATTCTGATGTAATATTTTATAGCCATTTTAAAATGTTGTTTCCTGTAATGAAAGATATTTCATTCAGTACTGGTAGTAATTTGTATTTTTTGTAATTTGTAACTTGTAATAGCTTCAAATATTTTGCGTCTTTCCTTGCAGTGAGTGTTGTGTAATAGTTTGTTAATATCAAATTAATTGAATTCTTTCGGCCTTTAAGCACATTTCTGTATATCACCAATATTCGTAAAACATATACTTAAAGAATGTAAGATCTCACCATTTGCAGATGATGGGTCCTTGTATTAACCATTCACTTTAAGTATTTTATCATATTTATTATGCAATTAAATGCATACAATAATATATCCAATTTCTAACACGCACTTAAATTACATTAATATTTCAAGAATTAAACATACACAGACACGCAGTGAGGCATATACAACACAGCGAAAAAAATTCGTGTCACCTTGCATTTCTTTTTTTAAAAAGTGCCTTAAAATGAAATCATTTTGTATTTTCTTAAAAGTTGAAGATAAAATTTCAATAACTACAGTGTATTTGCTTTTATTTTTCAGTCTTTTTCCAGGCTCCTCTTATTACCAAAAAGTGCAAATTTGGATTCATCTGTTCACAATGCAATTTACTAAATTATGAATATTTTGTATGAGAAACATTTTTTCACCATTAACCTCTCAGTGGACCTTTTGAGATTACCAAAATGTTCAACTAAGTTAAATGTTAATACAGGTCCTATATGTTAACTCAGCACTGATTAATGTTGTATACAAAACATATTCAGCTGTCTCTGTTTGAAAAAAAAACATTGTGCCATCACGACAGTATTTTCATAGTTTTTTTCTTATTTTTATCTTTGAAGTTATTTGTGCAAAATGGCAAAATCAAAGAAGATTAGTTTTGAGGCGAGGGCCTAAACTGAAATGTTATTTAGAGAAGGCTACTCTCAAAGACAAATTGCCAAGAAGTTCAAGATTTCTTGACGTGGGGTGTAATATCATTACAAAGGCAATTAGAAACAGGTGCAAATGTATTACAAATTTCATTAACTACAATGTATTTGCTTTTATTTTTTTAGCCTTTGTACAGGTCCCTCTTACTACCAAAAGTACAAATTTAGTTTAGTCTGTCCCAATAGAGAAGGGTGCAACATTTGTAACAAAGGCAATTAGAAACAGGTGCAAATGTATTGCAAATTTCATTAACTACAGTGTATTTACTTTTATTTTTTTAGCCTTTCTACGGGTTCCTCTTAAAGTTCAAATTATAAATTACTAAAGTTTTCATTTCGAAATTCCACGAAGGTTTTCCGGATCGAAAAGCACCTGATGAAGGCCGGAGTGCACGACGGCCGAAACGTTGTGATTATAACAACTAAGAAGAGGACAATAAACCGCTTTTAAATAATGCAAATAAAATTAAGGAGAAATCTACACTTAAATAGTTGATAGAAACCAGGCCTATAGTCTGAGTCTAAGTCATGTAAATAATAAGTGCAGTATATGGATAATGGCTCGGATTGAGGAATAGGAGAGCCGAGTTCGAATTCCGGTCGGATCAATTACATTCACTTACGTACTAATACCCTTGGGAAAGGTAGGAATCATCTTCTTCTCTCCCTTTCCCAGCAATAGTTAAATAGAAGGGTTCTATAACCTTGGTTGGCAATCGGTCTAGGAGAAATAACCGAATTCAAAATTGTATGCAGCCCAAGCGTAGCACATACTATACAGCTAAAGAAATGATCGTTCGCATTGGCCCGATTATTCCGTCTGATGTGAAATAATGATGAACTAATAACTCAGACAGATCAATAATAAATTCAGACAGAAACTGCTCGGTGCTATTTCAGGCTGTCTATTTATTTCATTTTTTCAACTGGCCTCTTTATTTCAATCTGTTCTCCTTCATTTTTCTTTCGAAGACAAATGAATATTGATTGAATTTTCCAACCTACCCTTTTATACCAACCCCCGGCTTTTATTCAGGATTTAAGAGCGTAAAAGAGGGGAAAATCATTGAATGAACGGCTTGCACTAGAATGGAAACTCCACCGTCTGAAATCCAGATGCCCTGCCATTTGAATAAGCAAACATATCGTTTATGATGGTAGAACGAGATTTCGTGTAATGAGATACAATGGCGAGACTGACGCCATTTTCCACGGTCAGTTTTCAGTGAAGACAATCTCAGAATGGAATCTGGAAGCAGTGATGAAAATAATGGTGAAAGACGACTGAAGTGCGAAAAGTCAAAACTTTTTTAATGAGAGACAAAAGTGAAGATAAAGTCGGAAAGAGGAAACCTCGAGCCAAATGACAATGATTAATGACTGCAAGTAATAAGATGGCGCTTTCTAACTTATTACTAGTCGGTAGCGTCCAGATTGGCGTCACTATCGTCTATTTTACTCTGTATGTCTTCTTCTTACCAATGTCTACCCGCCTTTCCCTTTTAACGTTTTCAAATATCTAGTCAAATGTTGTATTGTCAAGACTAAAGGTAACTCATTTATGTTTTCTCCCACTCCCAAATTTCAAAGAATGGGAATTCTTTTCCAAAGGCAAATATTCGTTCTTCATGAAGTATGAATTATTATTATTATTATTATTATTTAGAGTTTTTATTTGCTTTTTGTTACAATCCTTTGCCATCTCTTTTACGTGAGACTTGAAGCAAACGAAGGTTTTTCTTTCTTTTCTTTCTGTTGTTTTAATCATTTCGCCCCAAGGAAAGCTATGATGTCACAAAGACGAAAAACGGTTACTGAGGGTGACAGAAAATGAGAAGGAACCGGAAACAAAAATCCTAAACAGGAAACAAGGAATATACCTCCACTCCTGTTCAAAAGACGGGTACATCCGTCCGCAAGACTTTTTGAGTAACATGGAACCACCTCTTAATTGCTGTTATTTCCAGGTCCATCATGACCCGGGATAGTGCTCTATTAGGGTCCCAGCTATGGGCAGATAGGGAACCCCCAAATAAAAATAATAGATTATAAAATACCAGGAATACATTTTTATATAAAAATATTACCAACAATACATATCTATAGTAAAATTACCAACAATACACACATACTAACAAATTGTACCAACTTCACCCAAATCAATTCAAAATATTGCCAAACAAACAACATGAAAGAACACTTTCATGACATTCATATAATATCCTGCAATTCCTTAAAGAAATCAAACGATATTCTAAAATATAACTTCAACAAAACTACAACATAAAACATACCTCTAGTAATTATGTCCACACAAACATGTATAGGAACAAAAGCTGAGTATCATCTGCCATGTATTCAAAGAATAATATATATCGTATTTTTATTACTTCAGACCCCCCAAGAAAATTAAATTTCAGCATTAAATGACCCATAAGGAGTTGATATGCCGTTAAACAGATAATTCAATCAAAAATAGGGGAAGGTTTGTGAACCAGGCGATTGAGCGTATTACATCGAAAAAGTTTTGTTTTACTGAATATTTTAGCGATGTTATCAGCAGAAACTCTTGTATCTTACATAATGATGAGTTTCTTGTAAGTTTCTTAATGGTTTTATCAGTCTTATTTTTTGTTGTGACCAGGTACCTGGTTAAGTAATAACAAAAACCAGGTTTTCAGATATATCGTATATTTAACAGTATGTGCAACAGAAAAGTATTACACGACTAGTGAGAGTGTATCGAATGAACTAGCACTCAATCTATTCACTGTCCACTGTTCCTTCTCTCCTACTAAACTTATAGTAGGCGGAAGAGTCTAATATAGACTCTTAGAAAGAGGACACCACAATATTTTTAAACATTCCTAGTGTTCCTATCATCATTGGAACTATGGTATTTTAAATGTCACGTTCTTGCAATTTCTATGTCCTTAAGTTTTGAAATTTTGCGAATTCTTTTACTGAGATCATTATATCAAAAGGTAGGGTCAAGTCTGCAAGATTATAATATTGTATCTGATTTATTGACTTGTACAGTACATTCTGTGCATGTTCCGAAGACCCAGAGCACTGTAATTTTGTTTATACCATTTTATTTTGCATAGAACAAGTTATAATATTAACCTATCTTTCAATGTACGTATTTCCCTGCCATATTCTTTTCTTTCTTCAATATGTCGTATTGTCTGTCCAACTTTCTAATCCTTTTGAAGCGCTTAGTAAAGTTTGCTATATCTCCTAATCCCTCTTCAGTCAAAATAAGACTTACGGCCACATCACATTGAAACACCAGTTCTCATTCGATCACCGAAGTTAAGCAACGTTGAACCTAGTCAATACCTAGATGGGTAACTGCCGGAGAATTCCAGGTGCTGTAAATTTGGATGTACGGATGAAAAGCTCGAAATGAAAAATCGGAGAGCCGAGTTCGAACTCCAGTCGGGTTCGTTATATTCACTTACGTGTAAATATCCTTGGGAATCCAATTCTTCTCCTCCCACACATGTAATCTCTTCAAAATTGGTATTAAATTGTGCTATGGGTTAAATAGTAAAACCTTTATCATGAAATTATTATCATCACCAAAAAAACTCTTACAATCTAAAAATATGTATCGGCTGTAAATAATCTTATGAGGTTGCTAAGCCGTAAAAACCAAACCAATTATTAAAAAATCTATTTACATAATCTCGTTAGGTAGACTATACACTGTTTCTTTCTGTCACTCTTTTCTTCACTGTCCTGTAAGTGTCAATTTTTCCAAGCCGTCCTTTCTCATTATATACCCTAGTAATTTCAGCTGTCTGTTTCTGGTGCTATATGTAAGTGTTCTTTCTGTTACCGTTTTCTCTAAAACATCGTCGTTTCTCACGAGTTCAGTATTCTCAGGATCCTTCTGTAGTGCTGCCTGATGTTTAGTCCTTTCTTCTCACTCTTCTTTAATACCTTCTTCGGAGTTCCTGTACGTTCTGTGCCTGTTATCAACGCTCTGGTACCCCCATATATTATGTTAAGATCGTGGCCACTAAAGAATCCTGGTAGGACTTGTAATCTAATTCGCATGGGATACCCAGACATTAGATGGTCTTTGTTTTTAATCATTTCACCCCAAGCAGGGCGGGTATGCTACTAGTACACAGGGATTTTACAAGGAGTGAAAGTGAATGAAAAGAATGGGTATAGAGAGGATTGTGGAAGGGACAAAAGATAAACGTGATTCATGAAGATTGAAGTTAGCGATTGATTTGCATTTGAATTTTTGAAGGTTAGAGTTATCAGGGAAGCCAGTAAACTGAAGGGAGTTCCACAGATGGAAAGTGCGAGAAAAGAAACTGTTGATGCAGAAATGACGGTTTCATTCCAACAGTAAACAAATGGGACCAAAATGCCAACCTAGTAGCATGCTTCAATTCATGTAGTCAGGTCACCAGGGGAAAAAAGCTCGTTAGAGCAGTTACAATGAAAGTATGCGTAGAAGACAGAGGGAAGCCACGTCAGGTCGGTGAGAACGTGACAGATCCTTCTTTCGAGATTGTTAGCAGGAGCATCAGACCAGATATGGTAAGAGTATTTGATGCATGAACGAATTGTAGATTTGTAAATTTGCAAGATGAATTCTGATGCCTTTTCTGGCACGGCACAGTGAACGAAATTTCTTTGCAGTAGATGCAGCTATTGATTCTATGTAGTCGCTCCACTTCAAGTGTGTTGAAAACGTCAGGCCAAGATGAAGGGCAGAAAAGTTGCTCTATGATTGTTAAATGAGAGCATTTGTTGAGGCCTTATAATTTAGATTTATAATTATAATTTCCTGTCCAGTTAACCACAGTTCCTTTTCAAGAGCAGCAGACAGGTTTACTTTGTTTATTATTATTATTATTATTATTATTCCTTTGAAATCTGGTGTGAACTCATTTCTTTCCGGGTCTCAACCAGAGACATAAGGCAACGCGATATTTTCCATCTAGCAATTAAAAAGACGCACACACATATTTTACATAAATAGAGCCCTTCGTAAGATGTGGGCTGTACTCGTGAGAACAATTTTTATATTTCTTCAAGGCATGGGCTGCCAGAAATCCCTTCAATGAGTCTACTGAAATCCAATCAATTTTTTTTCCAATCAATTTTAGGGATCCAACTACAACAGGGATTGTTGATGTCCTCATGTATCCCATTTTTGAGATTTCGATTTCAAGGTCCTTGTATTTTGATGGCTTTTTGAAGGATACATTGCAGTCTGCATCAACTACCATTTAAAAAGAAGACACATTTTGTCTTTGCAGTCTCTAATAACAATGTCTGGGCGGTTAGTTTTGATTGTTCTGTCTGTGTGTCTTGTAAAATCTCATAAAATTGTTACAGGTCCTATCTCCGTAACCGGATCTACCTGATGTTCATACCAATTTATTATTATTATTATTATTATTATTATTATTATTATTATTATTAATCACGCATATGATGTTGGTTATGCCCCCAATCTTGACTTAAGAAAACAAACCGTTCATTTTTTCATCAAAAGGCTGTTCGCAATTCTTCCCAAAGTATTACCGCCATTCCAAATAGGCATGTTCATTGCAATGATGGCCCTATTACCAGATCACAGTTCAATATCTGCAACTTTTTTCATGTTTTCTACAACACCCAAGTGCTCCTAGGATTGTCGTCAGTTTTATCTCGTATCCAAGAATTTAATTCCTGCTTTATTGATCGCTTCCTTTACGATGATGGTGTTGATGACTAAATTCGCCGTCAATGTGGAGGTTCAGAACTAGAAGCTTCCAGTTTCACCAAAACCTGCTTCTCTCATCCATTCCCTATCACCGTTTAGCTTTGCAAGAGTTGGTTGGAGATGAAAGAAAATCAGAGTCGAAATGTCACTTGCGTGAATTTGTTTAAGGTGACCCGCAACTTGCCAGGAAGTGACCCACATACTTGATTTCATGACCTTCCTCTGCGGCACATATGAAATAAGACATGCACAATCCAGATAGAAAACTGAAACTAACTACCGCTGATTCTGTTATAATTTCGAGTGGCGCCTTCTATAGCATATCTGTGAGGCGCAGCCCTCTTCATCTGCTGGTTTAACGGTTGAGTTATGTTTTGGGTTGGTTAGTGATCCTTGGTACTGTAATTATACTCTTTGCTAATCCTTCCAAAACTTTAAAAATTTTATATTTCAAATCATTGTAGTGAATGCTGTAAAATCATATCACATATCACGAAAAAAAGTCGAGACACAGAAATGTGATTCTACAGAAGGATGCTGAGAATACCATGAACTGAATATGTGAACAATGACGAAATTTCAGAAAAAAGGCAAACAAAAAAAAAAAACTATGCATAAAATAAGGAAGAGACGGTCGAAATTTCTAGGGCACACAATGAGGAAAGAGGGCTTGGAAAATCTGATACTCTCAGGATATATTTTTTCTGTTTGCCCAGAAGGATTATAGTTGGTTCAATGCGTTCTTAACTTATTTTTTAGCCGAATACCCAACAAGATTTCCATATTGCTATTCTCCTTCACTTTCTTCTCATTATTGATCACATGTTCATAATATATTCGCAAAGTTTCTCTTAGTACATGTATTGAATAATAAATAAATAAGTAAATTTAACATGCCTTTATTTATTTTACTTATTCAGAACCATAAGCTTGCTCTATTAATATTTCTATTATTATTAGTAGTAGTATTTCCTTTGATTCTTTTTGTAAGCACATTTCATTCCGGGTCCCAACTAGAGACCTAAGATCAGAATTAGCATCATGGCATTTTCCCATGTTTAAAAAAAAAACACAGTTTACATAAAACTCTTCGTAATTGTGTGTGCTATACTTGTGAGTAGAATCTTTTGTATTTCTTTAAGGTGTAGGCTACAAAGAGTCTGTTGGAACCTTTTCCAATCAATCTGAAGGCTCAAACTACAACTAGAATTATTGATATACTCATGTACCACATTTTTTAGATATCCACTTCAAGATCCTTGTATTTTGATAGTTTTTTGAAGATCATCAAAGATACACTACAATCTGCAGCCATGTCAATAAGATAGCACGTTCTGTTCTTGTGGTCTTTGATCACGAGATCTGAGCGATGATTGTTCTGTCTTTGTTTATTTTAAAGTCCCATAAAATCGTTACATGTCCTTTCTCTGTAAACGGATCTGGATGATGTTCATACCGGCTTCTTGCAGTTTCCTTCCTGTAAATGTTGTATATTTTCAAATATTGGCCCACTTTATCATGCCAAGTCTTATATTCAGTTAGTACTAGTGTTGTTGTAGTGTTAATAAGAATGGGCCATTTGTAAATGTCTGCTTATGGCTGCGTGAATAACATGACTGCACAATTTATATTTAACGTAAAATATCACAAAATATGAAATACAAGGAATAAAAGGTTTTATGACAACAAAAATTTATATTTTTATGTAACGGTGTACATGCATAGAGTTTTGAAGTTATGTCCCTTTGACTGTGAAATATTTTTATCTGAACTCACAAAAGTTGAATGAATTATAAAGCTTAAAAATGCTGAATAAACTTTAGCTTTATAAGATTATTTCAAAGAGAAAAGTTCTTGTTGCATGTTCTGTATGTTTGTAATGTAGTTTGGAAAATTTTCGTACGTACGTGCATGAGTGAAAATGCTTTTAGCGTCTGACCACCCATGGTCGAGACGAGAATCATTCAAGGTCACATCTTTGCAGGAAAAGAGAAAGAGCAAACTCGTGTCTGCAATTTATAATTAATGTAATCACGTGACAACCTGATAAAAGATGGTCAATTGTTTCTAGATATTTATCATAGAATCTGCATCTGCGTCAGTATGTGTGCTTGGTTAGCAAGCATCGGTCCTGTGCAGCAATGATAGAAACGTTGTTTTCAGCTTTTAACCCTGCACGACACAACCACTGATTGGTTAGGACTTTGTTTACATGAGCTTGTTTCGTACGTGCACAGTATTGAATATGAAGAGGCTTATCTTGTCATCATTTGTTATTATTATTATTATTACTATCATGCTTGCTATGATCTTGTTAGAAAGTAATTTTAAATGTCTAATTAACAAGTTTTCTTCAGGGTCTTTGAGTAAAAATGGCGCTTTCGGAGAGTTATCTATACACATTTTGGACATTTCATTTAAATGGGGAGGGTTTTGCGGAGGTTGTATACAGTTCCGCTCAAAGTAATCTTTCGTAACTCTGATGTGTCCAAGAATTTTGCTCGAATGATTTTCGGCCCCCTTCTTTATCATACCCCACCCCACAGGGACAATTGTAGTTTTAAGTTTCCACATTTTTCTTACTTCGATTTACAGATTTTTATAATTCAATAGTTCTTTATATTCTTTTTTTAGAAACTGTGGAACTCTACCGTATCAATCTCATGGCAGTTTCCTTTTTTTTTAAATCTATTATGACTATGTCTTGTTTTTAGGAGGCATGGTAGATTAATTGATAGCGGCTCGGATTGAGGAATTTGAGAGCCGGGTTCGAATTCCAGTCGAATCCATTACATTCACTTACGTGCTAATACCCTTGGGAAAAGTATGAATCCTCTTCATCTCTCTCCAGCCAGACCGGATTCTATAGTCTTGAATGGCAAGTGGTCTACCGCAGAAAGAAATGGCAACCTACTGCGGGGAAAAATCTGCCTCGTCAGTCATGTATCGAAAGATACATGATTGCCTAAGCGTGTTTCACGCATGGCACATAACTGACTGACTGACATTCCAGTCGAATCCATTACATTCACTTACGTGCTAATTCTCTTTGGAAAAGTATGAATTCTCTTCTTCTCCCCCAGCTATGGGTAAATAGCAGAACAGATCGTGTTCTATAGCTTTGAATGGCAATTGGTCTACTGCAGAAAGAAATGGCAACCTACTGTGGGAAAAATTTGCCTCGTCAGTCATGTATCGAAAGATACATGATCGCCTAAGCGTGTATTACGCATGGCACTGACTGTCTTGTTTATTTGTATCAATCTTCTTGTCTGTGAGGAATAGGAAATTCCACAGTGTTGTCACTTCAACACCATTTGTGACATCATTTGGATGGTGTTCGTACCATGTTCCGGGACAGTTCGAACAGACAAGCCAATATTATTCTAGCTAGTTATATCTAATGATGTATTCTTTCTCAGCAAGGACAGGACATCCGGTCAACACCTTCATCAAATTTAGGGTATAAGCGATAGGTGGGATTTGAGCCATCATTGTTGGTTTTAGCTTTGTAGGCATTAGTCGCAAGATTATTATTATTATTATTATTATTTTTTAAAAATATTTTTGATATGCATTTGTTTAATGATCACCTGTCTGGTCATAACCTCTGACCTGAGGGCAAACGGCGGGTGAATACAGCTATTATCAACTTAAATGTTGAACGCTCCTTCCAGAATATTGTCCGTGTTTGTTAGAACTATTTTTTTAATATTCTGGGGAGACGGTGTACCAGATATTTTGTTGATTCGTTGTTGATTTCCTTTCTTTATCAAACCCAAAGCTCCAGCCACAACAGCAATAGTTTTAGGTTTTAGGTGCCACATTTTTTTTTCCATTTCTATGTTTGTTTGTTTTTTTATTTGCTTAGCTTTACAAAAACCTTCACAGAGATCGTTTTTGTCACTTGGTATGCCCATGTCATTCAATGGGCAAAGTTTTTCTCTTCTGTCTTTGATAGTAACCCTGGGCGATTATTATTATTATTATTATTATTATTATTATTATAACTATGTTTGACGCGCCCTTCGTTCGTTCACACGACCGTTACGCCCTGCCAATATATCATATAGAATATACTATTTAGTCTTAACCGCGTGAAAATAGGTAAAAATACAGTTTCAGTGAAAGAAAGAAAGAAAGAAAGAAAGAAAGAAAGAATTGTTTAACGTCTCCTGTCAATACCTCGGCTATTCCATTTTGATCGCGTGGAAAGAGAGAAAAAAGTCACAAAAGTAAATAAAAGTAGGGAAGGTAGAAGTGTTTAACGCCTGTTCCAGAGAAGTTGTCAATTTTAAATCTTTTCATTTGTACCCCCCTACTTCTTAAAATAACGACTAGCATTCATATTTATGATTGTAGAAATATTTTGTTTCTGTCTATATTTCTGAGATGAGGTATTATGTACACTATTTACATTATTCGGACTATTGTCCTCATCTTTGTCGCCATATTTATTACAACGTTTCGGACGTTGTACGCTCCGACCCTATTCGGGTGTTTGGAATGTCGAACTGAACCCTAGCATAGAAATGAATACAATATGGGAACCAGTAATAAAGAGTGCCAGAGAAAAGCGATAATGACAACAAAAATTGCAATGTGAGCTCTGGTAAAAACACGAAATGATAACAGCAAAAATTGCAATATGAGCACTGGTAAAAAATGGATGTGAAGACAATTAGGTTTATAATACCCATAAATTCATGCACAGATGTCCTTAATGACACATGGCACAGTGGATAAAGGCGTTATTTAGATCCAGTGACAAAACCCAGAGTGAGTTTTCAATACCTGGCTAAGGCAGTGGAGAACTTTCAGAGAGGGAATTAACAGGAGATAACTGATAACTGACATCCATTAAACATGGCACGTGGAACTAGAACAGTCTATCCCAGTGAGCGAAATAAAGGGTTCCGTTCGACATTTCAACCACCTGAAGAAGGCCGGAACGTTGTAATAAATATGGCGACAAAGACGGCGACAAAGATCAGGACAATAGTCCGAATAATGTAAATAATATTTTGTTTGTTAAGCTCAAATCTTTAACGACGCGAAAGGGGAAATTCTACGGATATTTTATTGTCGTAGAACTCGGGATGAGCTTATCCAATCACTAACTTAAGAATTATGAATAAAATTCATAAGAATAATAAAATAGGAAAACCGTGAAATTTTTACAGGTTAAAAATAGCTATTATAATTATTGTTGATATTTTACACGGGGTCGATAGATATACTCTTTTGTTATTATGAACTGATTTTCAGAATACCATATATAGATGTTTAGATAAATATATTATATAGCAATTAGAAATCATATCGGATCTTTTGACGTGCTGTTTCACTAATATTCTCACAACAAACCCCAAATGTTGGCGAGGCTGGAAAGAGTTTCCTATACTTCTTCTATGTTGTCTGTGTACTTGCTGTTAGGATAGACGCTATTTAAACATTTTTTTTAAATACATAAAAACTAAAGAAATATAAATAAATAAATGAATAAAACTAGACAGAGCGAAGGAAGTCCAAATGTGAAGAAAGCATTCCTCGCTATTAAAAATTGCAGAGGCTGATCACGTGGTCGCCAGGAAATGGCTACTGCGCAGACGCCCGGACGCCATTCTTTTCAGCAAGCAACTCCACATGCTGACTGGAAGTGTTAAGTCATTTGTTGTTGTTGTTGTAGCTGGTTTCTTTTTTTTTTTTTTTCTTCCTTTTTCTCTTTCTAAGGGCAGATTATTATCCTCGTTAAGGCATATTCTATGATTATGTCGTCACACATATTAATATTTTATTTATTAAGATGTTCATGCAAGTATTTTTTTTATTTTGATGCGAGCATTGTCGAAGCTGATGACGGTATATAAACTCAAACATTTCTAGTAGATGTAATAAAAAATATATACGCAAAAATGTTTCGTAAGAAATAAAAAAAAAACGATAAAGTGTTTTTATTTTGCGTTGATATTCTCCATTTATCTTGAGCAGTTAGCGAAATATGGAATAAATGATGAAAGACGGTAAAAGCAATTACGACAAAAACGTTTGTTGATATTCAGTGGTATTTTTTAGCATATTTTTTGTCATTTATAGTGGCTTACGGTCACATCACGTTGAAACATCAGTTCTGTACGATTACTGAAGTTAAGCAACGTCGAACCTGGCCAGAATGGGTGACCGCTTAGAAATATCAAGTGCTGTAAACTAGGCTGTTTGGATGGTGTAATGGATAAGTGCTAGTAATTAATTGGAGAGCCGAGTTCTAATCTCCGTTGGATTCACTTACGCGCAAATTGCCTTGGAAAAGGTATGAATCTATCTCCCAAACTTGTATCAGTAAACTATTATCTAAAAAAACAATTTCTTACAATCTAAATATATTTTAAGGCTTTAAATATCCTGCAATGGATTGATAATCCGTAGAAAACTATCCCACTATTCTATCATTGTTTAAAATTATGCAATGAACTTTTTTTTTCTGTTAGGGTAATTCAATGGTTTCATTGGAAAAGAAAATTATTGCAAAAACGAAAATGAGTTATCAAAATGTGCAAAAGTTCGAATTTTAATCCTAAAAGGAAAACAGGTGAAAGCAATGCCACTGGAAACGTGAATGATTTTAAACAAGAAATATGCAATCAAAGTTTAGATATCCGCAAAATAGTTCGATTTTATTTAAAATTTGTATGCTGGTACAATTTGTAAAAAAAAAAACCATCGTTCATAAGATTTAAATATTAAAATTAAATTTGGCACGTTCCCACGTTTAATCAAACAATAAAGTTAGATTTAAAAAGGGAAATATTCATATAGTCGTATGTTGTTATGGTCATATTTCATGATTTGTTTTCCTAACTCCCATAACATCACTAGCGTTACATGGACAAAGTTCTTCTTACTATGTGGGCTGTACTTATCAATAAAAGTTTTTTGTATTTCTCATAAGCTGGGATTTCCAGGGATTTTTTTTCAATGTGTTGTTATGTTCCTTTTTTATCATTCCAAGAGCACCTACTATGACTGGTACTATTCTTGTTTTCAGTTTCCACATTATTATTATTATTATCATTATTATTATTATTATTTCAATTTCTCATTGGTCACACTACCTACCAAGTCTGCGAGAAGACCTAAGGCAGGTAATGGTGTGTTGTTATGGCCACATTTCATGATTTGTTTTTCTAACTCCCATAACATCACTAGCATTACAAGGACAAAGTACTTCTTAGTGGGTGGGCTGTACTTAACAAGACAATTTTTGTATTTCTCTTAAGCTGGAATTTCCTGGGATTTTTCAATTTGTTGCTGTGTACCTTCATTATTATTATTAATATTATTATTTTTTCTTTTCTTTTCCCAAATGAATATTTTGCATTTAAGATGTTCACCATCAAATCGTACAATATCAAACACGTAGCACCTTTGACAGAATATTTGTACAGTCAAACAAGGCAGGCTTCTGAAACCATAGAATACCATGACTTATTCCGATTTTCTTAATGTATGTATTCGGTGATATAAATGAGAAGGCCTCAAAGATTACTAGGACAAAAGTGGCCTGAAATTAATTCTCTTTTGAAGGTGTCAACAAACCGTTCCGTTCGACCATAAATTGACGTAATCAAATGTTCATTCACGTAGCTTTTGCATGAATTTTTAAAATCACGAGAAGTAAATTGAGTTCCATTATCGGATACCACACTGTCAGGTACTCCAAATCTTGCAAAAAGTTCGCACAAGAATTTAATTGTACGGTACTAGGTCGATTACACTTCAATATTTCGAGCCATTTTGTGAAACTGTCGACCCCAATTAAATGGAATGAACCATTTAATGGTCCGGCAAAGTCCATATGTAGTCTTGCCGACGGTATTTCACTGCTCATGCTTCATAATTTATAGGTGGTGATTTTCGCTGCTGAATTATAACCATTACATTTTCTAACTACAATTTCGATATCTTTGGCTAATACAAATAGCTTCTCCTCAAGGACTTCATCTTCACAATTCCCGGATGTCCTACGTGGAAGTGTTTTAAAATCCCTTTTTTGTAGTGATAACAGTATTACAATTCTATCCGCATACAAAAGTACTCCATAACTAATGCTGTATTATTGTTAGCAGGATTCATTTTAGTTTGACTCAATTTAGATATAACGTCATTCATATTTTTTTCTAAATAAACGTATCCTTTTGAGAATGAATTTTGACATTGTCTATCGTGACCGGCAATGATTTAATAGCGTTACACACCAGGATTTTAATTTTGCTTTCGGATTCCATCAAAGCAATCACAGTATCTTAAAAATTTTTACATTTCGCTATCAATCTGGATAAGCCATTTGTGTGTCCCAATTTATTTGACGACAAAAATTCCATCTTGAAATCATACTTCAATAAAATCGTAGGCTAAAGCTTTAGTCTGTTTGCAGTATGTGTGGGAATCCTTTTCTTGGAACCGAATTTATTTAATAATGGACCATGAACATTTTGCAGTATAAATTTTCTTCCTAATATCATCCTGTGAAATTTCATTACTGCAAAAATGATAGCAAGTGCATCCTTTTCAATTTTACTGTAAACTTATTCCGTATTTATCAAATTTCTTGAAACGTGAGTGACTGCTTTCATTATACCGTCTTCGAAATTTATAGCCTGTTACCGCTCCTATGCCGTATTTGCTCGCGTCCGACGCCATTATTTATCTGTCGATGCGGTTCGTAATGTGTCAGCGATAACTCTGAAGTTAGTAATTTTTTAATTTCTTCGAAAGCTTTTTAAAATTCCGACCAATTCCATTTCGTATCCTTTTTAATTAAATTATTCAGAGGTGCTCAAAATTTTTTAACTCCGGTACTAAATATTATAATAATTCGCTAATCCGAGAAATAATTGTAGGGTTACCAAATTTATCGAGCTGGGGAGGCATTTATTTAAAGTTGAGCAGGATTTGGTCTTCCTTTTTCATCAATTATCTGGCTTAGATATTTAAACTTTTCCAGAAAGAATTGACATTTCTGTTCACTGATTTTGAAACCGTAACGCTGTAGTCACGCTGAAATCATTCTAGAATCAGTTTTACGTGCTGTATTTTCGTAGCACTCTTAATAATTATATCATCCATATAAACGACAACACCGCCTAATCCAACCAACATCGTATACATTATTTACTGGAAAATACTTGAGGCTACTTTTACGCCAAAGTGTAATATTTAACTTGTAAAGTCCTTTATGCGTAATTATAGTCAAAAACCTCTGCCATTCCTCATCCACTTCCATATAAAGATATGCCACAGACAGGTGGATTTAAAAAAAAAATTACCACCATTTAATTTGACAAATATACCACCTGAAGTTGGTAGGGGAAATACATGTAGTTGGAGGTGGTCATTCCATCCAGTTAAAAAATCTTCACATAATCAAATCTTATTTTTTTTCTAATATAAACCGCTAGCGTTGGCCCATTCTGAGTAATCTATTTTTTTTTTAATATCTCAACAGTCTTCTAAGTTATCCAATTCTGTGTTAATAGACTCCAACACAGCAAAGGGTATCTCTCTTTTAGGTTTAAACACTGGTATCACATTTTCTTTTAATTTAAAAAAAAATGGCTTTCACATTGTAGATTTTCCCAACTCCTCAGAAAATAGTTCTGAATTTATTTTTCAGTTTTTCAGCTGGCAGACCTACTTTCAGCAACAGTTTATTCGTGTATTTCGTTTGCTTTTAGACTTGCAGTAGTTTCGTTTGCGGTCTGTTTTTCCACAATTAAAACATTTTTTAGTTTTAAATGGACATTCCTTTCTGTAATTAAGCAGATCCCAGCCTTAGCATGGGTTAAGTTTTTGCAGTATTTTCATTCCGGATTTTTTCTTTTGGTACTATTGTCTTTTTAAAAACCATTTCTATTTCTGTCGCGTCATCTTGCTCGCTTTTCACTATATGGTGCCGTAAATTAACAATTTTTGGCACTCTTCCGCAACAGTCTGTATTTTTAACTTTCACTTACTTTTGTAAGTATTCGAGAGCACAGGTCCGCATCGTTTGTTGATATCAGACCTTTAACGAAAATTAGACATTTAAATTAAGCCAGTTTAAATATCTCTCATTCAGAGTTGACTTTACCGGCGTATGTGACAGAATCTTCATTTTCGCCCATAGTAAGCTTCCTGCACTGCCAGCGTATATAAAACAGTAAATTCTTTTCAAAGATTTTTGATAATATCAACACTGTTTCGTTAAATGACACTTTTTCTGAAGTATTCGGTAAAATGAAATTCAGATATTTTTCATATTCAGCGTTTGGTGGTGCACAATTCTCGTAAAAGAAGACGGACTTTCTTTTCATCCGCCCATCGTTGGCATTCTTCTCTGAAAATTGCCTCGTACCTTCAGAAGCGTTTCAGCAGGGTTAGGGTTAGGGTTAGGGTTATGTGTGTGTAATGTTTCCTTCTGGGACGTAATGAAATTCAGTAATTGAGTTAGTGACTGAGTCCGACGTAAAAAAAAAAATTGACGCATTGTCTGTCCCTTGCTTTTCCAGGATTGTTTTTATCTGTTCCTGATGTTCAATCCGCCTGCGTTGCATTCGTTGTAATAGTTGCTGAATAAATATCTTCACACATGCGTGTGTGTGTGTGTGTGTATCTGCATGTGTATAAATGGTGTCCCGGGAAAGAGATTTTTTCCTCCGACTACCATCAAACACCGATATACACAACCATAAATGGATCCAGAAATTCAAAATTATTCAGTTTGTCTGAAGATCACTAACTCATGTGGTAATGTGTGACGTCATGAGCTGAGGTGCGATTTTCGTTTCCAGCGTCTTATATGCACGAGTTTGTCCTTGCTTAGAAATCTTCCATGTAAACATAAACAGACTATCATTATTGTGTTGTCCGTGTATTGTTTAATATATTCTTTCTTCTTTTAATGACACTGCTATAAGCTTATCAAACGATATGGAAAGAATTTACATGCAATAAATAGACAAAACTTGTCTATATTATTTAATAAAACATGCATCAATATATATATATATATATATATATATATATATATATATATATATATATGCAGATTCGATTGAATACGAGGGACAAGGTGTTTTGATTTAGTTTTTTATACAATTTCTCATGCGATCTAATATTTTTTTTCTTTTCAGATGATAAATTATATAAAAACTGTCCGAATTGAAAAATGAAAACATTGTATAAATACATACATGCAGCAAACTATTTCTTATTTAACAGTTAAAATATTTCATCCTTGAACATGGCTAAATGTATAGCCGAAAGCGCTCAGATTAAAAGAACATTCGGACAGTTTTTATATAATTTATCATCTAAAAAGAAAAAATTATTAGATCACATGAGAAATTGGATAAAAACTCAATCAAAGAACCTTGTCTGTCGTATTCAATGAAATGTGCATGCATGAAGGATTGCTGCCTAAATACACAAATATATATATATATATATAATTATGAACTTAATATAAAGAGTAGGCTTTATTATTCTTAGTCAAATTTTGTTTATTACAAAGGAACCCTTACACAAGGTAGTAAACGATAGCAAGAAGAAAGGACTCACTATTAACTCTTAGAAGACAGAAAGTATGGTTGTTAGCAAAAGAAACAGCTCAAGGCTAGAGTTAAGTGTTGTGACTGCCAAATTCAAACAATTACAGAATAATAATTGAGTACTGAAGTATTAGACGATGGAAATTGTGGCAGTGAAATCAGAAGGTACATAGGAATAGAAAAGATGTCCTCCAGAAATTGAGTAGAGTAATAAGAAACATGAAATAGTTCTGTAGAGCTATGCATTATCTAACTTCCTAAATGTTGAACAATCTCATCAAAAAAGATAAAAAATAAAAAAAAATAAAAAACTTGACTCGATAGTGATGTGGTTCTTTTTATTAAACAACTTGCTCCGAGCAAGGGGATAATGCCATTAAGACGCAAAGGGCTACTGGAAGTGGAAGAGAGTGAGAAGACTTTAGAACAAACCGTTAACCCAATCCTAAGGAAGAAATAATGGATGCACCTTTATTATTGTTATAAAGACCAGGAAAGAGTGTGAACCGGACAATTGGCGAATTTATCTACTCCTATTGAGGAAAGATAACTAAATAGTAAATAAAATTTCAGAGTTTAGGCGGAGATGTTAGAAGTATAGAGTTGAGGTCGAATTTAAAAGAAACCGGAATCCAGTTCTAAACAGGAAACAACGGATAAATCTCTACTGCTGTTCAAAAGACAGGGGTAGAATGTGAAACGGACGCTAGGCCAACCTATCTATTTCTATCGACGAAAGCGGAGATTAACATGGAAGCACAAGTTGGCAACGAGAAAATTTTAAGAAAAATGACAAGAGCAAGGAAAGTTATACTTACAATCATAACGAGACAGCCGAGATTTCTGGGATGCATAATGAAGAAAAAAGTTCTTAAAAAATTGTATGAACGTATGGCAGAATAGGGAATTGGAAATCATCAAAAGTGTCTGCCTATATTTCTGAGATGAGGTATTTTAAGTATTTACACTATTATATTTTTCGGGCTGTTGCCCTAATCTTTATTGCTGTATTCACGACATCTCGGCCGTAGTACGCTCCGGCCTTCTTCAGGATTTGTCTATATTTTTGAGATGAGGTATTGTAACTAATTACACTATTCACATTGTTTGGACTGTTGTTCTCATCTTTATTGCCATATTCACGAAGTCTCGGCCGTAGTACGCTCCGGCCTTCTTTAGGATCTGTCTATATTTCTTAGCTAAGATATTGTAACTATATATATTATTTACATTGTTCTGACTGTTGTCCTCATTTTATTGCCATATTCAAGACGTTTCAGTCGTTGTACTGTCCGACCTTCTTCAGGATCTGTCTATATTTCTGAGATGAGATATTGTAATTATTTATATGTGTTTTTGTAATTATTTACATGCTTCGAACTCTAGTCTTTATATACTTATTCACGACGTTTCGGTCAATGTATGCTCCAATCTTCTTCAGGATCTGTCTATATTTCTGTGTTGAGGTATGGTAAATATGTACGCTATTTACATTGTTCGGACTATTGTCCTCATATTTATTGTGATATTCACGACGTTTCGGCTATTTTACAGTCCGTCCTTCTTCAGAAGATATTTCTTGGAATTTCTAACCGAACCAAGGACACATCCCAATAGATAAAAGTGTTGGTTGAAGTAATCCAGCGACTTGAACCAAAGAGTTGTGAGTTCAATCTCTGGCCAAAGTAGTGATGAAGAAAAATTCGGAAAGTTGAGTTACTAAAGGGAAATAACTGAAACTGAGATATTCGGAAAAGGCATGGCGCGTGGAACTAGAGCAATCTACCCCGTTGAATGAAATAAAGGTTTCGGATAGAAGTTCCAACGTATATCACCTGAAGAAGGCCGGAACGTATAACGGCCGAAACGTCGTGAATGTGACAATAAAGATAAGCACAACAGTCCGAACAATGTAAATACTGTAAATAGTATCAAAAGTTATTTGGAGTTTTGTAAAACATGATCGACCACGTCCTGAAGGGACATGTCACATAAAAGAAAAAAAAATTCAGTTGTAATGGTCAACTCAACTTCTCCACGTCGCCGGACCCGCAAAGAAACAGCGTTTGGGCCAAGGGACATCAATTTTGCGAACACGGTTCATATTAGCGACATCAGATGGAAAACATATGAGACAAAACAAATTAATTCTTTTGATTAATTTGGGTGGCAATTATTAAAAGTTATATTTCTTGTTAATAAGGAAAATAAAAACATTAAAAAATTGCAGCAAATGTTAATGACATTTTTATATAATTGCCCACCGAATACTCAACAAACGCTCAATTTATAGGGCTACTGAATGAGGTTCTGTAAGGGCGTGTAAATAAGAAGTCGTGTATATTGTGAGAAAATAAAGGTTAGATAAAGGTTGACCCTAGACTTGAAATGTTAAAATTGCAGTTGATTGGTTAGTTGATTTTGTTTAGCGTCTTATGAATTACTAGTAGGAGAGCCCGGCGTTGCCCGGGGATGTAACAGTAAGAGATAGATCAAGTATCGACCATCATAAAGACTGAAAAAATAAAATTGACAAAGATTATTGTTTAAGGTTGACGGACACGCATGTCTTAATTAATTTTTTTTTTGTTTTTTTTACGAATTGGTCAGACCAAAACTCAAACAAAAACATTGTTTTTAATCGTTATGAGTCTACCGATTGAATAGAATTTTATTATAAACAATTGTCTTGTAAATGGAATTTTGAAAGCATTCTGAATGTAAAAATAAAGAAAAAAGTGTGCAAGACAATAAGAAGCACTACCTGCCAAAAAAAGTGAAGTTTTGTTGAAAAATGTAGGAAATCCGATCCCATATATAAACGAACACACACACAAACAAACTGGGTTTTATAATAAGTATAACTCGATATGATTTCATTCTTGCGACAGCGATGCCTCTTAATCGTGTTTTCAAATTGATTTCGTGCAAAAACAATTGTGTTTTTCCAATTTTTGGCGCTGTCAGAACCACCGCAAGGTAATATTACGTAGTCCTGTATAGTTTTGTTGAAATCGGTGGAAAAATGTAGGAAATCCGATCCAATATATAAACGAACAGACACACAAACACACACACACACACACACACAACCTGGGTTTTATAATAAGTATGATTTAATGCCGAAATCTAAATATTCTGAACACAATTTTATGGCTTCAATTAAAGATAAAATGTATTATTGGTCATTTCACTATAAAATTTATTGTTGATAATTTTACTACAAAATTTAAGCTTTGGACCGTATATGCAAGTCCCACTTGGGGTCCTTGGTGCGTTTCAGTTCCAACAGACGTTTCAGAAGAAAAGCTACATTGAAAGTATTTTTAATTATGTCTTCTTATTTCATTTGATGATAACATGAGATGAAAAAGAAAAAAAATGAAAGATGATGACGTTGCTTTTGTTGTCCGGAAATGCTCTGTTTTTTTGTTTCCTTTCTCAAATTCTCTTCTTTAAGAGAAATTTTAAAAGACCTTCAGCAATTTTCGAAACTGGAAAATAGAACACTTCCAAAAGAAATACGAACTTCCAGAATTGAAAGAAAACGAACTGGGAGGAGAACAAACAAAGACAATGACAATGGAATTCAATATTTTTTACTTAAATTCATGCTATACAAGGCTCAAGAGCCACTCAATGTAGATGGTTACTAAATGTCTGATATGAATGTAAGAGAAGGCGTTAAGAATTGAAAATTGTATGGGTAAGGAGGACAGAAAATCCCCTTGTTTTGAAGTGGTTCAGATTGTAGTGTTTAGCGTATCATCTATGATGTAGACAGAACATGAAAGTCGGGGAGTACAACGGCCGAAACATTGTGAATAAGAATATAAATATAAGGACTACAGTCCGAACCATGTAAATAATTACAAAAAAAAACATGTAAATAATTACAATACCTCATCTCAGAAATATAGACAGATCCTGAAGAAGGTCGGAGCGTCCAACGACTGAAACGGTTTAAGTAACAGTTCTCGGAAAAAAAAAACTAACTTAAAGGAATATGGACAAAATTAGGGCGATTTGAATCTGTGCATGTAGCCTGACGTGTCGTAGCTGTACAGGTCGGAACCGCTGGAAATAAAACTAAAATTCGCATAATTGAATGCGTAAGGTGATCCACTAAGAACTGTTCAAATAAATGCAATCGTACCCGAAATTGTTTTAGAAAATGCAATACAAACACCCCTCGAAACACTATTTAAATTCAATGTCTGATCGTCTTACTAGACAGCTACTTCTGATAAGCCCGGATGTAATAGAAAACTGATCACGTGATATACTATATAATTTATTGACTAATAAAATATATACTCTATAATTTTTGAAGCCTTTTTCAAGCCACTTTCACAAAAAATAAAAAGGCAGAGATCAAGTATAAAATCTGCCTTTCACTCTCTACAGCATCCATGATCTTACTACAGTGAATAGTGATTTTCCAAAGGTAGCTTAGATTTAGAACAAGGCCCAAAGTATGGAGCTTTTATTGAGGTGAGGAATCACTACATTGTTGAAATTGACCTAGCTTGCTAACCACAGTTTACTATATGACCTCGAAATGACTTACTACAGTGTAAACGTCCGGGAGTCCAAACTAGGTTAGATTCAGCAAACAGTAAGTAATTCCTATTGCCACTCCTAATACACAGACTAAAGGTTTTTCTCATCCAAACCTACAATAAGTACTCTAAAGAAAGAAGCGTTTTTATGAAGCAGAAAAATTTTATTTTAATTTGTGTCCGCAGACAATTAATATCGATGACGTTTTGGCAATTTTACAAAACACGGTTGTTTTATTAGGAACCCATTCTGCACTTTTTTCAAATGATGTGAACATACAACGAATCGTCACCCAGCTGTTCACGGACCGGTCAATGACTATCCTACTTTGGATCACCTTTCTCGTTTACCAAAAAACTGGGAAAGACCCGCTGCACGTTCACAAGTTAACGAAAGCTGAAAATAAACGGCTCGTCAGAGAATGATAATTGGAACCCTGTTTTTAATATTTTACTTCTTTCACTTAGAGCTTCGTTTTGCTCGGTCTGGGTGGATGCGTAAATGATACTCGGGTTAACTTGTGCCATATCAGTCCACCCATTCAGCTCTTCGCTCCTATCAATTCTCTGCCCGTGAGTCTGGCAATATGAACGGGCGGTATCGGACAATCTGCCTCCCGCTAAGTTGCAGACCAGCATTGTCTTCCTCAATCTCAAACATGACTTTTAACATAGACCAGGAACCGGAAATCATTAATCTCCGGTTTTGTTGTCACTTGATCCCCAAAACATGTATTTATTTATTTCCTCTTTTCTTCTCCTTGGGTCAAATGGGTGCCACTTAGAAATCTTCAGTTAAAAGACGCCATCTGCAGAAAAATAGTTCAAAATCACACTTTTCTCTTCTATGTTGGTATCCCAATTATGAAGATTACAAATTTACTGAGTCCTTCGATGACCAATAGATATAAAATCATCTGGGAGTTTGAAAATCAGCCAAATCAACCAATCCTGGCCAGATTACTATTTGGTAATCGTAAGCAAGGAAAAAAAAGCCATGCCAAACAGTGTATTTCGCAGTTCCAGAAAGGAGAGTAAATTTGAATAAAAATCAAAAGCGGGAGTTGAAAAAGTTATATAATATGGAGTTTACAGTTGTACCAGTCGTTATTGACACACTGGGAACAGTCCCGAAACTCGAGTGAAAAGAAATTAGGGAAATAAATGGCAAATAGGGGGAGAGTCGAGAGCATCCAAGCGATAGTATTACGATAAAGAGTGTGGGAATATTGAGGAGACTTGCTATCGCAATTTTTCGTGTTAGCCACCAGTTGCTACAGGTAGAAATACTCTTTGGGAGTGAATAAGAGAAAGAAAGGGAAAGTGACGTCGACAAAAACAAAGGCAAAGAAGAGAGCGGTGAAAAGAGAGAACAAAGCTACAATAAAAGAAAGAAAGAGAAGAAATGCGACTCAAATCCAAAAAGAGAAGAAATAACGAAAAGGGAAAGAACTAAGAAAGAAGAGATAGAAGTAAAGATCTTGTGAAAGGGAAAAGAAAACAAAAAAAAAGATGTAAAAGAAAAAGGAAGAAGGCGGATTGTCAGCCAAAAGACGAAGAGGTGGGAGAAAAAGACAAAATGTTTTCTTGCCAGCGGTGGCAAATAAGACGATTGCAAAGCACTATAAAAAAAATCCAATCAAAAGGAAAAACACACAAAAAAAAAATAAAAAAAAAATAGAAACAAAGAGAAAGTACAAAATGTAACGACGGGGTTTTAGAGAAAGCTTGGGAGAGACACAGAGAGAAAGAGAGTTATAAGTCGGAGGCGGTTGCCCCAAAACGGATGTAGGCATCAACTCGGTTGCAAATCGGCGCCTTCATGTCGGACACGCTTCATGTTGGGGGTGGCGAGTAACTAAGGGAAGTGGCGGGAAAAACCAATTAGATTCCCGCGTACGGGGAAAGAGATGATCAATCATGACGCGGGTGGCGGTCACTAAGGCATGTCACGTACTATTACACCACCACACCCGAAACACACACACATACACACGCCTTCTAACCGTTGTCGCTAAGTTTTGCAGCTTGAATAAACCAGATACTCTCGAAGAACTATCCAATAACAGCATAGAGTTTAGAGGATCAAACACATAAGCATTGTCTGTGTGCGGATGTCGTGTGTTTTTATATGAATTTGATTGCATTCGTCTGTGCCAATCTCAGGGAATCTTTGCCTATGTATATGCACCCGTGTTTTGAACGTTTCTACACACACACACACACACACGCACATATATGTAGTGGCCAGCTATAATATATATATATATATATATATATATATATATATATATATATATACACACACACACACACACACACACACACACACACACACACACACATATATATATATATATATATATATATATATATATATGAATATACTGAACTGGATAAGTCTTCCCTTTTGCACTGTTCACCTGAAGGATCTTGGGATGCCAAGAAAGCTTCCATCAGTCTTACCCTTCATCACACGGTAGTTAGTCACACAGGCGACGAGTTTCCTTCATTCAATAGAATCTGTGTATCTCGTTCATAGCACATTCTATGTTGCTACTCGGGCAAATAGGATCTTTGGTAGTCAATGGCATTCCTTCCCCGATATAAGAAATAGGGGTCGAGTTATCATTTCCCGACGAGTCGATAATTTTCAGCTTTAGTTAACTTGCGAACGTGCCGGTCTTTTCCAATTTTTGGTGCACATCTTTGTGAACAAGAATCGAGACAGAACGTAGGATAGTCATTGGAGTTTTTCCCTTTTATCACAGCGGCATCTGCAGCATTGTCTCATTGCTAAAAAAAACATTTTTGAGGACTTCGTTGTTTGAATGAAGTCTCTCAAGCATAATTTAACAAGGGTGCTGAGGCAAGGAGGTGCTGGCAACACCATGATGTTAAACAGGTTTCGTCACTACGGAATACAATGGCTGCGTATAACTTTTATTTAAGTGAATTTCTGAAGTTCTTACGCATCCAAATAAAAAATATATCAGTAAAAATCGAGTGAAAATGTTCCACTAATTATTTAGGTATCAGATCCCAACAGATAAAATCCCAGCAGGCAAAAACTGAGTTGACAAAATCCAAGCCTCTTACCACAAATGTGGACAAAATGTGTCTTTCATAAATAAAAAAAATCGTATATGAAAAGAAACAAATTTCTCAACGAAAATTCAAATAAGTTATAAGTAAAATTTTAGTATCAAATTCAGAAAATAATAATAATATCAAATATATACACATATATATATAAATATTATTCCGTTATTAAAAATTTTATTTAAGCCCTTAATTCGGCATATTTATTCGTATAAGATCTCCGTGGTTCGTTTACGTTTTGGTGTGTTGTAACCTGGGAAGGGTTATTGGATGAGGAATAACCAAAACGGAGGTTGGAAATGAAATGGTAAACTTTATAACATCAATAAAATACAATACTCGCCAGCGGCGTGAATTAGGTAAACCACTGATAGTGGTGGACTACCTAGATAGCTTATTATCTCCACATACAATAGTGGCCAACGTATTTATGAGGATTGGGACATACCCATTACTGTTCATACGTACGGTATTTAACATGGTGCAAACACTGAAAGAACCATTCTGAAGGCTTCCTGTACATAAAGATGGGTATTATGGGAACAAAGCCTCCCTAACTATGAAATATATCGAATATGTATTGTTAGAAAATGTCTTTTGGGGGTCGAAACGATTTACTATGAATTTCTGTTGCAAACAGGGAAGACCCATAAACTCATACCTAACAGAAATAGATTTTTCTTGTACATAAACACACACACGCACACATATATATAGGGGGCGATGGATAAATTGTCATCAAAATTACGCAAAAATGAAAATAACACTGACATCTCATTGTAAAAGATATTTTACCAAAATTACACAAAAATATCTTGAAATAGTAAAGAGTAAATTCATTCAATAAAATCGAAATTGGCTTCAACCACGGCTTCCAGACGACTTCAGAATCTCCTGCAACTCTTCTGGACGGTCTCCTTGTTTAAGTTGCTGAATGTTTCCATAAACCTTGCCTTCAGTTCATCTTTGTTGTTACAAGAAGTTTTGTTGCTCTCTTGCTCAACTGCGCCCCACACATAATAAGCATCGGGGTTTGAAGTCTGGTGAGTTAAGTGACCAAACGTAAGGGGTTATGTGGTTGCAGAAATTGTCTGACAGGCATGACTGGATTCTCCTGCTTGTGTGGCATGATTCAGAGTCCTGCTGCCAGACATAGGGTCGTCTAGCAGGTACTCTCTTGACCCAGGGCAGCACGATCTCCCTAAGGCACTTGATGAAGTCCTCCGTGTCGAGTCTGAGGCCCTGTGGAAAGATGAATCGTTTATAACGTCGCTATTACTGGTGATCACTTCATACACATTCGTAGTCACCATTAAGTTCATACATTTTTTCCGAATCCTCTGCACTGTCCTCAAATTGATACCCAAACGATTTGAAATGTTTCTTATTGGGGATTACGGCGTTAATGCCAAGCAGTACAATATGCTGTTTCAAAATTTCTTTCGGAGTTAATTGCGTCACGGTGCTCTTTTTCTCAAAGACGGTGTACAAATGACCCTACTATACTTTGTAGCCTACAAAATCAAAAACAAACAACGCGCATGCGCAAAATTAAAAAAAAAAATGCCGTCAATTTACCCATCGCACCCTCTATATTAGTATTATTGTCTCAATTTGATATTAAATTTTGAATTAAAAGTTCATTGAATTATAATTTTAAATTTGTTTCTTTTTATATATAAGACGTTTGTATTCTGAGACTGGAATTTTATCTACTTTTAAGTTTTAGGCTCAGTTTTTGACCGCTGGGTTTTTCTCATGGATTCATTTAGTTATTATGTACACGTAAATGTGGGTAGGAATAATTCAGTTCGCTTGTATCTTATTCACTCAACCATTCACAAAACTTCATAAAAAATTCTCTCTAAATAAAATCAGATTGTATTTTCTCGTCTGATTCATTCATATCCCAACATCCAGTGACACGTATTGATGCTGGATGTTTTAAGGAAATAATTACTAATTTTAATAGCATTTTCATATTTGAAATTTCTGATGAATCGTAATTCTTCAGTTAATCTTACTTATTATAAAACGCAGATTTTGTGTGTGTGTGTGTGTGTGTGTGTGTGTGTGTGTGTGTGTGTGTGTGTGTGTGTGTGTGTGTGTGTGTGTACGTTTATATATTGGATCGGATTTCCTACATTTTTCAACCGATTTCAACAAAACTTCACAGGACTACGTAAAATTACCTTGCGGTGGTTCTGACAGCGCCAAAAATTGGAAAAACACAATTGTTTTTGCACGAAATCAATTTGAAAACACGATTAAGAGGCATCACCAGAATGAAAGGGGGACAACTCATATCGAGTTATACTTATTATAAAACCCAGGTTGGTTGTGTGAGTGTGTGTGTTCGTTTATATATGGGATCGGATTTCCTACATTTTTCAACCGATTTCAACAAAACTTCACTTTTTTTTTTGGCAGGTAGTGTTTCTTATTTTCTTGCACACTTTTTTCTTTATTTTTACATTGAGAATGCTTTAATAATTCTATTTACAAGAGAATTTTTTATAATGAAATTCTATTCAATCGATAGACTCATAACGATTGAAAACAATGTTTTTGTTTGAGTTTGGGTTTGACCAATTCGTTAAAAAAAACAAAAAAAAAAACAAAAAAAAAAAAAATAATT
Source organism: Acanthosepion pharaonis (assembly GCA_903632075.3). Taxonomy (NCBI): domain Eukaryota; kingdom Metazoa; phylum Mollusca; class Cephalopoda; order Sepiida; family Sepiidae; genus Acanthosepion; species Acanthosepion pharaonis. The sequence continues at coordinate 879,247 of CAHIKZ030000025.1, forward strand.
AAGACATGCGTGTCCGTCAACCTTAAACAATAATCTTTGTCAATTTTATTTTTCAGTCTTTATGATGGTCGATACTTGATCTATCTCTTACTGTTACATCCCCGGGCAACGCCGGGCTCTACTGCTAGTGATTGAATAAGCTCATGGCGAGTTCTACGACAATAAAATATCCGTAGAAGATCCCCCCTATCGCATCGTTAAATATTTGAACAACATTAAGAACATATTCAAATGACAACCATAAATATGAATTCCAGTTGTTATTTTAAGAAGTAAGAGGGTACAAATAAAAATATCTAAAATTCACAACTTTTTCCATTTCACTGAAACAGACATTAAACTCTTTCACTCTCTCACTAGAACCATGTAACATCTTTCTTATGTTTTTTGTCTTTTCACGCGGAAATGGTCCATTATTTATGAGGTATTAAGAGGACGTAACGGTCGTGCGAAATAACGAAGGGAGGGAAAAGCACAATTGTTATATGGTGATTACTACTAACCTAGAACATCAGGTGATTATACGCAGCGTGATGGCAATCTTTATCCTTCATGTCCGTAAAAAGGCGTGTCAAAAGGAATTTTTTTTTATTCAAACACAGTATTCACTAAATGATAAGGTTTGAGTAATAAAATCATGTCAGATTAAAGATTAAAAGCCATTAATTCTTTAAAAATACTTATTTTTTCTCGACATCCCACAACATAGCCACCAGGTTTCCTTGTATAATTGCAAATGTATTTGATCAATTCACCCTAAACAAGGCAATAAAGCGACTAAGACTAAGAATGGAAGAAACCAAGAAAACATTATTGAGCATAGAGGACACGATTCAAGGAGACAGAAGATGACGAATGCCGTGTAACGTTCCAGAAAATAAATAAAAATTTCCAGGAATTCTTGCATTCTTTATAGTGTTTCTCATTTAAAAAAATTCAAAAAAAAAAGTTGTGCCCTGAATACATATTGTTAAGAGAAGAAAAAGTATTTTTATATTATTCGACAATATTCAATTTTTCAGCTACAACTTTTGGCGACACTAATATGACATTGTGTCAAATTTGAGGATTTGGGTTAGAAAATGACATCACCACACTGTCACATAATCCCACCAACCAAAATACATATCCGCTGGGTAGTGGATATAAAGCATTATAAATCACTCCTGTATGCAAAAAGAAATAAAGAAATGTCTGCCAAATAATAAATCTATTGATAAATACCACAGAAAGAAGTACACAAAAACTTGGAAGCAGGATAGAAATTGCATTTTGGGATTGAGTTCTAAATAAATGATTAATCTGTGATGACCAATCTTAGGATATAACACACAATAAAAGACAGGTTACAACGTCTAGATGTACTTTGAACATGCATTGAATATCTGGCTAGCACACGAGAAAAAATCTATAATATTATTATGCAATGGTCTATATAAGTAAAATGTTGGTGGTGCATTTCAAGGGCAAATAATAGATGAGAATGTAGTAATTAAAACGTATGCAATATCTGTCTATATCTCTGAAATGAGGTATTATGATTATTTACATTATTTGGTCTGTTATCCTCATATTCATTGCCATATTCACAACGTTTCGACCGTTGTACACTCCGACCTTCTTCAGTTGATTGGAATTTCGAAACGAACCCTTTATTTCCTCCACTGGGGTAGACTGTTCTAGCTACACGTGCAATGACTCTACCGGATGTATTAGTTATGGTATATTATGGTAATTTACTGACGCTCATCAACTCTCAGTTATGATATTTTATGGTGATTTAATAACCCTCATCAACTCTCCAAGTTTTTTCGTTCACCACTGCTGTGGCCTGGTATTGAACTCACAACTCTTTGGGTCTAGTCACTGGATCTAATCAACGTCTTTATCCATTAAAAAAGGGTAAGGAACAAGCAAACGCCAAGAGTTTGGGGTTTTAATTATTTAAATACGAAGCCCTATTAATTTATTTTAGTTTATTAAACATTGACTTAATTCTTTAATGCCCTAATTCGGTATAAGCTATCTTCGTGTACTAGGTACCTCTATGGACATTTTAAAATAAAAAAGCGCATTTTAAATAATAAAAATGCTTTCTTTGATCTGAAATTTCGGTACAATTTGTAAGACAATGGACTGAAGCTAAACCGAATTAAAAGAAAAATTAATTTCCATATAGAAACATATTAAATATTTCGAAAACATTTATACAATTTTTCAGCACTCATCGAGCAGTCATTGTATACGAAAACTGTAAACCAAAAATTTAAAATTCTCATTAAAATCCAATATTTAACTGTTTCTAAATCTATTAGTAAATTTAAAAACGTAATTCACTGGATTTTCTAAAAGTAATGCTTACCTTTTACTGAAAACAAAATAAAGATACCAATTACTAATATTATTTGTCCGCCATTTTAGAACATGGAGAAATTTTGGATTTGTTTCAAAGACTTATTTCGAGATAACAAGGAATTTGAGAATTATTAGAACTTACACGGCCGAACAGACTTTAGTATTCGTTACCACTGTAAAAGTTAGACTATTCGGTGAAATAGTGATTCTGAGTTCAATCCCTCGACCGAGCAGTGCAGACATAGATTCAGTGGAAAATATTAAACAGGAACCAGATGAGCTACCCCTAGACGCAGACAGCGGAACAAGATTAAATAAACGGATCAGTTCGAAATTTCTCGAAGGTTACCGAGATCGGCAAGTACCGCCCGAAACGTTTTGATAAGGCCAACAGAGATAATGAGAATCGTCCATATTTAAATAATGTAAATAATAGACTGTTTTGTTTTTTTAGTGTTAAACATTTATACTCTTCCCCTACAAGCTACGTGACATTTGCATTCTCCATAATGGGTGAAATCATGACAAGCTCTCTGCAGACATGAAGAAAATGAAAAACAAAAGAGATTAGAAATAAAAGCCGAAGTTGACAAACTGCACATATTAAAGAAAAGTCAAGGAATAACAGGAAGAACAACGGGGGAATTGTGGAGTGAAGATGGAAATATACACGAAGACAATCAATAATCACATGACAAAAATGGTTTCTGAGTCAGAGCATCAAGCGCATCCTTCCGGTTAGTAAATTAATGCTTTGAAAATAAATATTTTATATTTTCCAACCAATGGGTTACCTTCCTTTCAACAATAAAACCATGCTTCGTAATCACTTTGAAGCGTGTTTAAGTAAAGTCACTAGACAGACAAAACCAGTAAAGAGATACATACCACAAAGCACGACTTACTCATTGACTCCTTTTCCTCAACGCGGTACGTAACATTTATACTCTTCCCCTATAAGCTACGTAACATGTGCATTCTCCATAAACAAGCTACGTGACACTTAGACTCTTCCCTACAACCTCCGTGTTATTTACTCACCAAGCTACGTGACATTTAAACTCTTACTCACGAAGCTAAGTGACACTTACACTTTCCTCACTAAGCTATGTGACCTTTACACACTACCTACACTAAGATATTTGTCATTTACACTCTTTCTCACCAAACTACGTGACATTTACCTTCTTCCTCCCCATACTAAGAGACTTTTACACTTTACCTCAGCAAGCTACGTGACATTCAAAGTCTTTCTCACCAAGCAACATGACACTTACACTTTCCCTCACCAAGCGACGTGACATTTACAACCAACCTTCACTAAAATAACCTATCAGTTACCTTCTTGTTCACCTAGCTACGTGAAATTTATACTTCTTCAGAAAGTTACGCGACATTCATACTCTTTCTTCGCAAACTACCTGACATTCTCATTCTACCTTACCATATTACGGGATATTTAAGCTCCGCCACAAGAATTTCCGTGACACTGATACTCTTTCTCACCAAACTAACTGATATATACATTTTTCATAAGTAGCTTTTACACTCTTCCTTACCAAGCTACCTGTAATTTACGCAATTCCTCGCCGGGCTACGTGACACTTATATTCTAACTCACTAAGCTACGCGACATTTACACGCTACCTAACCAAACTACTTGTCATTTACACTCTTACTTTACTAAGATACTTGTCATTTACACTCTTCTTCACCAAACTACTTGACGTTTTCACTCTTCTTCGGCAATCTACGTAGCATATAAATTCTTCCTTCACCAAGCTACGTGATATATACAATTCATCACCAAACGACATATTTACACTCTTCCCCACAAGCTACATGACACTTGCACTGTACTTCATCAAGCTACATGACATTTACATACTTCTTCACTAAGCTATGTCACATCTACATTCTTCTTCAACCAGCTCCGTGACACTTCCACAACAAGCTACGTGACATTTAAACTCTAACTCGCCGAGCTACGTTAAATTGACACTATTCCTTATCAAGCTACGTGACATTTAGACGATTTCTTCACAAGCTAGCTGACCTTTACATTATTCCTCACAAAGCTACGAGATATTTGCACGATTCCACACCGGGGTACGTAACACTGAATATCTTCCTGAGAAAAACTAAATTACATTTACATTTTCCTCACCAAACTTCCACTCTTCTTCACCAAGCTACCTAACAGTTAAACTCCTCCTCGCCTAGCTACTGGATACTTGAAATCTACGTAACCAAGCAACGTGATATTAACACTGTTCCTCACCAAGCTACGTGATATTGACACTCTTGCTCAACAAGCTATCTGACATTTAAACCCTCCCTCACCAAGCTACGTGACATTGATATTTTCCTCACCAAACTCTCTGTTAGTTACATTTTTCCTCATAAAGCTACATGACACTTACACTCTTCCGCACAAAACTACCTGACATTTATAGTCTTCCTCGCCAAGCTACCTGATATTTACAGTCTTACTCACCAAGCTAAGTGACAATTAAGATCTTCCTGACCAAGCTATGTGACACTTACCCTCTTACTCACCAATCTACGTGATATTTACACTCTACCTTACTCTAAGATACGTGATATTGACACTCTTCCTGACCAAACTACGTCATATATACACTCTTCCTTACCAAGCTACCTCAGATTGATATTTTTCTCACCAAGCTACGTGACACGTACACGCTGCCTCACAAAGCTACCTGACATTTACGCTCTTCCTCACCACGCTATGTAATATTTACACACTTCCTCACCAAGATACGTGACACTTACATTCTACTTCACCAAGCTATGTGACATTTACACTCTTCTTGACAAAGTTACAGTCTTTCTCACCAAGTTACACAACACTTACCCTCTTCCTCGCGAAGCTACGTGACATTTACACTCTTCCTCGTCAAGCTACGTGACACTTACATTCTACCTCAGCAAGCTACCTGAAATTTAGTCTCTTCCTCAGCAAGTTACGTAACATTTACACTCTCCCTTCACTAAGCTACCTGACACTTAAATCCCCCCCCTCACTTTCTCCTTGGCTCTTTTTTCACATACATACACGTGAAGAATCCATATTTCTTTTATGTTAACCAACATCTAATAAGAAAAGATCTTTAACACAGGAACCTTAACAGTGATACTTCCTGAGAAATTTTGTTTTAAAAAAAACGAATATAAAAATAATTTTATTTTTATATTTAAAAAAGCTTTCTCACATTTTCCTTTGTTGTGGGTTGATTCAAATCAGCCAGAACCTCTCTTCTCACAATACAGGCTAAGCATGTATCATCAATCTCACGGTATGCGTGCAAAAAGACAGAGAGGGAAGTTTCTGAAAAGAAAAGCAAAAAAAAAACATGTCTCGCTTTGTGGTTGACCGAAAATCTAAAAAACATTATCAAGTCCACAAAAGATTTAGTAATTCAACCACTATCGGGTCTTATGGGCTACGGTTCATCAAGACACACCCTATGCTTCACTGCTGTAGACTGTTTAGCCCTGACTAAAAACAAAACAAAAAACTACTCACAAAGAAACTATTTTTGTGTTAAATACCACAGATAGCCTCAAGCGATGGGGACGCTTTTGGAGGTCTCTAGCCATGTTTTAAATACTCATGTATCCGTGTTTTTGTTTCGATTCGGGTAATTTCTTATCACGAGTCGAGGGCGATTATGTCGTTCGTGCAGTTTCTTCATTACGGTACCTTTTTTCCTATACTAAATTTGTTATAACTTATCCATACCCCAAGGTATTTGAAGTCTTTAGTATTTACTAATTTCTCGTCCTGAATTTTATGATGGAGTCAAGGTAGGTGCCATCACTGCTTTCATCCCAATTCCAGATCATAGTTTCTGTTTTGGAAAGGTTTATCTTGAGTCCTATTTCTTGAAACATTTGATAGAGGATGTTTTCATTTTTATGATGGATTCAGGGTAGGTGCCATCATTGCTTTCATTCCGATTCCAGATTTTTCTTCTGTTTTTTGGAAAGGTTTATCATGTGTCCTATTTCGTGGAAAACTTGGTGAAGGAGGTTTTCATTTTTATGATTGTTTCAGGGTGGTGCAATTATTGCTTTCATTCCAGTGCCAGATGATAGTTTCAATATTGGAAAGCTTTATCTTGATTCATATTTCTTAGAACACTTGATAGAGGATGTTTTCATTTTTATGATAGATTCAGTGTATGTCCTATTACTGCTTTCATTCAAATTCCAAGTCATTGTTTCCGTTTTGGAAAGGTTTGAATCATATTTCTTGCAACACTTGATAGAGGATGTTTTCATTGATATGATTTTTTCCAGTTAGTGCCATCAACGTTTTTTCCAATTGTCATATATATATATATATATATATATATATATATATATATATTGTTACAAAGTTGAAAAATCATTTAAATGACATTAATTGTCACAACTTTCTCAAATCTCTTAATTTTTTCGAATTTTATATCCTACTGACACACACACGCACACACGAACACACACACATATATATATATATATATATATGTGTGTGTCTGTGTGTTCATAACATATCTCTAATTGAGTACTGTTGCAAAAAAATAGCCCCTCCACCCGTAAATAAAATGAATTGGTACACTATCGTCATAGTAGGCTATAAATGTCAATAATTAGATTATGCTATAGTCAGTTTTCGATCAGCACCTGACGACTGCGCCTCAAATAAAAATTGAAAGTTGAGCTACCGGTTAGGAAAAACATGTATATTTTTTGTTAATATATATATATATATATATATATATATATATGAAGAAATGTAGTTTTAAGGTGTGCTATATTTATGGGATGAAGTGCTCAATATCAGAGATAGATAGTAAATATAAAAGTGAACATTGAATTCAACACTCAGAGGCGACAGGCTGTTTCATGCTAAACCCAGTCATCAGACCACCTGAGTGTTGACTTGAATGTTCACTTTTACACACACACACACATATATATATATATATATAAAGTGAGCATTGAAGTCAACACTGGGTGGCTTTCCTAAAACAGGTATATATATATATATATATATATATATATATATATATATATATCTTCTTTTTTTTTTCCTCCCACAACTTCCTTTTATTGTACATTTTTCTGTGTTAATTTTAAATTAAATCTCCCGTTGAAGCCTGAAGAGCGGGGGCGAAACCGGTTGCTTCACCCGTTTTTAAAATGTCTCGTAATATTAAGTTTTATACTTTTATTTCGATCATTAAATTTTGTACCTACAAAAAATATCTTTATATATATATATATATATATATATATATATATATATATAGACCTGTTTTTAGGAAAGCCGCCCATAAATGAACTGATTCAGAATAATGTTCTTCCTTCTCACTTTCACCTAGAAAAGGAATCTATTAAACATTCCGTGTTTTTCGTAGAAACACCCAAAAAGAATTCCTTTAGAATGCCACTTTTCCCGCACAGTCATCAATAAAATTAGTTATTTAGAATCCATGTTTTTCGCACCGTCATTCACAATACCTTTTATCTGCAAAGTAGAAAAGATCCCATGTGCAATGGCTTTTACCTCACAGATACCAGACAAAGAAACCTACTTACACTACCCTTATTCCTCACAAAGACTCAGAAATGAATCCATTTACAACGCCTTTTTGTCAAGCGACTGTGAAAAGAAATTGATTCACAATGAGCTTTTGTCGCGGCCTCTCAACTCTATTTTGAATCCACATTTATCCACATAGACTTCCAGAAATAGAAATCCATATAATATTTCCAATTTTTATGCACAAACAACCAGAAAACTAAAATATTTGCAATGTCCTTTTTTCCATACGCCTATCAGGGGTCGTGGGATTATAAATTTTGCCTTGTTTGAATTTTTGTCAATATGCGAATAAGACAAAGAGAATGACAAAGTGTTTTTGGAATGTTCTCGGCCTTCTCAACTATCTGGCGTCATTTTGTCAAAATTGGGGGAAGTCGTTTAGGTCGTATGCATTTCTTCGTCCCAGCGGAAATGTTATTTTCTTTAAAAAAAAATGTGATGAATGCACTGCATTTTTTCAAATTAAATTTTTAAGACAATATAATTACTTATACTCAATTGTGCATGATGAAATTCTTGCGAGATAATTTGTCGCTTCGCATAACTAATTCAATTTACAAACAAATTAAAATACAAATTAATTAGTTTGCAGCGGTTAAAAGCAGTTTTTAGAATAAGAAGGAAAATAGAAAACGGAAAAGTTATTTACTATATTTCTTCATCTGCAGACAAGTGGACTGCCTCTAAGACAACTTATGGAATTGTCTAACAGACAACTAGAATAAAAGAGAGAAGGTAACTACACAAGAACAATGTTTCTTTCAAGAGATTTTGTTTCAAAACATTATTTCCTTCTTTTTCTTGTTCTATTCCTTTTTCTACCTTTTGTTTTCTTTAGATAGATGACAACAATAATGATAGTTCTTTGCAAAAAGAAAGTTGGGCAAGGTAGTTCGGAAAAAACAACGTTTTTAAGACAACCATTATTTGTCATTATAGCGTTTGATATCAAGTAGAAGCCCATAAATAATAATAAGTAGTACCTGTCAAAATTTCACGGTTTTCCCATTTGAATTTTTCGATGAATCATAATTTTTAACTTAGTGAACAAATAAAGTTTACCTTTCGTCCGGTTCACACACCTCCCCATTCTTCTGAACAGGAATAGATTTTCATCTCTTGTTTCCTGTTTAGGATTGAGTTTCCGCTCTCTTCTAAAGTTTACTTCAACTGTATACTCCTAAGGTAACCGCCTGAAATTTTATTTACTAATTAAATCTTGACCACTTCACGTCTAGAATTAGTTGTCTATATTTCCTGTTATCTTGCCCTTTTCTAACGCTAATACAAATACACAGAGTAACCTACGACTTTGAGTTGCCCTTGGGACTTTTACTTTGTGAAAATTAGTAAAACTAAAGAAAAAAAGCATATATACTACAAAATACCCGTGGAAATTCTCTGATTTTATCGTTAAATAATTGAGTTTAAAAACTTTAACCAAATATTGTAATAACAGACATAATTATGAACGCAGATCATTATTGAAAAAAAATTAAGCCTGTATCAATGAAAATTTTGTTTGACTTTTAGAAGACATCTTACGCTATTTCAATTGGCCTGTGGGTTTTTGGTTCACATTTCAAGATCATTAAAAAAGAAGAATAGATTATCTTTTTTAAGGAAAAGTTGATGAAAATCATTACGATTCATTCTTTAAAGCGAAACAAATCTAAGCTTTCAAAGTGTTCGTCCTATTAACAGTTAGCGAATAAGCCGTACAGTAAATATAATTGCAGTTGTCGCAAAACTATGAACGATTTGGAAAACAAATCAAAGACCAGATTGTGACGAGCATTGACCATCTCAGTCTTTTTTTACGTCTTCAAATCTTGGACATTTACAGAGAAGAATGCAAGTATTAGAATTTAGATGCTTCAAAACCATCTTAGGCATCACCTACGTAGATGTCAATCGTTATTATGCTAAACCTCATTAAACTAGAAACTTGTCCGTTCGAAGACCACATAACCACTGTTATGAAGAGAAAGTTGTAAAGATCCAACAATGTTTCCACAGCCGCCCCTAGAATGTGCCACCTTAGACCAAAGAAGAGACAGGCAGCGGTAAAATGTGCTGACACTGTCACTGGGCGATCCTTCCCAGAGATCCAGATATTGACACGCGACAGAGACATAGAGAGGGAGCTGGTCAGGTGTCCCGCTACGCAGCGACCAAACGCGTCCATGCGACTGATGAGGAGAAAGATGAATGTCCTGAATTCTACAATAAATATAATAGAATAAACAGCTTGTGTTTAAAATGGACCCAACCAAATAAAATTGCCAACGAATGGCGAGTGACTAAGACGATATATTTATGTGTGCATTCATTTTGCCCCTTACGAGAACACGAAAGAGTAACAAATGGACTGACGCATGTAATATTGTTATCTTGAATATTTATTGGGATAGACAGAGAGACAGACCGATTGATGGGTAGGCGGAATCGTACGAGAACGATGCCGCCATCATTGTGATAGGCAACGGTATAAGAAAGAAAGACAGAACTAATAGAGAGGGAGAAAGGAAGAAAATGAAAAATAGGAAGGAATGGAAAAAGAAGGAAAGAGGAAAAAGAAAGAGAGATGGGAATAAAGAAATATAGAAGGAGGATTATTTTCGAATAATGACATATAAAGAAAGAGCATACAATGAAAAAGGAAAAGAAAAAAGAGGGTTGGTCTCTAGAAAGAAAGAAAGAAAGAAAGAAAGAAAGAAAGAAAGAAAGAAGTAAACTGCAAATAAAATAGACATATACAATCTATAGAGAGAGGAGAAGGGGTTGTTTTTAAAGAAAGAAAGAAAGAAAGAAAGAAAGAAAGAAAGAAAGAAAGAAATTGCAATTAAAATGGACATATACTATCTAGAGAGAGAGGCAAAGAGGGGATTTTTAAAGAAAGAAAGGGAGAAAAGGAAATAAATAAATTGGAAATAAAATGGACGTATACAATCTATAGAAAGAATCAAAGATAGGATCTTTTTTAAAGAAAGAAAGAAAGAAAGAAAGAAAGAAAGAAAGAAAGAAAGAAAGAAAGAAAGGACTAATTAGGAAAATAAATAAAGACACTGCAAATAAAATGGAAATATACAATCAAATAGAAAAAGGCATATAAAGAAAGAAATAAAATAGAAGAAAAGAAAGGAAGAAAAGGAAAGAAAATGACAATTTAGGATATATGTAAAGAAATAATAAAAAAAGAAGAAAAAGTAGATGCGAGTACACTTGAAAAGGCAAGAAAAAAAAAGGGATCTTTTTTTTTTAGATAGAAAGGAAGAAAAATGTAGAAATGCACTTGTGGAACTGAAGTAGGCATTGCTCAAAGTTGGTGGCCTTCCATGGCCCACAACAACAGAAAAACTTAATACTATCAGTTTCCCTTGAAATAAAAAAACGACATTAAGATGGAGCGACGGCTTGGCTCTGAAACTGACAAGAAATTAAAGTGGATAACACTCCTCTTTATTTTAAAATGTGATTCTATAACAAATATAGCCTCTGTATTGTAAATCTCTAACTCCATTACTAAAGAGCACCATCAACGTCATCAACGTCATTACAATAATCATCATCACATTCTTCACCTTCGCCATTCCATTTTCTTTTTTATTTTGTCGTCTGCTTTCCGTTTTTAATGCCCAGACGATTAGTCGTACTTTTAACGAACCGGCATTTCTATCAAATTCGTACTGTCATCGAAATTGACCGGCCTCGTGTGTTATCGCAAGTATCCATGCCCTACGTCTAACAGACCTGCATCAAGTACCCGGACACTCTTGTAAGAATGTCGTAATAAGTACATTTTTCAACATGTTTACTTACTCATATACTTGCTACAAACGCCGAGACGATACTTTCACCCCCACCCTCACCATCCTCATATTGTAGCTATGGATTTTTCAGTAAGTTCCTGATATCAGAGAGATGCCATCTTGAGCTTACGCTTTTTATAGCAACGCTCTTAATGGTATGCGGAAACAAACTTTCTTCAAAACTAACTAAGAGTATGATTAGATGTATGTTAAAATATTAGCGCTTCGTTTCTTCCTAATCTTCATTTCGTACACCAAACTAGTGACATTTCATCAACGCCGATCGAACCCTGAATTTCCGTCTATCGCAATACAAGGGCGCTCTCTCAGTGCTGCCACAAGTCTTTTGCGTCTGTCAGGACACCGACAATTGGAACTCGTACAACAACCCCTTGCTAAAAACGCTGGCAAAATTGTTGGTTTCCTGTAAGAAAAGGACATCGGCTGCCATTCTTTAAATTTCCAAGAGCAGATCATAAATGAAATATTGCTACCAAGTTTTCACTTTTCACTATCGCGGCCTTGTGAGTGATGGATTATACTGTGTAACATGATTTTTGTCCTTGGGTAGCAACGGTTACGTCCTAGTTGCTTACGCCTAGAAAATGGCTAATATTTCATTCAAACTTTATGACCAGGATAATGATATTTCTAAAATTTGGCTATTCCCACTATTTAAATTATTCGGACTATCGTCCTCATCTTTGTCGCGATATTTATCACAACGTTTCGGCTTTATTTCGCTCACTGTCTTCAAGGACACATGGCACAGTTAATAATGGCGTTAGTTAGATCCAGTGACAGGACCCAAAGAGTGTGAGTTCAATACCTGGTTAAAGCAATGGAGAACTTGGAGAGGGGAGTTAGCAGGAAATAACTGATAACTGACATCCATTAGACATGGCGCGTGGAACTAGAACAGTCTACCCCAGTGAGCGAAATAAAGGGTACAGTTCGACAGTCCAACCACCCGAAGAAGGCCGGAGTCTACAACGGCCGAAACGTTGTGATAAATATGGCGACAAAGACGAGGACAATAGTCCGAATAATGTAAATAGTGGGAATAGCCAAATTTTAGAAATATCATTATACTGATCATAAAGTTTGAAGGAAATATTAGCCATTTATCATCTAAATTCTACGCGGCCTTGTGAGTGATGGATTATACTGTGTAACATGATTTTTGTCCTTGGTTAGCAACGAGTTGCTTACGCCTAGAAAATGGCTAATATTTTCTTCAAACTTTATGACCAACTTATGAGTGTACAACGTTTCGACTTTTGTACACTCCGGCCTTCTCCAGGTGGTTGGAATGTCGAACTGAACCCTTTATTTCGCTCACTGGGGTAGACTGTTCTAGTTCCACGTGCCATGTCTAATGAATGTCAGTTATCAGTTATCTCCTGTTAATTCCCCTCTCCAAGTTCTCCACCGCCTTAACCACCTATTGAACTCACACTCTTTGGGTCCTGTCACTGGATCTAACTAACGCCTTTATCCACTGTGCTATGTGTCCTTGAGGACAGTTAGTGTAATAAAGAGTTTAGTTGGACATTCCAACCACCTGAAGAAGGTCGGAGCTTACAAAGACCGAAACGTTGTGATAAATATGGCAACAAAGATGAGGGCAATAGTCCGAATAATGTAAATAGTGTACATAATACCTCATCTCAGAAATATAAACAGATTGGCTCTTCCCATTGTGAAAACTAGCGAATGCGAAGATTCCCGTTCACGCAAAGTAGGAATAAAACGACATATGATTTAATAGTGGCATTTAATTATTCTAGGATTACACAAGAGAAGTCACATATAGTTTAGAAATTGTAAGTTTTTTCGCAATTTACGCTTATATTGTAAATTACTTTCACAGATCAGGCCCCAGATATATTCTTCCATCATGTTTTCGTTATACGATCTTTGGTAACGACGTTCAAAGTCCACTATATCCTGGTACAAGCTCCTCTAAGTAAGCACCCCCATGTTCTCCTTGAACTTGTTAAGATTCGCGTCAAGGATATGGAATTTGAGAGACATTCATCAGCTCTTTTTGCCATAGTTCTTCACCTGGGTCTCAGCAAAATCCATATAGTTTTCGGCCTGGTGATTCCCCAGGAAGCCCCGAACTACTGAGATAAATCTGTTTCACGCTGTTTTCTCCGTCCTAGTGAGCTTCTTGAGGAATTCCTTACACTCTATAATCGTCTTCATTTATGACCCGACGAAAACACCGTTTTTGACTTTTACCGCAGACAGGTTAGGGGATATGTCTTGTAGGTACTTGAAGGCAGCAGATTTCTTATCTAACTTCTGGGGGTCCAACAGTGGCTCCAATTTGACGTTGTTCCTCTCCACAGGGAACTCAGTCCCCTGTGGACTGTCTCGCTTGTGGTAGTGTACCGTGGTGTCCCTGCTGTCCAAAAAGCAAAGGTAACACGGAAACTTGTTAAAGCCGCCTTTCATTACGTAGGTCACTATTCTGAAATCTCCGATAAACTCCCAAACGTACTCTTCATATTTCAAGGTATCTAGTGAGATCTTGACACTGATGTATTACTCTTTGAGCTGCACTGAGTGAACCAGAGGAAGAGATTGATACATGTTATGAAGGAGCACGGCATTGAGGCTCCTGGGTGACCTTGATTTACAGGCCATTCGAAATTGACTCGAACAGACTGGTCAGATTGTAGCAGAAGCAAAGTCAATCTCGATGGGTTAAAAAACTTGAAAGCACTGGTGATGCTTCCTCTGCGCTGCGTCTTGCACGCTTTCATCTAACAAATTGCAGTGTGCTTGAATCTTGACGTCAAAAGCTCGGCACAGGACTTCGTAAGACCACCATATCTTATTGGATCGTCGAGGTCTTTTTGGTTGGGGTAATATGGGTTTCTCTCCTCAGCTCCGCCTCTGTAATGTGCTCGCTTTTTGGGGGAGAGGGCACGGGAGCCCAGGGTAGTGTGGCAATGGGGCGATGGATGACAGAAGGTCTGGATATATGATAGTAGGTGCAATCTTTCCAGCTCGACGTTTTAAAGAACCGATTGCTTGAGTGGTCAGTTTGTTCCCTCCAAATCCGTTGGACTGCAAATTCTGTGCCTCTAGTTCCACCCCCTCAATATAATTCTGCAAAATAAAAATACAAATATATCTCACACAGTGTTATTAAAAAATTCTAGAACATTATGCTTTGGATTTTTGAAATTTCTAAAAATATTGCTCTGGATATGTACTATTCCGGATCTGGAAACTAATTAATGTAGCATTACCATTCATGATACTATGGATACTAATGGACGATTGTTGATTAATATTTAATGAATATTTTTTAGTAAAAATATTAAAATTAAAATAAAAGATCCGAAACTTAAAAAAAAAAAACATTTAAAAAAATTAAAAATTCCACTATCCAAACAAATAAAACTTTCCAACTTACCTTTTTTTTTCAGAGTTTGCGGATGAAATGAAGGTAGACGGGGTTTGCCTTGATCAGCGACAACTATGGCGACGTATGACGTTTAGGCCTCACTCATTTTAGCAAATGTTGCCAAAGAGTAATTCTTCGTTCATGTCTTGATAATTTCATACATAGAAAAACGTGTCTGCCTGATGCTTACAACGTCTTGATAACATGCAACAAACTACTCAGTATCCAGCTGTTGGGACCAAGTAAATCGTTAAAGAAATAACAAAACAAGTGTTACAGATATATCATATATTAAACAGTACAACAGAAGAGTATTACACGACTAATGAGTGTGTGTCAGTTGACCCAGCGTTCAATCTATGCGACTGTTCCCCCAAGGCCTTCTCTCCTACTAATCTTGTAGTAGGTGGAAGAGTCCAACATAAACACTTTAGAGGGAGGACACCACAACACAGGAAATCGTGAAAGTGGTAGGAACAACTGATAATTTTGTGACTTCCAAATCACCATTTATTGTGCTCTATCATGTTAACTAATATACAAAGAATATTTTTGTCATAGACACTCTGTATATATATATATATATATATATATATATATAATAATTTTATTGGTAAAGACAAAAACAACACTACAATAATCAACCTCGTTTCGGGGCATTTAGTTGCACCTCGACTGGTGAGAGCCAAACATTATAATAAATAATTACTGCTTTACTCTCGGTATTGAGCCCTCTTTTGAATTAATGGTGTGAACGTTAGAATTTATATGTTATTTTCGCTCTCATTTCATTAATACACACACACACACATATATATATATTAGAATTTATTTTATTTTCGCTCTCATTACATTCATATATATATATATATATATATATATATATATATATATATATATTTCGGTACATCAACCGAAACGTTGTAAAAAGAACAACACAGATGAGGACAATAGTAAATAGCATAAATCATGATAAATCCTCAACCCGAAAATTAAGACAGAAAAAACAAATTGTTTATAAATTCTCGTGTCCTTTGGGCGTATCTTCTCAGATATTAATAATCAAAAATCAACGTTAAATTTTTAAATTGACAAATATTTTAACTATTATATGCGCAGGATGGTGAAGTATATGGGTGGTTTCGATAAAATGTCACATCAATAGCGACCAGATAGCGTTCTTCATATTCCTCTGTTTTCTACCATAGGGTCGGCATGTTTTCATAAAACAATGCTTTCTCTCACACTACACAGGTCATAGAATCATGGTTTCAACTGGAACAGTAGGAAGCCTTCATTGTGTTACCCTGTGAACCAAGCCACCAGATCATTGGGCAAATTGAATGTGTCTTCATTTACTAAGCTTAAATTACTTTGGCATAAAAGTCACAGCTATTATTCAGTTGCAATGTTCAACAGAACTAATTCGCTATTACCCAACACCGACTGACTGGGCCTAATTTATCCTTTTATTGGCAAAAGGTTGCAAAACACAGGAGACTCAGTGAAAATCTAACTCACTAGTAATGATTTACAAGACCAGCTTGTTGACCATCACACAAAGATGAGATACTATGAAAAAGAGATAGTTGAAAATTCTGAGGCACATGCCGAGGAAAGAATTTATGAAGATTATGACATTCACATGAGATATTAAAGATGAGAGGGACAGAGGGAATGAATGAGTAAAGTACCTAATGAACTTGTGTAAATAGATAGCAGAACGGGGTCTGGAAGGGATAATAAAGAGATATTACTTAGAGCTAAAAAGGATAGGATGTTGTGGAGAGCTATGAACAATCTACATAAGAACTTGTGTAAGTGTATGAAAGAACAGGGTCTGAGTGGGATAATAGGGAGAGATATTACTTAGAGTTACAAAGCATAGGAGTTTATGTTGAGTCATGATCAAACTCCCTAACAAACTTATTTAAATGGATGGCCGAGCAGAGATTGAGACTGATAGTTAGAAGACAAACACTGATTGAAACTACAAAGGATAGGAAGTTGTAAAGCGCCCTTAATGGACACTGTACATGAAGTTGAACCAGCAGGTTCGATCTGTAGAAACTCTATCATGTTAATTGCAGAAGTGAAATGATTTTCTGTTAATGTGTTGGTGCCAGTTTCAAATGTCTTGAAGAATCCAGAACTGTCCGAGAAAAAAAAACAGTTTTGTGGGTACAGAGACGACTAACGCCCTATAAGTTTGTTTTGTCCTATTTTTGCCCCAAATTTTTGAATTCCATAAAAATGTAATGCTAAATTGAAGTTCTTTCTCGTAATCTCAGATGGCTTGTCGAATGTTGTAAATAAGCGAAAAAAACGAAACCAAAGTGGATCTTTTTCAAGAAATTATTGAATGATCGTTTTTTTAAAATATCTGAGTGTTCACTATTCACTATGAACGATTCCACACTGAATGGGTCTTCATTCTTTGAACATCTGTTGGGTTAGATTCAATATTCATAATGTTTCTTTCAGTTGGTGCAATTGGTGTAACGAAAGGTTGCAATATCTCAATTTGAAAGGCGGTATCTCCTTGCTGTCGGACGCTGACAAAAAGCCGATAAAAGTTATGATCTACACCAATAAGTTTGTCGTTGTACGCATCGCCGCCACAAATTCCAAAGGTAGGATATTTTTTTCGGTATTTAGTCTCCTAATGCTCACAGTACCCGGTATATGAAAGCGATCCTATCTATTTATTAACCATGCTCGCCGTTGCTTAACGTCGGTGATCGATCGAGAACCGGCGCTTTCTATGGCATTTGACCATAATAAAATTGTTAACAGATTGGAAACTGCCATTAGAAACAAAGAAAAGAGTGCTCTGTTGCAATGAATAATGGACGGTTTCGACACAAATGTAAAAAAAAAGATAAAAAAAAAAAAGGCTTGAGACAACGAATGATGAAATTTTAAGGCGAATAACTCCAAAGAAATAAATAATAATAAAAAAAGAGCCGGCATTAATTTTGGAAACTCATAACGAGGAAAGAAAGCTTAGAGATTTGGACACGAACAGGACACATCGAAAGCAAGAGCAGCTGAATAAATGTACAAGGAAACTACTTGAGGGCCCAGAAAAAACAAGGTATGGATAAAAACATAAAAAGTTGAAAGATGCGGAGAGCCATATCGCGTATATTCTGATACAGCACATAGAGAGAGAGAAATCCTTTAAATGAATGATGAATTTCTAACAGAATATATTTTCCCTAAAAAAGAATTTATTTCCATGTTCTAATTAAAATCGACACTGTCAATGTTTTAACAATTACATTTTTTTTTTAATCATTTCAACCCAATGAAGGCAAGAAAGCCACTAAGATGCAGGGGTTACTGAGTGTGAAAGAATATTAGAAAAACATTATTAAGGAGAGAGGACGATAAAAGAATAGGAATTAGGTAAACAAAATGTTGAAACTTGAATAAAGCATGGAATAATAATAATACAACACAAAATGTACTTAAACAAAATGTATTTACACAAGAACGTGTACACAATATTTACAGATAGTTTGGTATATTCTTGGGAAGACCGTTCCTGTAGAATGGGTTGACTTAGTCACAGTCGGGCAGAGTATCTGGATTGCATCTCTTCTTCCTCCCCCCCGTCTTCCCGGTACCAACCATATTTATATGGTCGGTACTCCACTATGTAAATTAGGTGGATCGTACCACAACACAAAAGATAACGATTGACATTGCATTTCCATTTTTGAAGATCAAATTCGACTGGAAAGCAAGAAGCCGGAAGAGAGCTGCATAAGCGAGAAGTACGAGAGAAGAAACTGTTAACATAGAACTTACGGTTACTTCTAGCCATTTCAACTGTAAAATAATGAGACCTAGCAGTCAATCTAGTACTGCGCTTAAATTCATAAAAGCTCGGCACCATAGAGTAAAACTCACTAAAATAATTACCATGAAATATTTAAGAAAAGGCACAGGGAAGGCAGTGGGAAAGTGAATGAGGGTGAGATGCCATGTCAGGACCAATAACATTGCAGGTTCTTTTTTTTAATTCAGTTAACGCTTTAAAACCTTTAAGGATACCTATATATGTCCTACTTTACGGCAGCGAATGTTGAACGGTGCCCTCAAAGATGAAGAAGAGACTTGAGGCGGCGGAAGTATCATTCTACAGAAGGATTCTAAGGATATCATGGATCATGCGTGTGAGCAACGATGGGATTTTGGAGAGGATGCAAACAAGGGAGAAGTGCATGAAGTGCGAGGGAAGGAACTGTCAGCATAGAACTTACAGTTAAATCTAGCCATTTCAACTGTAAGATGATGGAACCTTGATGCGAATCTAATATTGCGCTTAAATTAATAGAGTCTAGGCACTTTAGAGGAAAGTTCATCAGAACAATTTATATTCGGTCGAGTTTATCACGCCAAGCATCACGGTCCTGTATAAAGGTCGGAAGGTCATTAGTGTGGCAATCTGTGTCATAACATATTTGGTCAATGTAGATGGTTGCTTGGTGACGAGCTCGTCATGCGCCATGTCTAGGTGTCCTGTGAAGTAGACCACACGCAGTTTCTTGTTTTACTCACCAGCAGTGTCCTGCAAAGCGCATTCCGCGTTCGCATAAGATTGTAGAAATCAGTGATGGCTCCATAGAGCTGAGATTTAATTGCATATTTTCTCGAAAAGATATTAAGTAAAGCTCTCAGCATCCGAGTGTAGATTCCACCAAGCTGAGACTCAATGGTTTTAGTTAGTATCCAAGTAGTGGCATCATACATTAAAACCGCCTCTACAGTGGCTTGAAAGAATCTCCGTTTGAGCTTCTCATGTAGACCAGATTGCTGTGATCTGGAGATCAGAACAATTGAACATATTTATAGAAAAGGTACTGGGAATCGACATTACGGCGACGGAAAAGTCACTGAAGCCAAGATGCCAGGTCAGTACCAATAGCATTGCAGATTCTTCTTTGGATTTTATCAAGAATCTTTAAATATATTGCAGGGATACTAGAACAACTGTGGAAGTAATATTCAAAGCGACGGAGACTTATAAATATGGAAGATTGATTCTGGCGAGAAAAATTGTCTTGGTCGATATAGTGAATGGACTTCCCTAGCAGCAGACCTAGCAAGTAATTTAATATAATCTTTCCACTTCATATTAGCGTAAAACGTTCGTACGAGAAGGCGCAACACGTCGCTCTCCTGAAGTTTAGCATCAGCCATGCTGATGAAAGCCAGGAATGGTTCTCTCAGACGATTGCATCTCCAATGTCATGTGTGGAAAATATTTCGGCGCCGATTGAGAAACAGTCTTTTGCTCGAATAACCATCCTGAAAACATTTACATTATATTACATCTGCACAAACTATTAAAGACAGAAAGTAATAAATTACCTTAAACTGAAAGGGGGGGGGACAATCAAAATGATTTGCATAGTTTGCTTATTTGTTGTTGTTATTGTTGTTGTTGTTTTCTCATAATCACTTTTGAATCGTCAATTTGATTTGCCACTTTTTCAGCCAATCAAAACATGTTTTCTATGGAAACATTTTGTTTATACAATATGTAACTATATATGCCTATACAAACTGCACAGTCATATATTTAGTCTCCAACACATACTGTCAAAAACAGTTTCGATATATAAAGCATATAAAAGAAAAGTTCTGTTCGAATACTTCAGAAAAATGAAAGTATTTCAAACCTTAAGTGTTTTGGCAGAAGCAAAAAGTTTTTTAATTGCCTTTGTCACTGTGTTAATGCAACATTGACTATCATACGTGCTGACATAAAAACATGGTATGCACAAAATTATACGCGATTAATGGCTAATAATCCCTAACTTTTATTAGGTTGGTGCAAAAATAATGACGTCGTTTTTTGACGTATTTTTAACGTTGAAAGACGACATTATTACGTCATTATTTTTGCACCAACCTAATATTTATAAAACCACGTGATAACTTCCCCATATAATTTAATGGCCGATGTCTAGTTTTAAACGTATTTGAATATGGAAAAGTTAAGAAGTCAACATGGACAGAGATGTAAAATAAAATATAATGAATGATGCAGGACTGAAATCTTTCAATCACAAACAGTCGGAAGATATTTCTACTCAATCGATATAAATATAAGTTATTTAACACAGAAACAAGAAATTTAACTAAAATAAGCAATCCTTGTATTTTTCCTTGTAGGTTTCATCAACGACCTTCCTGATGTCATCAGTCTTCATCTCGGGATCTATGTTGATGACACAACTATTTATCCCTTTACGTCTAATCGGTTCGATAAGGTCAGACTAGAAGATTAAAAAAAATGGTCTTCATCACGATCAGCTCTTGCTGTCTTGAGTAGAAGGAATCCCAACGTTTATATACACCCGAGAATGAAGTGTACACTATCAGCCAAAATTTTGGGGACACCCTCTGGATTTTGAAGAATCACCAAAAAATTAAAGGTTGCATGCCTTTTCCAAAATTTATTGATAAGCTCACTTCAGGCCAGAGGCACATGGTGTTCCTGAAGCATTTTACCATGTATTTTATAATAATAAATGGTTACTTATACGCTGATATAAGAAAAATCGAATCTGTTCAGTGTCCTAAGACAACCAAATAGAACAGAAGACTATCATTTTACTTCCTGATGTCATCAGAACTCAACTCGGGACATATGCTGATGACAATTATTTACTCCTTAATAGTACGCTTAATCGGTTCGATAAAGTCAGACTGGAAAATGGTCAAAAATGGTCTTCATCCCGCTCAGCTCTTGCTGTCTTGAACATAAGGAATCCCAACGTGACTGAAGTATACACTATCAGCCAAAAGTTTGGGAACAGCCTCTGGATTTTGAATAATAACCAAAAAATTGAAGATTACATGCCTTTTCCAAAATTTATTTATATGTTCACTTCGGGCAAGAGGCACATTGTCTTCCTGAAGCATTTTATAATAATAATAACAAAATTAACCCATTGCTGAATATAGTTTCCTTAAGAAAAATCATATAATGGCTTTGTTAATAAGCAACAGTTTATTGTAGTCCCAATCGTATAATAAAGTGACTACTTGATAACAGAGGTGAATATGTTTTATAAACTCTAGTGTTAAATGAAAGAAAGAGCAGATAGTAAATTAACACATAATAACTTTGCCTACAAGGAAATCAAATTGAATTCTTAAATATGAATGTTGTTTTGTTGGGCTTGAAAAAAAGAAAGAAAGAAAGAAACAAAACAAGATTCTCACTACTTAGCAAACAAAACAAAATCATATATTTTTGTTGATCTTACTATGAGCAGGAATAGCCACAATCAATCGTTAAATTTACTATCAAAAATTTGTTGCCTGATATAAGAAAATAAACTATTGGCATACTGAGCAACTAACGCTCATTTTGGCAATGGACAAAATCCTATAATTTATTATTACCAATACCATCATGGAATTCCTTTTCTGAATAATTAAACCAGATTAGTTTATCTCTCTCTCTCTCTCTCTATATATATATATATATATATATATATATATATACAGGAATCTCTCAATTAGTGTGGGTAATGTGTACATCGGTAACTATAAAAAAATCAATTTTCAATTACTTTGTTTGAACTGAAGATTGTTTTGACGTACTCATCGAGTATTACGTATGCTCTAATGGAATTCTAACATATAAAAAATTTTAGCGCATTATTCGAAAACGCATTAATCCAGGGATGACTGTATATATATATATATATATATATATATATATATATATATATATATATATATCCGTGTATGTTCAAAATGTTTTGGAAAGGACCAGATTTGAGAAATTCTAAGAAAATACATGCCATGACTCCACTGAGTGGTGATCCCATCGGTAATCCAAATTTTTCCTTTAACACAAAGATAAAACTGTCGCTAACAATGGCTAAAATAATAAAAATCTGCCGCCTTATCATCAATCAATGCAACTTTACATTCAATAATCATTTCTACAAAAAAACATTATATTACCAATGGAGTCGCCTGCAAGTTAAGTGATGGTATGTATCTTCTTAGAATTTCTTGAATACGGTATTTTCCAAAACATTTAATCCCAAACACTCAACATACTTTAGTTATATTGATGATACTACACTTATACATCCACATACATACATACATATATATATATATATATATATATATATATATATATATATATATATATATATATATATATATATTGAATTTTGAATTTTGATTATTTATTGTAATAATTAAGTTGTCGGTCATTTTAACTACACACACATACACACGGGGACACACACACATTTTGTGATCCTGGTTTCGCGGTCTTTACGACCGTCATACAAACTGATTAATTTAAAAATTTTGGATTCATTTATGGTTGCGTATACGCGTGAAACACAGGGTCACAAACTCACATCAATCCAACTAAATATGTTAGATATATCACTGATATTGAGCGCTGCATATAATATCGACATCACTTATTTAAGAGCTGAACTCGATTGGCAGTTAGGTCAATAAACCCTTGCATTCCAATGGCTTCTGTTGCTTTGATTGATGGTTTATGATGAAAATTATACCTACCGTTCAACAATTTATGTACTGTTTACAATAGCATTATACCCATCTACAATGTCACAAGCAAAATCCTTAAAAATGGTTAATAGACTAAACGAAATCCGCAGAAAAATGAACAATCACTTGGACAATTTCTAAACTATGTCCCAAAAAGGAAGTTCTTGTTCGTATATAAGAAAAATACAAGAAGCATTTAACAGAAGTAGTCTCTAGGTCATTTTTAAATAAATATAATTGCTGCGCAAATACCTGACTATATATATATATATATATATATATATATATATATATATATATATATATATATATATATATATATATATGCGCATGTACATGTGTGTGTTTGTCTATTTCTCTCTCCATCTCTTTCTGAATGTGTGTCTCACTTTTTATGTGCGTGTGCGTCCCTCTCTTTCGCTCGCCCTCTCTCTCTCTCTCTCTCTCTCTCTCTTTCTCTCTATCTCTGTATGTGTGCATGTATATGTCCCCCCACTCTCTGTCCGTGTTCGTCTCTCTCTCTCTCTCTCTCTCTCTCTGTACGTGTGCGAGTGTGTCTCTCTCTCTGTGTATGCGTCTCTTTCTCTCTCGCTCTCCCTCTCAGTACGTGTGTGTCTCTTTCTCTCCCTCCCTCTCTCTCTCTTTCTCTCTCTCTCTCTATGCATGCGCGTCTCTCGTTTTCTGTGCATGTACGTGTGTATCTTTGTGTGTTTGTCTCTCTCTCTTTCTCTCTCTCTTTCTCTGCGTGTACGTCTCTCTCTCCCCCTCTCTCGCACTCTCTTTCTTTGTTCGTGTCTGTATATCTTTCTCTGTTCGTGTGCAACTCTCTTTCTCTCTCTCTCTCACTTTCTATCGATCTATCTCTCTCTCTCTGTACGTGTGTATGTATCTCTCTCTTTGTGCATGTGCGTCTCCCTCGTTTTCTGTGCATGTATGTCTATCTGAGAGTGGATGTATTTCTCTCTCTCTCTCTCTCTCTCTCTCTCTCTCTCTCTCTCTCTCTCTCTGTATGCGTCTCTCTTACTCGTTCTCTATGTATGTGTGTATGAGAATTTGTGAGTGTCTCTGTCTGTATCTCTCTCTCTCTCTCTCTTTATGCATGTGCATCTATCTCTACCTGTATCTCTCTGTATGTGTGTGTCTCGCTCTAGCTGTATGTGCCTCTCTCTTTCTATGTATGTGTTTGTATATGTTTGTGTCTGTTTGTCTGTCTCTATCTCTCTTTCGGTGTGTGTGTGTGTGTGTGTGTGTGTGTGTGTGTGTGTGTGTGTGCGTGTTTGTAAAGACGGAAAGTGATTGGAGAGAAAAAAGAACAGTTACTTAGAATAAAAGAATAAATTAACATATGTTCGCATGGTATTAACTGTAAACGCAGATGTTTGACCTTGGAGGAAAGAAACCTCAGCAAATTAAACGGCCAGGCATTTTCAGCAACAAATCGAAGAATGTTTCTCAATTATAAAGACAAAAAAAAACATCGAATATGTAGATACCGAATGTTCGCTTTGTATTAAACTGAGACAGAAACGAAACGAAAATTTTGTCCAACATTTGCTTAAATGGAGTAAATTTTCCAGTGAAATATTCGATAAAGGATTTCTTATTTATGTATCTCTATATATAAAAAAAATGTGTGTGTGTGTGTGTGTGTGTAACGAATGCACGGCCGCAATTTTCGACGAATTTTGCACCAAAATTTACATGCACATGCTCCAGGTTAGCGGGAAGGCCAAGACCGACTTTACATTTCCCAACTCCCATCGATAGTAGAAATAATCGATATTTTTCATGCTTCTATGGCAGTTTTCATGTAGTTTGCGGCCGTTTTGTACCAAACAGAATGAGAGCCAATAGCTGGCTGCCACGAATAAGCAGGAAGATTCTATTGGCCAGCGTGAGAGTCAACAGCTGACTGACACAAATATTAACTAGCATGCTACCATGCAAAAAAAATCGATAGCTGCATTCGTCACAAGCGGGAAAAATTTAAATCTGCATGGCACTTTACTCCAATTGGCTCATTCGCTTGCTTAAATTCAACGTTGATTCTGATTCCGCAGAACTGGGTTGGGTGTGAAAAAGTATTTGTTGTTAACATTCTTTTTTCATTCGGTTTTTCCAGTTACGAGTCCTTTTTTAAAGCTGATCGTTTTGTGTTCATTTTGTTTAGTTCTTTTTTCGTAACAGATTTAATGTTTAGTATAGAGCTTAGAAAAAATTCGCAGTGTGAGATAGGCAAGAAGTACGGCATGTAGCAACATCAGCACGGCAAAGGACGTTCCTTTAAAGGCAAGGAAGGGCAAAAATATTTTAAGTCAAGTGATAGCGATTGCTGTATGAGTCGTATGATTTTTTAATCAAGCACTGGCAACGCCGGGCCATACTGCTAGTCTCGGTATAAGCTCTCGGTATGGACACCAGAGACTGAAGTAAAAAAAAAAAAAAAAATGCCAGTTAAAGATCTATATGCAGATAATACTTTCCGGTACGTTTAGTCAAAAAATATTTTCAATATCTTCTCAAAATGTCAAAATAAAACTCGAAAAAAATGTCCAGCTCCTTTGCAGCGATAATATTTTTCTTCTGCCATGACATTTTCGAAACACTGTTAAATGTAAGTAATGCAAGAGATGTTTTATTTATTAATACAACAGATTTTTATCACTTTAAAAGTTATGTCCTTTTAAGTGAAATTTATCTCGTCATAGATTCCTCGACATTATCATATTTGCTCTTAAAATGTACAGAACTTACTTGATCAGCTAATCTTCTTCGTGGCCGAGTCGGTTAAGGTAGGTTGGATCTAATCAAGATTTCCCTATTCCCAGATGGAAGCAGGTTCGAATCCTCAGGCCGGTTGACGAAAATAGATGAATATATATAATTTAAAAATAAACGGACCGCCTCTTGAAGCATGTGTATCCACTGAAAATTATATATATATATATATATATATATGTAAAAATAAAAATATAAATAAAAAGTAATTCATCGAGTCTAGAAGAAACTTCAACAGAAAGCACTGGACGGCAGTTTCGTCCAATATTTGGGACTCATCAGCAGTGTGCATCCACTACCGAGAATTGAAACCCGGACAGTTATGATAGGAGGCAAACGCGGTACCAACGGGCCTCGGTAACGAGTTAGCGCCTCTTGATGACATATTCCGTGGTGGAACTCATCTGAGTTTCTCTTTAACCATAGGACTGTGCCTCTGCAAGTTACAACTACACTTCCCAAGACGCTCAGTCCAGAGCATTAGAAGCCCGTTCAAGCAAGGATATATAGATAGAAATCCTCCTAATTATATATATATATATAGTTATGGTCTTTGGGGTTTATTTGTTTTCTAGTTCCTCACTAATTCTGGGAGTAATGGTAGTTAGGATATCAGCAATGGTAATCTGATCGTAAAATTGTACTGCTTGTTGCTTAAAAGGCTACTGTTATCGAGGTAGTCCACTTTGTTTGTTTTCAACCTTGCCCTGGACCACTTGTGCATGGCTACTCTTGGCATTTTCCAGAAGTTTCTAGCAGCAATTGTATTCGCTTGTGAATGAATTAAGAGTCAAACTACGCCGTTCTGTGTGATAGATATATACAAAAGTGGACACTGATGTCAACAGCAAGCAATGACTGTCAGTTTCATGCCTGAATGTAATCCTCCCCCTGACGATTGAGTTCAAGCAGAAAACAAACTGTTGGCAGGTGGCGTGAACATGTGTGTGTCCACTTTTATATTTACATATGCTCTATCCCTGATACTTAGCACTTTTACTCATAAATATACCATACATTGAAACTACACACACACACACACACATATATATATATTGTGTATTTAGGCAGCAATCCTTCATTTATACATGTATTATTAAAGACGACAGACAAGTTTTTTATTTAATTTTTCTTGTGTTCGAACAAGTGTTTTCTTTTTTGGACACAGAAATATTATAAAGAAATGCACTACCTCAGCTGACTCGGACAAAAACATCAAATTAATTGTCTACTACAAAAAATTTAAAACAGTTAACCTTATTCTCAAAAATAAGAACACACCAACAAAATCAAAATGACAACGAACAAACATTATCCATAAGTTCAAATGTCCCTTAAGGAGCTGTGTTTCTGATCAAACCGAATTCATAAATAATTACATCGGTCACACTACTACATGCCTATGCAGATGCCTTACGTTACACCTATCCGACCATAGCTCTATTAGAACCCATTTAAATACACATACAAACTTACCAGACTCCATCCGAAACATATTAGTAGAAATTGCAAATTTAATAACATCGTTCACATGTAAAAAAGATTAAAAATAATGGAAGCCTTAGCCATAAAAAGAAAAAGCCAACACTGAATAATATTAACTACGAACACAGCCAAAATATACTAAATGTGTTCGAACAATTAAACATCCTATAACTCTAGATATATACACACAATTAAAAAGCAAAAATAAATCACTTTTCACCCTTGAAAATGGCTAAAATTATAGCCGAAAGCGCTCGGAATTACAGAACATTTGCACAGTTTCTACACATTTTGTGTCCAGAAAAAAAGCACTTGTTCAAACACAAGGAAAATTAAATAAAAAACTTAATCGCAGTACCTTGTCTGTCGTCTTTAGTGAAACAAATATAAATATATATATATATATATATATATATATATATATATATATATATATATATGATTCATATATACAATTTTCATCTTCAATAATAGTCGACTCTATATATATAGTTGTAGAGTGGAAAATAACTCATCATTTATAAGGACGCGGAGACGCTTTTAAACTCTATAAAAAGGTAGAGAGTCAAATCTGGACATCTTCTGTACATATATATATATATATATATATATATATATATATATATATATATATATATATATCATTTTTATTTTAAGCTCTTTTTAAATGAAGAAGATAGCAGGCGGACTCAGGTACTTACTGCATCGGTATGAGGAACTGACCATTTTTTTTTAGCATCTTTAGCAATGAAGCGTTTCCGGTCTGGGCTGAGTTTATATCACAATAGGCACTCAAACCATGAATCCTCCCCGAGGGGAACATTAGTTCTTAGTGATTGATATTATTATAATTATTATCCATTTCAACTATTCTCTTTTGGCGGGAAAAATGACCAGAGCACTTTTTAAAAATTATCTATACATGATCATTTTCTTTATAAGAAAATCATGCATATTTGGACCATCGTGCTCGCAAAAAATGGAATTTCAAAAGTACGCTTTTTTCCGTTGATACCGCTATTATTTTAACTACCTTCACTTCTCGGCAATGTTTATTGTTCTAAAAAGCGATGGTTAGAATTGAAATAAAACCTAAACATATGATGAAATGTGAATTCATACATTTTTTCCATATACCATCACCGAGTCCTATGCCTTGGAGAGGTCAGTAAAGGTTCACCAGCCAGGGACTGAATTTTGACCAAACAGGACGCTGCCTTTATCACGCGAGATAAACGGGAGCCTACTATTGTTTGATTCATTTATTGCCAACAAATCGATATTTTCGACAAAAGTCATGTTTTCCGACTCACTGGGACAATTACTAAACTTCCAAAGATAAAAGTCAAATAACTCTTTAGTCATGCTTGGTGGGTACTCTGAGCAACATTCACAGAATATCGCGGGTTTTGTAGTACCATTTCACGCATGGATAGGTGTCCCAGTAAGCATTTCTGTAAGCTCATTATGTTGTAGTCTTAGTCAGAGTCCGGATAGTTTGTATTGTCTTAGACGATGGACAATAACAATTATTTTACCATTTCACCAACATTCGTGGTATTCGTACCAATTTCAGTAGTCGGGAATCATTTTTCTTGAAACATTCTCCAGATATCTTAGCACTCTGTGAAATGAATTTAAACTTTTCTATCTATAAAACTAAATTCTCTCTTCAGGGATATCTTCCTCTTTGTCAAAAGGATTCTAAGATACATACGCATGATCTTGAAGTTTATATTTGGTACCATCTCCTAATGGAATCGTCTCTTGAGTCGCCCGATGATTCATTTGTATACTTTAGACTAGAAGTCGGCAACCTACGGTACGCGTGCCACACGTGGCACGACAAGCAATTTCCAATGGCACGAAGACCGAACCAATAACTACTAGAACGCAAAGAAGATATATAGCTGTTTCAATATTAATATTGTTGTATTGTCGAGGTGAATGAATCACAGAGAAGAATGAATGCTTAATATATTTATTCAGTACCAGTATCCGATGCTAACGGATATATACAAAAACACAGAACAATACGTTACAAAACAATTAACAAGACAACTTACAAGGAATAGAGGAGGGTCAATAGCCAAACGAAGTAAGATCAGTACGAATATTAATCAGCTTAGTATCAACTTACTAATCAACTTATTAATCAGTTGTTGAAGTCCTTAATCGTAGACTATTTAAGGTTGTGAGAGGCCATCTGCTAGAGTGCTGAATAGGTGCTAGCTACTCTACAACATATATCCTAAAGTATATATACTATATATTACTAGGTAAAATATATTGTAGAACATGTATATTGACTTTGACTTGTTTAAAATTATGTATGCTGTTGAGACACTAAATTATTGTAAAATCCTAAGTCGGTATATCAGTCAGTTATGTGCAATGCGTGATACACGCTTAGGCGATGATGTATCTTTACATACATGACTGACGAGGCAGTAGGTTGAAATTTTTTTTATTTTATTTTTTTTTTTCTGCGGTAGACCAGTTGTCATCCAAGGCCATAGAACCCAGTCTGTCCTGCTATTTACCCATAGCTGGTCGGAGAATAGAATTCATGCATTTCCCAAGGGTATTAGCACGTAAGTGAATGTAATGGATCCTACTGGAATTCGAACTCGACTCTCCGATACTCCACCTCCCTGAGTCGGCACATAGTTAGCAAAATGTTGTCGACCCCTGTTTAAGACTCTCTTAGCTATCTCCTTTTCATTTGTAGCACCCCTAAATTCACAGGACCGTAGCATGTTAGATAAAATATCTGGCAGTATAGGAATAACCTTCTTTCTACATTCAACTGTAGGTGTCTTTGTTTTTTGGTGATTTCAAAGCTGACAATGACAAATGGATTCCTCCTTCTAATACTACTGATGTTACCGATTTTGAAACTTTTAATTTTATTACTCAAACTCTGTGTCAAATAATTGACCCATTCTTATTTCCCTAATAATTCTGGTCAACATGCCTGCTTGTTCGACTTTATCCATAGCCCAGCTTCTGAATCTTGTCGTGCTTTGCAACTATGTCTCCTTGGGAATTCGTATCAGGCTGTAGTGGCTGCTAATATTTCTTTTGAATCATCTATTAGGCACGAATCCGCTAAACACAAGACTTCTTTCTGCTACTTTAATAACCATTTCCAGGGCATTTTCACGATGTCCTTTTGAATAAAAATCTTTAGTCCTCCTACAGAAAGCTGTGCTTCTAAAGTTTCTTCTTGGATAATAGCCGGAAACGTACCTTCTTGTAAATACAAGATAAAACCACAATGTTCTCCTTGGTTCACACCTCCTTGTTCAGATCCTATAGAGGACGAGAATCGCTTTTCTGGCTATACAACATGATATCTCTTATCAAAGCAGAGCGCCTCTTTGTGCGCGCTCGTATTAAGTACAAACATGTCTCCAAAGAGGAGAAGACATTGTTCACTAATAGAATAAGGCACTGGAACACTACTCACAAGTTTGGTTTTAGTAACTACTGGGCGGTTCTAAGTGTATGTAAAATAAATATATGTAATATTGCAATATTTTGTTAAAGTTATGGAACTCAAATATTTAACGATGTGATAGGGAGATTTTCAACCGATATTTTTATTTGCGTAGTACTCACTACGCGCTAATCAAATCATTAATTTAAAAATTAAAATTCATCAGAACACGGGTGTTTGTAGTAATTATTATTAATAGTAGTAATAGCCGTCGTAGTAGTAATAGTAGTAGTATTAGTAGTAATAGTATAATCCTAGAGCGTGAGACGAGGGATATTTCCTTTTAAAAAGACTCTGCTGAGGAAAGCAACAATTGCCGTAAGCCATTATTGTTTCTTGTTAATGTTTCTTGCGAAAAATACGAAACTCAATAAATTGCAGACAATGGACCGTAAGCGAACAGCGTCACTGTGTCTACAAAACCGACAAATGTCAAGGCGTGGCAAATTTCAACGACGCGACTCAAAAGTTCCGACCAGTTGATGTTTCATGTCAATATTTACTTCTTGTTTTTTAATACTTCCATTTTCTATAAACATGCCTTACATAGACTTTTTTTTTTAAATTACTTGTCAGTTCGTTAGAAAGAATCATTTATTTTCACTTTTAAGGACGCCAAATTCTACTTGATTCAACGATAAGGAATATTGTCGAAAAAACTGGGAGGAAGTAGCATGACTTTGACTTTGTCGCGAAAAAATCTGGAATCGAAAACTTTGTTTTATAAAAGCGTACATGCTCTCATAGAAAAACGTCTATCTCGGAAAAAAAAATTATATGTTTATATAATAACCAATGCCAGCGACATTTGAAATCGTTTGCCAATATTTAAGCATCAGGAATTCCTTAATAGTAAGAATAATAATACAAAGCAGTCGTTATTCAAGCTGATAGTAAAAGAAAGATTCTTTGCGAGTTTGAAATTCAAACGGATACAGGTCAAGAAACCAGATCTCGTCATCGTAAACAAAACAAAAAAGGAGCCGACCGTAGTCGGGGGAACATAGAGTGAATGCGAACGATCTCTTCCTCATCTGTATAGTATGCTCTTCGCCAGGGCTACATTCAGAGTTTTCCTTCTCCTAGACCGGTTGCCAACCAAGGCTATAGAACACCGTCTGTCTTACTATTTGCCCATAGATGGGGGAGAAAGGTTGGATTCATACCTTTCCTAATGGTTTTAGCACGTAAGTGAGTGTAATGAATTCGAGTGGAATTCGAACTCGGCTCTCCGATTCCTTAATCCGAGTCGCACTCTATTGCTCTACCGTGCTTCCGTAAACTAAGCAAGTGAAATCAAAGTGCATCGTTATTCTAGAAAACTACCGAATGAAATTCAAGGAGAATGGACGGCTGGGCAATATGTTAATCTTACCTAAGAATGAAAACAAAAAACAAATTATGAAAGTGACGAGTGCCGTCATCTTTATTGTTGTGTTTGGAAGAATGCCAAGAACTCTTAAAAGAACCCCAAATCCAAAGAACTGAAATAATCCTGAAAACAGTATCGCTAAATCAAACAAGAATGATGTCAAAATATTAATCAAATCAGTTGACACTTGACCCTCGAGTACACGTGTTTGAGTAGACATGTTTATTTTTGCTAGTCATGACCGTAAGTTTTATGCTAATAGTTTCTTCTCTTGCGCTTCCCTCTTGTGAAACTCTCTTCCGGTTGACTGCTTTCCAGGAAACTAAGTTCTTCAAAAGTCCAAATGCAATATCATTCATCATCTTCAATCCCCTTGAAATCTGTGCTTTTATTGTCCCCTGTTTCCTTCAGTAACCCCTTTGTGTCTTCATGGCATTTATTACACTGGGATGGAATGATTTTTAAGAAATAACATTTATATGTGGTTATATACCTAGAGATGGCGCCTCGAAGAAACGTTTTTATAATCCTAATGACTGACTTGAAAAATTCCTATTTTAAACAGTAAAATTAATGCCTACCGGCCAAGAGATCTAAAGTTTTAATAAACAAAATACCCTTCCCCGGTTGATTTCATTATTTAAAAACTGGGATGTCTACTCAAATACGTATTACCAGCAAATATTAACATTTACACTAATAAGATACAAATATTAACGTTTACACTAATACGATATAAATATTAACATTTACACTAATAAGATATAAATATTAACGTTTACACTAATAAGGTATAAATATTAACATTTACACTAATAAGATACAAATATTAACGTTTACACTAATAAGATATAAATATTAACGTTTACACTAAATATTGAGGTTTACTCTAATAAGATATAAATATTAACGTTTACACTAATAAGATATAAATATTAACGTTTACACTAATACGATATAAATATTAACATTTACACTAATAAGATACAAATATTAACGTTTACACTAATAAGATATAATGTCAAATTAAAAATAAAAATCTATTACTTGCTTATAAACTACATTACCTTTCGGATACGAAAAAAGTCAGCAAATATAAATTTCGAAAGTTCCCACCGAAAGATCTAAATTACATAAAATAACTTAGTCTTGCTCTGCGTTAATCCCTTCTCGTAGTTTAATGGTAATGCACGCTTGACTTGAATACGGTTTCCCTGATTAAAAAGGAAATACGGGTTCGATACCTGTCGGGAGACATCTGCACTTGTAAATATGCAAAGAATATTAACGTAGCCGGAAGATGAACTGGAAACTGCAACCATATCGTCATTTGCATCGTTAAAACAGATTTGATGAGAAAGAAACGAGTTTAATGAATACAGAATTATAGAAAGACGTGTAAGACAAAGATGCGTTTCCTCACCGGGTTTATTTAACTGATACAGTGCGACAATACTTAGAGTACGAAGACATCCTTTTACCAGGATTTATTATCCGCGGAATCAATAGTAACGACATGAGATACGCGGATGAAACTGTATAATGATAGACCCAAATTCAGTCTGGCTCCTCCTCCTCCATCTGGCCACCATGGGTGGTCCTACAGGTGTTGGGACTCCAGACGGTTTGGAATCACTGCGAAAGGTAAGCCCTCTACCATGACAAGGAATGACACACACACACACACACACACACATATATATATATATATATATATATATGCATTATATATATATGTTTGTCTCACAGACAGACAGACAAACATATATATATGTGTGTGTGTGTGTGTGTGTGTGTGTGTGTGTGTGTGTGTGTGTGTGTGTGTGCGCGCGCGTGTATGTGTTCTTGTCGGCACCCGCTCGCATCCGAGCGTCGGGGTCGTCATCCTCTTTCCCTGTTCTCTTTTTCCTGCCCCTGGTGTCATCCTCACTCCGTATTCCCTTTCAATACTCTGGTGTACGGAGATGGCTGTGAATCAAAAACAGTCTGACGCGGCCGATTGCATGAATTTGATTCTGTTAGACACCTCTTCATAGCGGAGAATACCACACACTGAACCATAATCTCTTCCCTCGCGGTTCAAACGGGATTGACACAAGCGAGATCTGGCAAACCTGGTTGCATCGGGCTGTCGGATGCTTGGTCTATCAAGGTCTGCCTTGGCTACGTAAACCCCACTGTCACTGCTCTCTTCCGTTGTTTTGGCCATTGAGATCATGTAAATATTTACCTATTCCACCGTTGCGGTTTTCGGGGTTGGTCGCATTCAGTCTGGCCCCTCATCCTCGATCTTACCACCAAGGGTGATCCTACAGGTGTTGGAACTCCAGACGGCTTGGAATCACCGTGACAGGTAAGCCCTCTACCATAACAAGTAATGAACACACACACACTCACATATGTGTGTGTGTGTGTTCTTGTCGGCACCTGCTCGCATCCCAGCTTCGGGATTGTCATCCTCTCTCCCTGTTTCTTTTCTCCTGCCCCTGGAGGCAGTGGCTGTGGCGGAAATGGCTGTGAATCAAAGAGAGTTTGACGAGGCCATTCGCTTGAATTTGATTTTGGCGGACAAATCTACGCTACAGAGAAGCCCGCACACTTGGTCAGAAGCGCCTCCCCCGCGGTTCAAATGGGATTGGGGCAGGTGAGATCTGGCAAACCTGTCTGCATCGGGCGTCGGATGTTTGGTCTGTCAAGGTCCACATTCGTTACGCCAACCCCGACTTGCGCTGCCCTCTTGAAGAAGTCACGTAAAAAGCGTAATGACAGTAAAAATCCCCTGATGACAGAAACGACGCACTGTGTGATAAACAATCTCCCACTGGCGCTGTCCTCTTCCCCCGTATTGGCCATTGAGATCATGCCTATTCCACAATTGGGGTCTTCGGCGGTAGGTGGCGTTCAGTCTGGTCCTTCCTCTTCGACCATAGTGTCATGTAACAGATGAAAATGTGATACAGAAATCCAAAGGTGCATAACTATAAAGACAGATGCACTCCAAAAGATGCTTTCCAGATGACTTCAAGCGAAAGATGCTTTCCAGATGCCTTCAAGTGAATGATGCTTTCCAGACGCCATCAAACGAAAGATGCTTTCCAGATGCCTTCAAGTGAAAGCTCTCCAGATGACTTCAACAGAAAGATGCCTTCCAGATGACTTCAAGCGAAAGATGCTTTCCAGACGCCTTCAAGCGAAAGATGCTTTCCAGATGACTTCAAGCGAAAGATGCACTCCAGACGCCCTCAAGCGAAAGATGCCTTCCACATGACTTCAAGCGAAAAATGCACTCCAGACGCCTTCAAGCTAACGATGCTTTCCAGATAACTTCAAGCGAAAGATGCTTTCCTGATGACTTCGAGCGAAAGATGCACTACAGACGCCTTCAAGCGAAAGATGCTTTCCATATGCCTTCAAGTGAAAGCTCTCCAGATGACTTCAACCGAAAGATGCCTTCCAGATGACTTCAAGCGAAAGAAGCCTCCCAGAAACATATTAAGAAATAGGAAAATGTCATTAGAAACAAAGCGAATATTAATGAACTGCTATGTAATATCTGATTTCTTCATCGATTAAAAGGATTGTTGAAGTGACAAAGATTGTTTTTAACGACGAAGGCGAAGGATAGTATGGACAGGGCGTATAACCAAAGGGAAAGTTTACTTGAAAATACGAACAACAAAGAAATCTATCCTCACAATCAGAAAGAGACATCTGACATTTTGAGGGCACACAATGAGGATGAAAAAGGAGGGCCTAGTAAATTTAACACTCACAGAGCATAATGAAGGAAAGAGGAACAGTAAGAAACAGCGAGTAACCTACTCTACGAGTTTGCGTGAATGGGTATCAAACCAAACAAAAATAGGATAGTAGACAGCAACAAAAAGCAAGAAGTTGCGGAGAGCCATAATCACTATGTCCTTAAGAAACATGGCGCATAAAAAAGAAACGTACAGTTGTCATAACAAGGACAAAGACAATTGTAAGGAGTCAAATGTTATTAGAGCAACAAGAACCAGGAAATTGTGGAGAGCTATGATCACACACATTTAAAAAGAACATGATAACTAAGAGAAGGATCCCGTTAAAGAAAATTTAGCAAAACGAACAAACGTTCCCACAAAAAATCGATTGTCAAAAGGACAGTTTTTTCCCTTGACACCGCTATTATTTTAACTACCTTCACTCCTTGGTAATGTCTATTGTTTTAAAAAGCGATGATTAGAAGTGTAATAAAACCTAAACATATGAAAGTGAATTTATACATTTTCTTTGTTCTTGAGAATTGACAGCAAGAATAATAAACACTATTTATTAGATTCTATATTGGAATGGCTGGCAAAACATCGGCTAAATTTAAATGACATATATTTCAAATAAATTGAATCAATCCCCAATAAATAAATTTAAATAACAGATATTCCAACTAAGTTTAACGCTGACCTTTCTTGTAAATTTGACACTGGCAGACCATTTTGACAGGGAAAAAGCATTTTGACACTGACAGAGCATTTTGACACTAACAGAGCATTTTGACAATGACAGAGAAAAACAGCGTCTAACCTAACATGTGCAAATGCATGACAGAGCAGGGATTGGGAAATATAGTAAAAAAATCAAGAGAAGTTGTGGGGAGCCATGATCGCCTACGTCTTGAAGAGACGCTTTACATAATAGAAGAAGAAGAACGTTAAGAAAGGAAAACAAATTGATTATTTAATCGTAATCAGTTTTGTCACATTCACATAAAGTGCATTCCTCAACTAAATGAAAAAACAAACCAAGTCTATGGAAGGCAATTAGGGACCATGAAAAACGCTAACACACCAATTGCCACAGAAAAATATTCAGAATATTTGTGTCCAAAAAATACGCAGGTCTCCTTGATAATAATTAAATCCCGTTTGAAGTTGTTTTTTTCTTTTAAACTCACATGATTGTATTGTCATGTGATTTGTTGCTTATGTGTTTGTGTTTAAGTATATTTGCGTAAAGAAATACAGAGAATTAATTGATATAAGATTGACGAATAATCCAACTTGAATGATTTACTTACGTTGGGAGTTTAATTATTGCAATGTGAGCTGTGAGTGGTTTTGAAGTGATATTATTCTTATTGTACTTGATAACATTTTGCCTTATTCGATACTGATGCTGTAGTGTAAACACTTGAACTCGATATCCATCTCCGAATAATTATTTTTCAATGCCCGGAATAAGATGAGGAAAAATGAGAGAGAGAGAGAGAGAGAGAGAGAGAGAGAGAGAGAGAGAGAGAGAGAGAGAGAGAATATATAACAATATTTAGGCGTTGTGAAATCTCTTAGGTTATAGACACCTTCAAAACTTATGTAACTAAAATATATACGTTTTATTTTTTCCTCATAGGAAAAAAAAAATCCACTATTTATATATATATATACATAGTAATAAAAACGATGATTTTATTACGTCTTCATATTTTTCTTTTTAGTAAGAAAGATTTAAAAAGAGGCTTCTTAGATTAATCTTTCTTCTTTACAAATTATTATGCATCATGCGACCATTATCGACCAATCTAGTCGGTACAAAGAACGGTTTTGGGTAAGACGCCACAAAGATAAGATTTTAACATGACGTCCTTAAATTCTGAATAAAGACAGATTTTTACAACATCCACGAGCTTTCTTTTCAGTGTCGGAGAGAAGACATGTAATAAGATTCAACATTTTGATAGCGTATTCTCTTCCTAGAAAATAAAACTTTATTTACATTTTCCCGATTTCTACTTCGCCGGGTTTTTTTCTTTATATTTAATGTTTGAGTGGATTTCTGTAACGACAATAGAAAACTACTAGGGAGGGTCAATATATATTTCATAAAGGCCAACAGATTCTTTATAATTTTAATTAATGTATCCTGCATTCATTCAATGAATTTCCCTGGTCTACAAATTTGACTTCACTTTCATGAGAGTTCTGTGTATCTTGAAATACAAGGTTTTTCATAGATATCTCATTTACCCATTCTTGGTGAACTTTCAAAGGGCACGATCATCAGAAACCAGAAGATGTCCAAATTCGGTTCGTTATACAATGTGAAGCAGATGTACAATTATCTAAAGATGTAGTATTACCCACGGTAGAGATATGTTTTGGATTAAAAAAAAAAAAATAGATACTAATTTATTACTAGCTCCGTGTGCCATATTGATTGTTGGAAATACAGGTTGGTATACTAACACTGGTGGACCTAAGAAATGTAGTTCGTTTGAACGCTTTCCGGCTTACGTCAAGATCAAATTAAATACTGGTTGCTGTGATAACAACGCAGACGAACCAAGTTAGAACTGGTGGAATTAAGGAATGTAGTTTGTCTAAAAAAAAATTCAGGATTACGGCTACATCACGTTCAAACACTGATTCTCGTAATTTCACTGGAGGAGGCACGGTGGAGTAATGGATAGCGGCTTGGATTGAGGATTCGGAGAGCCGAGTTCGAATTCCAGTCGAATCCATTAGTTTCACTTACGTGCTAACATCCTTGGCAAAGGTGTGAATCCTCTTTCTTCTCCCTCCAGCTATGGGTAAATAGCGGGACAGACTGGGTTCTATAGTCTTGGATGGCAACGGGTCTAGGAAAAGGAAAACTCTGAATTCAAACCTGCTCTTAGAGGAGGGTGAATGGAGTCTCTCTGAGCCTTGGTTGGCAATCCATTTAGTGATGGTGTCACGATAAAAAACACCCTTGATAGCCCTAGCGAAGCATCAAGAATTCAGCTATTTGACAAGATTATGAACTACACCAGTCAAAGTATTGGTGAATTCAATCTCGGCTGAGGCCGCAAGATGAGATGAGATGAGGACTGGTGGAACTGAGGAATGTAATTCGTATGAAAACTCCGGCTTACGGTTATATCATGTTCAGACACCGGGTCGCGTATTATCACCGAAGTCCATTCTATTTAGAACCGGTGAAACTAAGGAATGTATTCCCCCTGAACACTTTCCGGTTTACGGGTACATCACGATCAAACACCGGTTTCCTGTTCTATTACTGAAGACGAGCCTAATTAGAACCGGTTGGAACTCAGTGCTTTAGTTTGTTTGAACACTTTCCGGCTTAGGGCTACAGCACATTCAAACACCGCTTCTCGTAATATCACCGAAGTCAGGATTAGTTAGGACTGGGAGAACTGAGCAATGTAATTCGTTTGAAAACTTTCCGGCTTACGGCTATACCACGGTCATACACCGGTGCCTGTACAATCACCAAAGACGAGCCTAATTAGAAATGGAGCAAATGAAGAATGTAGTTTGTCTGAACATTTTCCGGCTTACGGCTACAGCACGTTCAAAAACTGTTTCCCGTACTATCAACAAAGACGGGCCATGTTTGAACTGGAGATAATAAAGAATGTCGTTTGCCGGAACAGTTTCCGGTTTATGACTACACGTTCAAACACCGTCCCCCCAAATATCACCAAATTCGAGCCTTGTTTGACCTGGTGGAACTTAGGACTGTAGTCTGTCTGAAACACCGGTTCCCCTACAATTACCGTTGTTAAGCAATGTCGAGCCTGGTCAGTATTTAGAGGAGTTACCTCTTGGGAATTCCAGGTTCTGTAAGCTTGAGTGTATGGCAGGTGTAATGGATAATGGCTCGGAATCTGAGAGCTGATTTCCAATTCCAGTCTGCTTTCTTATATTCACTTCCACACAAATAAAAAAAAATGTATGAATTGGAAAATGTATAAATCCACCTCTTCTCCCTTCAGCTATGGGTTAATTAGAAGAACTTTTTTCATAATTAATTTTTGTTTCCTAAAATAAATTCTTACCATCTAAAAAGTTATTTTCTGGGTTTAGATAACCTGCAAATGGTTGACATGACGTAAAAAGCAAATCAATCAATCAGTCATAATCTTTGTTAATTTTATTTGCATATTTTATACGCGATATGTAACAATAATTAGGTGACAGTGGTATATTTCTATATTTAATGTATATGCTATACCGGGCAAAAATAAAAGAGTAATTACGGGAACTTCTGAGCAAGGAATGGCTTGTTAATTTTAGCACCATCAAAACGAAACTGCTCTCTTTTAATCGTCTAAGAGAACACGTTCTGTCTTCCATCAGTATGGCTGATGCTAACCTTCTTAGAATTAATCATTGCGCCATTTCGGGCTTACGTTTTCAGCCGACATGGTGAGGAAAGATTTTAATGTGTCAATTACTTGGTCTGCTGATAGGAAAGTTTGTTTACTGTGTTGTGCTAGACAATTTTTTTCTCACCAATATCTATCTTACACATTTATAATTCTACTGTTCGTACCATGCATTGAGTATTGCTGCCATATCAGGTTCGGGGTTTCTGCTATGTATTCAGTGATTCTAGACAACATACGAATTTGCAATATTTTCAGTCCTGACCTGTCATCTCGGCTTCAGTTACTTCCCACCGCTCTAACTGAGCTTCCCTGTAACTGAGCTTCTATAAATACTTTCATGGTAATTGTTCTGTTGAACATTCCTATTTAGTAGTTAGACTTCATGAATTTAAGCTCAGTACTAGATTGGCGGTTAGGTCTCATGACTTTACAGTTGAAATGGGTAGATCAAAACGTAAGTTCTGTGGTAACAGATTTTTCTCTCTCACATCTCCCTTGTGGAACTTTCTTCCGGCTTCTTGCTTTCTAGTTAAGATCTTGAAATATTTAAATGCAATGCCAATCGTTAT
This sequence comes from Acanthosepion pharaonis, assembly GCA_903632075.3. NCBI lineage: Eukaryota > Metazoa > Mollusca > Cephalopoda > Sepiida > Sepiidae > Acanthosepion > Acanthosepion pharaonis. The sequence goes on from CAHIKZ030000025.1 coordinate 920,884, forward strand.
ATTCTTGATTCCTGTTCTTTTATTGTTCTCTCTTCTTAATAATGTTTTATTCTCATATTCTCTCATACTCAGTAACCCTTTGTATCTAAGTGGTTATATTGTCTGATCCTGGAGATCCCAGCAAAACTTTCCTTATTTCACTAAAAGAGAGGTGGTTGATGGAATATCTAGCGTGACAGTTGTCGCAAAAACACGGTATTTATTTTGCTGAAGACAATCCTAAATTAAAATGGCTTTGTATCATACCCTGTGACACAAGATGTGTCTAACGGTTCGTGGACAGTTGTGTACTTGACACGTATGTCCCGGATAATTGCATACCAGACAATTGCATACCTAGATAGTTGTGTTCCTAGACAAATGAGTCCCTTGATAATTGCGTACCTCTTATAATTTTATGAGGTTTTTAAAGGCAATTACCATAAATTTTGAAAAAAGCATAGCTAGTAAACATGAATTTAAAAAAAAAACGGAATGAAGGGAATAAAATTAAAAAAAATAATAAAAGCTTATTTTTATTTAAAATGCTTTATGCACATTACGGCATGTCGTGTATAAGTCATTCCCCGTATGAATTCTTGCAAGAGTGCTCTACACATTGTCTGTAGTTTTTTGTTTCATCGTCGTTTTTCTTATGATAGTGGTAGCTGTAATTTTCTTTGTCCACAAATATTTTTCCACCAGTATTGAATTTTCGGAACTTAGCCATGGATTCCAAATAAAAATATAATCTATAAAATCCAAAATCTGTCCGTGGTACGCATTGCTGGAGAGAACTGAAACTACTTGCTTAATATTCTCTTGCTTTAAAAAAAAAAGAAATTTTTCCCTCTTTTTTATTTATGGTAACTACCTTTCTGCTTTTTTAGAGTAATTAAAGGTATTGGTGGGCAAATTTCTATTTTAAACAACTCTTTAATATTCTTTTTCTTTCAAAATTTATGTTAACTATCTTTTCGCTTGTTTAGAATAATTAAAATTTGGTTTGCAATTAGCAACACTTAAAAAAGAAAGTATGGTAACTTCAAAAATTATCAAAGTTACACAATTATCCAGGGATGCATTTGTCTAGGGACGCAATTGTCCGGACGCAAATGTCCAGTACTCAACTGTATATCTACCGAGTCTAACATGGCTACCCTTACATGTACATATTCGGCCAAGGATAAAAACTGTCGTCTCTTTTTTGTTTGTTGTGTTTTACATCAATGGTTTATTTAATGCCGACAACTTCTCTTTTTTTTTCTGGTAATATTTTGTTTTGTCAAAAATCTATTTCTCGCAATATATTTTTCTCCAAAAAATGTATAGCTGGTAATATTATTTTAAAACATGTATTGCTGGTAATTTTTTTTTTTTTTGTCAAAAACGCATTGCTGGTAATATTTTTTGAAAAAATATATTGCTGGTAATAGTTTTCTTCAAAATATATTACTGATAATAGTATTATTTTTTTTTTCAAAGATATATTGCTGGTAATATTTTTTTTTTTAAAATATATTGCTGGTAACATTTTTTTTCTTCAAAAATTTATTTCTGGTAATAATTTTTTACAAAGTATTTCTGGTATTAAAACCTATTTTTACCCTTTTATAATGCTTTTTACCTCAGTTTCTGGGTTAACTATTTGCCCATAGCTGGGACCCTAACAGGTGCTACCACCACTGGTCTGGGTGGACCTGGGAATACCAGCAATTAAGAGGTGGTTCCACGCTCCTCAAACAGAGGTCTTGCTGTTGGAGGTAGCTTATCGTCATACCCAAGACGCGGATGTAGTTTATCTTCATACCCAAGACGCGGATGTAGTTTATCGTCATACCCAGGACGCCGACCACAGTCATGCTGGCTTCGATATCCGCCAAATTTTTCTCTTTAGTACACTGAGGAAACTGTTGCTGCTGGGTTGGAATCTCCAGGTCTAAGCTCCCCTCATCGCTTAGGGGAAGAGAACAAATACTACCTTTTGATCTTTGCTTCGATCCGGAAATGACGGGCAAATTAGATCACAACCAATGTAAAAGGAAACAATATTTTTTCCTGGAACTTTTTCGCGAATATAATGGCTGTAGGATATAATGGCTGTAGAGAGCATATAAATTTGAAGATTATCCACTATCTTACTGTCATTGTTAAGCTCGAGCCTGCTTCAAATATGGTTCTTGTGATGTTTTTAGGAATGGACCGACTCCCTCGTTAGGAAATACCTGCCATTGCTCTATTCATTTCCACGCGTGTCTGAATGAGCCTTCAAATAAATATAAATGCGTCTGCACACGCCTATCTTTCCTCAAGTATGCCAGTTCAGACGAGCACCCATTTTTGTGTAACCTGAGAAAGGCAGCGGAAAGAGGCGAGTCACTTCACATTCAGGATCAAATGGCCTCCAGGCAAGGATTGCTTTCTTTTTATGTTAGGCATGTTTAAGCAACTCTGAAGGCAATCACAAAATTATTGATGCGCAGTTTACCTAAGTAACGCGTTTCCTTTTGAAACCTGAAGTCCTCTTCCTGTTATACTATTTTGCTCAAGGACACAAGGCCAATTAAATATATTTATAAGCGATCTCTTTTCTGTTCTTTACTATTTTATTGTCTATTAATAATCAATAAAATTTGAGATGCTCAATAAGAAAAAAGAATTGGATAATTTTGGTCATTCTCATTAAGTAATTCATTTATTTATTTTGTTCTTGTTTTATTTTTAAAACATTACGCCCCATTCGTTCTACGGCCTTCTTTTATATGAATTTTGTCAGTTGCAGATAAATATGAACAGACTGCTCTCGGTAGTAAGAAAGAGAGACCGTGTCAGATTTTATTATGCAAGTCAATGCCTTCTCAGTAAAAATCGTATATATATATATATATATATATATATATATATATATATATATATATATATATATATATGTGTGTGTGTGTGTGTGTATATATATATATATATATGGGGGGGTTCTCGACATACGACAGAATTCCGTTTCTACGACATTTTTCCGTGTAAGTCAGGACAAACCTGGGATTTTCTGTGATTATGCAATTACATCACTCCGCTATGTAAAGTAATAATCTCAACCATAACAACACATTTCTATGACATATCTTAACACAATTAGGACTAAAATAAACACATGAGGGACATAAATATAATATATATATAATGAAACTCAATATGTATACAGATATATACATGTTTTAAGCGACTGTCGAACGACTTAATCCAACCAATCGGCCAATGTACGCTGCTGATTCTCCAAAGCGTTTAACAATGTCTTATTACAGTTCCATGGTGATGGTTTTCTTTTTCTTCGAAGATTAATGGAGATTGCCTCGTATCCACAAATCGTCGTAGGTCGGAACTATCGTTTCCCGGGGAGTTATTCTATATATTTGAAATTGGCAATCATTTTTTGTTTTTATTTACAAGGGTTGCTCTTTAAGCGATTTTCTGTGTAAGTCGAAATCTACCCGCGATTTTCCGTGAATAAGCACTTAAGCCTCTTACCTATGCAAACGCAATAGTAAAGTCATAATCTAGGGAATAGCAACACCTTTCTATGACATTTGTTTACATAATTAGCACTAAAAATAGATGGAGGACATAAATATAATACTTTTAATGAAATGAAATTGTTTTAAGCTGTTTATATTGATTCGCTGAAGTTCCTGGGACACATAATGAAGAAGGAGGGTCTGGAGAATCTGATACTGACAGGTCGAATAGAGGGAAAGAAAGACAAGGGAAAACAACGCATAACATACTTAACGGGCTTAAGCAAGTGGATGACAGAACGTGGTCTGGGGAAGGTGGCAGAGGGAAGGAACTTATTGAGGGCTGCAAGGGTTAGGGAGGAAATGGAGGGCCATGACCGCCTACGTCCGGAAAGGATACGGCACATAGAAAGAAAAGATATTGACAACTGGTACATGAGATGACGAAGCGTAAGATCTTGTCTCTTTTGCAGTACTCGGAAGCAGTAGCAAATCTGGGCAAGAAAGAAAAACAAACCCACGTTTATTTTTTTTTTTTTTTTTATCCGGAATTCACCAACATATCTTTTAAAGGGAAACTCAATATGTATACAGATATATACATGTTTTAAGCAACTGTCGAACGACTTATGACAATCAATCGGCCAATGTACGCCGCTGATTCTCCATTTTCAGAGCGCTTAACAATGTCTTATTACAGTTCCATGGTGATGGTTTTCTTTTTCTTCGAAGCCCCCGCCATCAAAAGAGGTTGCACTACACTTGGCAGCCTTAATGAACAGCAATGTTTCCGCAAACACAACACAAACAAAAAAAGAGCGAATGCATAACAATCCAATATGGCGTACAACCAGAAACTGAACCACGTAGCCTTCCTCTTTCTAGCACCGTATCACCACGTATTCTTCCACCACGCAATGTATTCTTCTGCCTCGCTGTTTATGTCGTATGTATATATTAGGCAAAAGGCGTAAGTCGAAACAAGATTAATGTAGATTGTGTCGTAATCATGAGTCTTCGTACGCTGGGATTGTCGCAATGCGGGAACTCACTGTAATCCGATATTTGTAAAATCATAAAAATATATATACTTTATTACACAACAGACACATGGAGAGTGTTTATTTTAATTTTTTTTTCTCTTCTAACTAATCAACAACATAAATCAACAGAGAGTGTTTACTTCCGTTATTTTTTCTTACATGTAAATTAATGTAGTTTATTCATTAATTAGCTTAAAAGCCACACACCATGCGAACCTTTAAGCTAGCTCCTGTGGAGAGCTAATTGAACCTCATGCACAAAAATAAAAGGACCTCTTGCCCAGTTTAGAAAACAACCAATGATAATTTCGAAGAAATACTTTTCAATTCTTCAATTCACTTCATAGAAGTTCAAAATTTCACTTTAACTCTGATTCGGACTATAAGTCCAAAAGGCCGATTTGGGCCGAAATTCCAATTCAGTTGAGTTCTTCAAATCACAAACTCTGCAGAACTTCGAAAAACCTCACACATTAAGTCTGATTCCTTGGCATTTGGGAAAAAATAAAAAATAAAAAAATGATTTCCACAATTCACAAAATTTTGAAGATATTTTAAACTGAATTTAAAACAAAAATTTAATAATTTTTTGTGTTACTTCAAACTCAATATAAATTAAAAACTTAAAACCACAAATTGTTTTCAGTTATTTTAAAATTTGAATTTTTAACTTTTCCCTCCTCATCCGGACAGAAACGCTGGGATGTCATGCCCAAGCTGAAGAACAGATCTCAATTCTGAGATCATCCTGATTCCAAAGACTTATAAAATGTCTGTGTAGAGCAAACGTGGCCCGAGTTTAATGGCTTTCAGACACACAGACAGAATTTGCTTTTTCGATTAATCATTTTAAACAGAGAGGGAGGGAGAGAGAGTGAGTCCTTACTCCTGTTAGATTTTTTCAATATATCTTCAAAGGTTCGTCTTGATTGAATCACGTGTTCAAAGATAGGATAAGAGCATCAATTTATTATTAGCTAATGGCGCAAGTTTATATATATATATATATATATATATATATATATGTCATTGTCAGGAAGTGAAACAGAAGATTATTTTCCAGTTTTCTATATTTGCCAAGAAAACGATAACTGCGTTTTTTCTTTCTCAGAGAGGAGCGTAAAAGCTGGTGAACAGGAAGTTGACTGTGATTGGACTATAAAGACCTAAGGAGCTCTTTAGTCGCAGTTGGTTAGGTAGCGTTCGGTTACAAGAAAAGTTTTAGCTAACGGCTGGCACACAAGACGATATCTGACCAATATCAAATGGTTCAACGTAGAGAAGGGGTATAGTTTTATAAGAGTTGAAACCCATAAAGGTACACGGCTAAAAAATTCATTAATGGTGTCTGCCAAAGCATCTAAGACAAGGAAAAATTTTAAAAATAAGACGAATATATAAAGTGGGTTTCAGTGTAAGTTGTCTATAATTAGTAAAGATATTTATTTGTGGGGTTAGTCAGATTTCATTATATAAAACCATAAAGTGGAACATGAAATTTTATTTTTAAATAAATCGAAAGGAATTTCAAACTAAACCCTTCATTTAACCTAAGCGGGTACATTTTTCTCGACCTTTGTTTATAAATAATCATAATTTTTTCATAACTTTACGACCAGTCATATCTTGTATGTATAGTTCTTTTTTTAATACCACTCAGATATGGCTCGCACCGTTTCCATAAATTCAAAGATTTTAGTCATTGGCACAGGGACTGAACAATAACGATGTCACCAAATTCAAGAACCATCGTTTTAATCCACTTGTCTAGTATCGATTGAGACAATCCTCAGTGTAGAACTTGTTATCTACCTGCTGTTGTAACTGCTGTTACCGCTTGTCCCGCTTGTTCACGATAGCCTGATGGATTAAAGCCTTTGTTCGTGAATTTAATGATATAGTAATTGCGAGTTCAATCCCTGGGCAAAATGTGGAAACAGAGTGTGCAGTAATTGAGTAGTACTGAATAAAAACTAGACGAGCTATCTTTGGATATAATAAGTGGAACGAGAACAATCTAAACCTGTAGCTTTAATAAAGGGTTTAGTTTGAAATTCCCTGATGGTCAGCTGGATAGACAAAAACCTGATGAAGACTGGAAAGTGCATTGGCTAAAATTCAGTGACAATTCCGACAAAGATGAGGACAATAGGATGCATATAAATAAGGGTAACTACTATTCCAGGAATTCCGACAGAAATCCAAAATATATAGACGACGGAATTAAATATTTGATTAACATAATATTCCATGAAGCTGAATAAATTTTCTATTTATTATTTTACATGTAAACACGGTCAACTTGACATTGTATAACTTTCATCAGTCTTTTTACCATTGATTTTGTAAACAGTATCTACACCTTTGACTAACATCACTTCTAGAAGATTTTATTGCTTGCCAAAGATCTTTTGTTTTTTATATTGTTTCACAAGTTTCATAGACATATTATTTAATGACAGATCACAAATCTTCTGTTTGTTCAGTGTTTGTAAAGGATGGGAACCATTCCATGAATTTGGCATCCTTAAATCTTATTTTGACAAGGTGGGCTATAATCAGCTTTGTGCAATGTGAAAGGGCATTTTCTTGCGTGAGTAAGTCTTACAGTGTTTCGCTTGTGATCTGTACCATTCAAAAGACGTTTACACAAGAGCATGCAATAATTCCTTGCATTAAACTTTGAATCATCATCATCTTTCAAGGAATCTCGAATGTTACTGCCTACAAACAAAAACGTTGCCACACCCACCCAACGGAGGGGAGGAATATTGGTTGTAGCTTTCCATAAGATATATCAGTTCCATCTAATATAGTTCTACATTCATCACCTCAGATTATCGTCTAAATATTAATTTTCATGTATTTTACCGAAATTACACGTTTCATTTTGTCATGTTTAATTTAGTTGCTTTCACGTTTTTAGCTAACGTTCTTTATATTCTGCACTTTTTCTCTTTGTTTAAATTTGCCCTACAAGTTTCTTCAATTAGTTTTGCTTGTCAATTCACTTCCATTTTTTTTTTACTTTTCGCTTATTACTCTTTTAATATTTTGCATATTTTTACAGGCATTATAATCTTTTCCATATCTTGCCAATGTTTTCAATTGTCTTGTTCGACGATTACTTTTCAGCTTGTTCGCAATTTTCAACATCATGTTCCCACCACATAATAAATTTATCATATATTGTTTCTATTTTAAAACATCATAATTTTGTTACGATTCATTACAATCTATATAAATATGAAATTATATTTAATCATAATTAATTTGAAATAATAATAATAATAATAAAATCAAACTAATTATCTACTACAAAAGTTTAAAACAGCTAAACTTATCCTCAAAAGTAACAGCACAACAGTAAAATTACAACGAATGAACATTATCTATGAGTACAAATGCCCTTTAAGGAACTGTGTTCCTGATCAAACCGAATTTATTGTTAAGCTCTCTAGGGAAAGAGGTTTTTAAAAAACAGCGACTTATACTGCTGTTAAGCATTACTCTTCAAGTAAATTGAATTGAGACGCTGACGTATTCCGTATGGTGAAAAACGTTAAAATTTCCTTCCTTTCTGCCGTGCGACGATGGCCTGGAGGTAATATATCTGGCTGGTGTCAAATCCCGGCTTGAGTATCTGTAATACAGCGAAACAGTCTCTCTTTGGATGAGTGTGTGTATATATATATATATATATATATATATATAGATAGATAGATAGATAGATAGATAGATAGATAGATAGATAGATAGATAATATTAGTGGTAAATATACACATACATATATAATCATATATCTAAAATATACATACATACATACATGCATACATACATACACATACATATGTATAAAAAATAATTCCAAGAGGATAGAATCCAGGTAGAACACAATGTCCAGGACAATAAAAAAATTTTTTAAAAAGCCTTAAACACTAATATTTCCATGGTCATAATTTATTCCATTGATCGTATATATATATATATATATATATATATGTGTGTGTGTATATATGTATATATATATATATATATATATATATATCAACATCGAAATAAGATTACAATTGATTTGCGTATGTATGCGTCCTCAAACATAAGTATACATGTGTGCGGCTGGCTCTGCATTGTTCATATATATATATATATATATATATATATATATATATATATATATATATGTGTGTGTGTGTGTGTGTGTTTGTGCGAACTATAATGCCTACACCTGTATGTAAGAGCGTTATTCCAAAACGGATACAGAAGAGAACCCCAAACATAATCAAAATCTGACATAAATAGGCTCAAATTTTAAAATATAAATCAGTTTATTTGAGGATCGCACAAGCGTAGGTACAATCCAAAAATTCGGTATACCTAAGGTTTAAATGTATTTTTATAAACGAAAAACCCTTGACGAAGCTTTCCACCAGCTTCAGTTGAAACCTAAAGGATTAAATTTTCTAATTCCAGAAAAAAATACTGTGGACTATTTCAAATAGAAATTTGAATGATTTTTAGTCGATTCTTCCGAAAAACCAATCGAAACGGCCATTTTTAACCTTTTTTAGAAAAATGTAAACGAAACTTATTTTTCGGTTTTGAAAATCCCGCTAAAATGAAATATACATTTCTGAAACGTTACTTTCGTAAAATTACAAATTCAAAGTTAAATTAATCTGTTCTGAAACAAATATCACTTACTTATAGCATAAAATGTTCTAGACAAACATTTCTTGATCTCGGAGTTTTGTTATTTTCACGTCTCCATCGATAATTTGATTGCTGAATGTGTTGACACGTTTAGTATGGTGCACCAGAATTGACATAATTTTACGAATTCTAAGTAAGAACTTATTTTTGTTTCTTATAATAATTTAAAATACTATAAAATTTCTTACATCATTGAGTTACCTCTATAATGGTATTTCATTATTTAATAGCTAAGATAACGATAAATAATGTTATTAATTATTAATATTACATTTTTAATTTAATGACTGAGATAATAATTAATGAAATTATTATTATATTAATAATTAAATTATGTCACTTGTTTAAATTGATAAATGAGATAATTTTATCTCAATTTAATTTTTTATTTAATAACTGAGAGTGAGATAATTTAATAACTATCTCACTGTCAATTATTAAATTTTTAAATTGATAACGAGATAATATAATAATTTTAATTATATTAACTTAGTTATTAAATTAAAAATTAAATTATTGACTTACTCTCAGTTATTAAATTTTTGACTGAGTTAATATATTTATATTCTTTATTAATTGCTATACTTTGATGGTTATGAATTGTTAAATTTATTTTATTTAACTCGCAAAAAGGAAAAGTAACTTAAAATAAACTAAAAACAAATTAATTTATTTTTCTTAACTAATTAAAAACTAATAAATAAAACAAATTATGCATGACATTCACTATAAAAAGTATGCACACTATATAATGTAAGATGAATACATGTCAAAATTAAAAAGATTTAGTGAAATCGGAAATATACTTTAGAAATCATCCTTTCAGGATTTTAAAAAGAAGCCGGTTGAAACATGGACGATGAAACACGAAAGATGAAAGTATTGCCCGCAGCCGAAGACCTTTATATCAAGGAGTTTTCTCTAAAGGGAACAAGCCTTTAAACACGTGACCTTTTAACAATAATATCACTTACGATACTACATAATAAAAAAAATTTAATATTTTGACGCACAAAAAGTATCTTTAATTATGTTAAAAAGTCTTGGGAGTAAGATTTGTATTATGATTTCAGTTTTTGCTTAGTAAATATAGTCTTTAATTAATAATTTAATAACCTACCTTGTACTCTGTTTGGAAGGATTTTAAAACATTTTTTTAAACATAAGAAATATGAAACAATTAAAGAAAAATGCAAACAATTCTTTAAAAATTAATTATTCATCGAATTTTTTTTTTCTTCAGGCAATAATGTCCTTAATGTATATTATTTATAAAAGCAAAAAAAAAAGCCTATCTAATTAGATAATTTTACGATTTGGAGCAGATTTTTAAAAAGTTTGGAGTAGTTGAGAAAAAAAAAATTAATGGTTTACTTCCTCCAAGGAATTCTGTTTACAGGTAATATAAATAAATTTGCGAACTATTTGAAATTCCAGAAAATTTCACGAAATTAATCTTCGGGGAGGTTAACAGGTTAAAAAAAAATATTTTTACCAAGATTTTCTAAAAATAAAAATTTCAAAAATAAATTCTTTCATTCATGATTTGATTTTTGCAAGAATTTACAAATTAATGTATTTTACGCTGGAAACTGCTACACTAAAATATACATTACCACAAGTCTTACAAAGATGAAAAAAACTTAGACTTTTGAGCCAAATTTAAAACGTGTTAGAAAGGAGGAAAAACTTTTTAAAAGTAATTAAAAAATAATTTGTTCTTTCCTCTTAGTAATATCATAAACATTTTAAGGTTAAAACTTAGTGTTTATTAAGTTTGGGGCCTTTTATCATCATGCTATACTGTTTTTTTAGTGAATTCTTTGGGATACCTATATAAGCGTGAAAAAGACGGTCACAAACTCATAGCCATTCAAATATATATATATATATATATATATATATATATATATATATTGCGTATATTTTGGTAGGACGTTTTCATTCAGACATTTTTCATTGATTAATTTAGACTTAGTTTAGTTTTCTTTACTTATTTTCAATTGGATCCTTTCATATTCACTTATAAGCATTTTGGTATCATTATTAAAGAGAGAAAATCGCCGTGTTGATACATATTATTTTATTTCCAGTATTTATTTCGACATAGCAGAATGTCATTATCATGTGTTGTTTATTGCACGACAAATATTGCAGTATTCAACATTTTTCAAAGACAAAATTGCTGTATTCATCTGTAAGTTATTTTTTTTTACTTGTGAAGTGAACGCTGAGTGAATACGTGATGGCCTGACTAACGCTTTACAGGAGGCAACTAATTATGGTCTGTTGAGAGTTTATGTTGACACACTACGACCACGTTGTTTTGGAGGCTAAGTTTTTACTTAAATGATGGGTCTAACATTTCTGAACATTTACAACAGCATATCTGTCCACATACGCAATTCAGAAAAATTCTTGTCGAAAATACCTCTATACTTTTTCATGAAAATAATAAACATAAACTAAAAATTCTCGAAGCTAACTATTTCAAAAATTGAAATCAAACCTTAACAAAATTAATTATGAATACTCCACAAATGTTTTAAAATGTGTACAATAGATAGTTTAAAATATTATGGTTTGCCCTAATTGTTTTAATGCTTATTTTTAAAAACTCTCGATACACCATACTTAGTCACTAGTTAGATATGGATGCATGAATTGTTGTATAATAATAATAATAATAATAACAACAGCACCTCGTCACAAAGAAACATTACAACAGAAATTGAGGTGCAAAAATAAAATTAATATTCTATGAAAATGATAACACCGCGTCTCTATGAAGATTTCTGATAGGAACAAACAGAAATGAGGATGAAGCTTTAAAAATAAATATTTTAAAATAACAGCGGATCTAATCAAGCCAGATTTGCGAGAGAAGAAAGAGTAGGATACCAGTTTCAAAGACGCTTTGTGAGTATAACTAAAATTATGTGAATACAATTCCATGAGAATTCCAATAATTGAAATACTTCGTCTCAAAGAAGCCCAATGATGAGGTTGTATGACAAAAAGTATTGTACAATATAAAGTAGCCTCGTTTCAAAGAAGTTTCATACCAAGTTTTGGATACAGATCTAAAGGCATTATTTTATGTTAATAATGCCTTGTTTAAATGTAATCTTGTGATAAAATATGAAGATTCAAGTACAAAGATATATTGTACAATAATAGTAACGCTTCTTCTCAAAGGTTCTTTGAGCGATATACCCCCAAATCAAAAATGCAACTTTAAAAATGCATAAATCTCGTCTCTAGGTTTCCATGTGTTATAAACAACCAAGATGGGGATACAAGTTCAAAGCTGTACAATAAGTATCTCTTCTCAAAGTTTTCCTGTGTTATAAACAATCATGATGGTATGTGAAAATCTAAAAGATTTCCAATAATAAGAACATCTCATCTCAAAGCAAGCAAACAAGAGGATGCCGGTCTAAAAGCTATATAATAAAAAAAAACCTGAGACATCCAGAAGAGGCATGGTACGTGGAACTAGAACAATCTACCCCGGTGGATGAAGGCCGGGACGTACAACGGCCGAAACGTCGTAAATATAGCAACAAATATGAGGACAACAGTCCGAACTATGTAATTAATTACAATACCTCATCTCAGAAATAAAGGCAAACAATAAAAATGTCTCGTCTTAAAGTTTCTCTTGCGCTATAAAAAAACAAAGATGGAGATGCAAGTCCAAAAGATGTATATTAATAACATCACCTCATCTCAAAGTTTCTTTGAGTTAGAAACAACTAAGATATCATGTTTGAAAATGTTCAACATTATTTCGACAATATGTCTGCCTTCTTCAAGTTATGCTTAAAAATTTTTTACAAGTATAGAAATATAAAAAAAATGTATAAAAATTTATAAGAATTTGTACAAAAAGCAAATAGTTTCGTTTCATTCCTTTTGACGCGCTGATTACCAGTACAACCGTTTTCTCATGACAACCGACGTTTACACAAAGATTTATAACTTTTTGTAGATTTTTTTTTATATTATTTACATTATTCGCACTATTGTCCTCATCTTTGTCACCATATTTATTACAAGGTTTCGGCTGTTGTACTCTCCGTCCTTCTTCAGGTGGTTGGAATGTCGAACTTAACCCTTTCTTTAGCTTACTTGGGTAGACTGTTCTAGTTTAACGTGCCATGTTTAATGGACGTCAGTTATCAGTTATCTCCTGTTAATTTCCCTCTGAAAGTTCTCCACTGCCTTCACCGGGTATTGAACTCACACTCTTTGCCATGTGTCCTTGAGGACATCTGTGTATGAATTTCTGGATATTATAAACCTAATGTCTTCAGAAACCATTTTTACCATTTCTCATATTGCAATTTTTTGCTGTTATCATTTCATGTTTTTACCAGAGCTCATATTGCAACTTTTTGTTGTTATTATCGCTTTTCTCTTGCACCCCTTATTACTGGTTCTATTCTATGCTTTGTCGGCTCAGGAGATTTTTGTGGCTTAGCATATGTGCTGATTCCTTAAGTTTACGAATTTTCCAATGGTGTTCTTTGTCTATGATCTCAACTTGATACCACAAACAGATACAGACAGATTTTTTTATATTTTTTTACTTGTAAAATATTTTTTAAAGCATAAGTTAAATAAGACAAACTTACTGTCGAAATATTGTTGAACATTGTCAAATAGTGCGTTTTTTCTTTTCTTTTTCTTTTCTTAAAACGGTCTGTTCTTTAAGTGTTATTCCGTTGGTTCAACAGAATATATTTTCTAAACAAATAGCCCTTCTACTAAGATTCATTAATAGTTGCAATTAATATGAAAAAATCTTACTTGAATGGATGCATGTATAGAAAAAATATATTATTGCCTCAACGAAATATAGCTTTTGAAGGATCACTATGAATTTAAATTTCGGAGAGCCGAGTTCGAATTCCAATCGAATCCATTGCATTCACTTACGTGCTAATACCCTTGGGAAATGTAGGAATCCCCTTCTTCTCCCCCCAGCTATGGGTAAACACCAGGACAGAGCGGGTTCTATAGCCTTGGATGGCAACTGGTCTACCGCAGAAAGAAATGGCAACAAAAAATCTACGGGAAAAACTCTGCTTCGTTAGTCATGTATCGAAAGATACATGATCGCCTCTGCGTGTATCACGTATGGTAAATAACTGACTGGCTGAATAAAATATAAGTAAATAGGTTCGCCTATTGTTCAATTCACACTCCTTCCTTGACTTTTGAACAGGAGCAAAAGTTTATCCTTTCTTTTCTGTTTACAATTATGTTTCCGGTTCCGTCTAAACTCTACTTCAACTCTATACTTCCAACCTCTGAAATTTTCTGGGTTCGCCTACCGTCCGGTTCAAGCGGCTCCTCAGTCCGTTGAACCGGAGTAGAGGTTTTTCCCTTGTTCCCTGTTTAGGATTTGGTTTGTAGTTTCTTCTAAACTTTTTTCATTCTCTTTCACTCCCAGTCGCCCCTTGGCTTTTAGTGACATTATCGTCTTGTTTGGGATGAATTGATTTAAAAATATTAATAATATATTTTATGTTTCGCAATTCTTAATCAGACTAACCAAAGTTGATATTAATCCTTACCTTCAAAAAGACGAGTTCCATAGCGAGAATTTCATCTCTGTGTTTATTCTGTTTACATATCAGATAAGCTGTAATTTGAAAGTTTCTACAATTCGGTCTGAATGTATATTTAGATTCGCCATATGTGAATGCATCTATATACTGGCACACATTTCTGTTGATGCCTTCATCGAAGATTTTATCATCAACGAAGCTGATAACCCAAGGATGAGACACTGATAATAAATAAATAAGCTTTATTCAAATTATCTCACCGGACCCATTTTTTCTCATTGTTTTTATTTTTTTTAGTCTTATTCCCATTTTGTTTTCTTTATTTCTTCTCAATTTTCTTCGTTTCATTCTTTTTCTTTATCTAATTCCATTCTTCCTTTTGTATTTTTTCCTTCTCATCTCTTTACTTATCTCAATGTTTTCCTTTATACTTCTCTATTTTGTTCTGTTTCTACTCCCCGACCCCTGACCCAGCGCACCTGTCACAACTTACCACAAGGGCTTACACTCCATCAGTTTCTTGCATGACAAAATGCGATGCGGAATCTATAAACTACGATGGTCTACGACATAAACATTGTGACAAGGAAAGCTGATATCAGAACGAAATTCTTCGAAAGAAACATTTCATTCTCGCTTGAATCGTGTGTCTTGGACGCCAGCAAATACGACAACACATGCTTGACTGAGTTGACGCCATATATCCAGGGAACTGGCGAATGCCATCAGACTTTTTCTTTGTTTTTTTTTTTTCCACAGACATAAAACTGGCAAGGTCACGCAGTGTTTCCCAATTTCAAATGCCTTTTAAGTTGGTGAATTTTAATTTAGCGCGTTGCAAGTCCAATAACGGAAGAACTAAACAATTCTTGTTGTTTACCCCTGTAACATTCTTCTTCTTTTATGTGCCGTGTCTCTTCAGGACATAGGCGAACATGGCCCTCCACATTTTCCTGGCCCTTGTAGCCCTTAATAAGTTTTGCCTTGTTATTATTTCTCCCAAACCCTGTTCTACCATCCATTTACTCAAATCATCAAGTATGTTACGCGCTGCTTTTCTCTTTCCCTCAATCTGCCCAGTGAGTATTAGTTTTTCCGAGCCATCCTTCCTCATTATTTCAACTGCCTCTTCCTGATGTGTTGTAACCTAGAAAGGGTTACTAAATGAGGAATAACCAAAACAGATGTTGGAAATGAAATGGTAATCTTTATAACATCAACAAAATACAATACTCGCCAGCGGCGTGAAGTAGGTAAACCACTTCCAGTGGTGGACTACTTAGACACCATATTACTCCACTTATAGTAGTTTCCAACGTATTTATGGGGATTGGGACATACCCATTAATGTTCATAGTTACGGTATATAGCATGATGTTAAGTATAACTTTCCTTTTTGTTTGCATTCTCTCCAAAACCTCGTCCTTGTTCATATGTTCGGTTCATGGTATCCTCAACATCCTTCTGTAAAACTACATTTCTGTTGATTCATGTCACTTGTTATACTTTGAGAAGATTGTCAAGTATTCGCTGCCATACAGGAGAATAAATATAACATAACAATTTGGTACTCATGTCTTTGCTTCCAACGAAATTTTCCTGTCTCTTTATACTCTGCTTAGCTTTTGAATGCATCTTTGGCCATCCCAATGCGTCTTCGGATCTCAGTGTTACACATTCCGTCCTCTGTTAGTTTACTTCCCAGATATTTACATTGCATATCACGTAACAGTCCAGTGATCTTTTCTTTGTTTCTAATGAAATTTTCCTGTCTCTTAATACTCTGCTTAGCTTTTTGAATGCATCTTTGGCCATCCAATGCGTCTTCGGATCTCAGTGTTACACATTCCGTCCTCTGTTAGTTTACCTCCCAGATATTTACATTGCATATCACGTAACAGTCCAGTGCTCTTTTCTTTGTTTCTAATGAAATTTTCCTGTCTCTTAATACTCTGCTTAGCTTTTTGAATGCATCTTTGGCCATCCCAATGCGTCTTCGGATCTCAGTGTTACACATTCCGTCCTCTGTTAGTTTACTTCCCAGATATTTACATTGCATATCACGTAACAGTCCAGTGCTCTTTTCTTTGTTTCTAATGAAATTTTCCTGTCTCTTAATACTCTGCTTAGCTTTTGAATGCATCTTTGGCCATCCCAATGCGTCTTCGGATCTCAGTGTTACACATTCCGTCCTCTGTTAGTTTACTTCCCAGATATTTACATTGCATATCACGTAACAGTCCAGTGCTCTTTTCTTTGTTTCTAATGAAATTTTCCTGTCTCTTAATACTCTGCTTAGCTTTTGAATGCATCTTTGGCCATCCCAATGCGTCTTCGGATCTCAGTGTTACACATTCCGTCCTCTGTTAGTTTACTTCCCAGATATTTACATTGCATATCACGTAACAGTCCAGTGCTCTTTTCTTTGTTTCTAATGAAATTTTCCTGTCTCTTAATACCCTGCTTAGCTTTTTGAATGCATCTTTGGCCATCCCAATGCGTCTTCGGATCTCAGTGTTACACATTCCGTCCTCTGTTAGTTTACTTCCCAGATATTTACATTGCATATCACGTAACAGTCCAGTGCTCTTTTCTTTGTTTCTAATGAAATTTTCCTGTCTCTTAATACTCTGCTTAGCTTTTGAATGCATCTTTGGCCATCCCAATGCGTCTTCGGATCTCAGTGTTACATTCCGTCCTCTGTTAGTTTACCTCCCAGATATTTACATTGCATATCACGTAACAGTCCAGTGCTCTTTTCTTTGTTTCTAATGAAATTTTCCTGTCTCTTAATACTCTGCTTAGCTTTTGAATGCATCTTTGGCCATCCCAATGCGTCTTCGGATCTCAGTGTTACACATTCCGTCCTCTGTTAGTTTACTTCCCAGATATTTACATTGCATATCACGTAACAGTCCAGTGCTCTTTTCTTTGTTTCTAATGAAATTTTCCTGTCTCTTAATACTCTGCTTAGCTTTTGAATGCATCTTTGGCCATCCCAATGCGTCTTCGGATCTCAGTGTTACACATTCCGTCCTCTGTTAGTTTACTTCCCAGATATTTACATTGCATATCACGTAACAGTCCAGTGCTCTTTTCTTTGTTTCTAATGAAATTTTCCTGTCTCTTAATACTCTGCTTAGCTTTTTGAATGCATCTTTGGCCATCCCAATGCGTCTTCGGATCTCAGTGTTACACATTCCGTCCTCTGTTAGTTTACTTCCCCAGATATTTACATTGCATATCACGTAACAGTCCAGTGCTCTTTTCTTTGTTTCTAATGAAATTTTCCTGTCTCTTAATACTCTGCTTAGCTTTTGAATGCATCTTTGGCCATCCCAATGCGTCTTCGGATCTCAGTGTTACATTCCGTCCTCTGTTAGTTTACTTCCCAGATATTTACATTGCATATCACGTAACAGTCCAGTGCTCTTTTCTTTGTTTCTAATGAAATTTTCCTGTCTCTTAATACTCTGCTTAGCTTTTGAATGCATCTTTGGCCATCCCAATGCGTCTTCGGATCTCAGTGTTACACATTCCGTCCTCTGTTAGTTTACTTCCCAGATATTTACATTGCATATCACGTAACAGTCCAGTGCTCTTTTCTTTGTTTCTAATGAAATTTTCCTGTCTCTTAATACTCTGCTTAGATTTGCAATGCATCTTTGGCCATCCCAATACGTCTTCGGATCTCAGTGTTACACATTCCGTCCTCTGTTAGTTTACTTCCCAGATATTTACATTGCATATCACGTAACAGTTCATTGCTCTTTTCTTTGCTTCCAACAAAATTTTCCTGTCTCTTAATACTCTGCTTAGCTTTTGCACAGCATCTTTGGCCATCCCAAACGTCTTAGGATCTCAGTGTCGCACTTTCCTTCCTCTATTAGAACACTTCCCAGATATTTAAATTTCAGAACCTGCTTGATTTTAGTATCCCCGACTTGAAATTTGCATTTTGCTGGCAGCCACGTAGTCTGTCTTCTCGAATGTGTATGAAATACAGGAGTATCTGTCTATATTTCTGAGATGAGGTATTATGTACCCTATTTACATTATTCGGACTATTGTCCTCATCTTTGTCGCCATGTTTATCACAACGTTTCGGCCGTTGTACGCTCCGGCCTTCTTCAGGTGGTTGGAATGTCGAACTGAACCCTTTATTTCGCTCACTGGGGTAGACTGTTCTAGTTCCAAGTGCCATATTTAATGGGTGTCAGTTATCAGTTACCTCCTGTTAATTTCCCTCTGAAAGTTCTCCACCGTCTTAACCAGGTATTGAACTCACACTCTTTGGGTCCTGTCACTGGATCTAACTAACGCATTTATCCACTGTGTCATGTGTCCTTGAATACAGGAGTATAAAGATTATGATTAGAAATGAAGAAAAAAATGGATTTATTTTCTGATTGGTTGGAAAAAAGAAGCAAAATCTCCTATGGTAAATTTACGGAAATACGATGTATAAATATCAGATACTCTTGATTTGAGAAGATTCACTATTTGGTCTACATCAAACCGCAGTCCCACAAATAAGTTCTTCGTAGAACCACAGACATTCCACACTATTTCAAATAAACATCTTTGGATAGAAGTTAGCGTCAATAATAGAAATAGCCATAAAGAGATACGGGACTTAAAAAATCTATTTTCCTTAAAATTGTTTTAAGGTTTTTTTAAATTTTAACCAGCAGAAGCATTCTTTACTCAGTCAATAAATGTTTCCTTATAAGGAAACGGATAATATTACTATTACTATTACAGCCATATACCAAAGCTCATAAGATATGTATACAACATCACACTCTCTCTGTTCAGGAAAATTCAGCTTCAGAATCTACTTTTAAAAGAATAATTACATTCATTGCTTATCGTATATCATTTATTTTTCAAGTTTTCTCTTTTCTTTCATTTGAAATAAGACTGAATTTATAATGGTAATAAAGAGAGAAGCCGTTTCCTTATAAGGAAACATTCGACATTCATTGGCCGAATAGTTAGCGTTACTCTATTAAAACCGTTTTTCAGGAAAATAGTTTTCTCAAGTCCATAGTTATCGATCCTTCTAACATTGATTGGGGTTTCCTTCCTAACTTTTTGTTTAATGTCATGTGGAATGTCTTCATTATGTCATTATTTTCTTTTCTATGTGCGTCTCATTTTAGTTGTTTTATCTATTGAAATCTCAGTGTTTTTATTTTTTGGTAAAGTTCTTTGTTATTCTCTAGCACCAGCCTATGAGATCTGATAAAGGCTTGTCTTCTTAAAAATCTAGCGCTTTCGTTCACATGGAGCTATTTTTAATCATTGATCTAGGAAAGCTGATGTATATAGCTGACAGTTTAGATATTTCTAAATGTGTCGGATGCCATACATGACATCCGCATGATAGTTTAGATCTGACGAAGCTATTTACGAACTTGACTAGAGTTCTTTGATTAATATTTTGGTTGTGTAACATCACGCGGCATTGGCCAAAGCTATCTCTAGCGCAGTCAGGTCAGTGTTCAGTTCCCTTATCCATTATTCTAAATTTGTTAAATAATTGATTTATACAACGACGTACTTGAAATGTTTAAGATTTATAATAGATTCATACAGTTATTAAAAACAACGATACTGACAAAGCTTCCGACAATTGATGATATCAAAGCTGAAGAATTATCACCACTAATCTAGGTCACCCCAGCAATACCTCACGATACCACCAATACCTTAGGAACCAATATTTTTATCCACTATAACCTCGTAGATTAAAGTGATGTTTTAAAAATTTGGTGACAGAGTTGAGAGTTCAATCTTTAAGCTGAGTAGTTCTGTGGAAACAGAGCGAGTAATAATGGAGAGGTACAATAGATAAATAAAAAACACGACGGAATATCCCTAAATAGGGACATCGAAACGTGAATAATCTACCCTTGTAAAGGGCATCAGTTCGAAATTCCCTGTAGGTTACGGGATCGACAGTCATCCGATGAAGGCTGGAGGCCACAACGGTCGATTGATTCATTCGTTTTTTACGGTTTACCAATCTTTTGCAGGTTGTTTAAAGGCAGAAAATATTTTAAGATTGTAAGAATTTCGGGGAGATAATAATGATTTACTGATCAAATGACTACTAATTAACTCATAGTTGTGGGGAGAAGATGTGGATTCTAACCTTCCCAAAGGTATATGCGCGTAAGTGAACATAAAAAAGTGAAATTCGACTCTCTGATTTCAAATTAGGTGATATTATCGATTGCCCTTACCGCACATTCAAGCTTACAACACCTGTTATTCGCAAATGCTCACCTATCTAGGTACTGACTAGGCTTGATGTTGCTTAACTTTGGTGCCCCGGGTGTACATTATGTAAATAGTGATCCATCTGTTCAATACATTTTGCGTTCCCAAAAAATTCACAATTACACTTTTTTTTTGCATCACTCGCTATAATGCCAAAATTTCTCCATGAAAAAGATCCTCCAATCATTGGCCAAGGAATGGCTTTTAAATTCTAATGTCTCCAAAGCAAAACTGCTTCGATTTAATCACAATAGAGAAACTTTTCTACATTTTGTGATCCTGACCTGGCATCCCAACTTCAGTACCGTTTTCACCGATGTGACTTGGCTTTCCTCTGTCTTTTCTACAAATATTCCCATAGTAATTGTTTTGATATCCTTTCCTCCTTGGTGGAAACCATTTTGAAGATCGGCATTTATCGTCAGTCATTGAGATCAAGCAATCAGATCTGGTAAACTTCTCTCGACATTTGCACTTGCCACAATGACAAGTTCCTCTTTCAACACCTAAAAAGATAAGAAAATAATGCTTTCAACTGCTAAAGTTATTGTGTAAGAATACCAATAATGTAAAAACAAAGTCACTTTTTAATTTAATTAAAAAAAAACACATCATGTCTGATCTGTGCAATGAATAAAACCATGATTATAATCATTCATTGATTAACTGAGGCAAGGAATGTC
The DNA here is from genome assembly GCA_903632075.3 of Acanthosepion pharaonis. Classification (NCBI taxonomy): domain Eukaryota; kingdom Metazoa; phylum Mollusca; class Cephalopoda; order Sepiida; family Sepiidae; genus Acanthosepion; species Acanthosepion pharaonis. The sequence continues at coordinate 942,678 of CAHIKZ030000025.1, forward strand.
TTGTAAATTTTAACGCCTCTAAAACTAAACTGCTTTCGTTTAATCACCATTGAGAAAGTTTCGTGCCTGCCATCAGTGTGACTAATGCTAACCTCCAGTAAAATAACAATTTGCTCCTTCTTAGGCTCACGTTTTATCCTAATATGAAATGGGGTGTTTATATTGAATCAATTGCTAGTCCTACTGGTAGGAAAGTTGGGACACTCTCTCGTGTCAGACAATTTTCTCCCGTCTGAATCCATCTTCCACATTTATAAATCTACCATTCGTTCGTAAATTGAATAATTCTGTCATATCTCGTCTGGTTCTACTACGATATGTCTCAAGATTCTTAACAACATTCAAAGAAAGATCTGTAATTTAATCAACCCTAACGTTTTTTTGCTTTTTTTTTTTTTTGAGATATGGATAAATTAGTGTTAATATACGCTTCTTTTGAACATAAAAGGGGGTGATTGGACTTCTATTGTCATAAAGCCATTCATTCCCCCACCCCGCAAAATTACTATAGATTAATATAATTAAAAAAAATATTCTCGTATTTTCACATATGAAGAACTTCTAATAACAATAATGGTAAGGATTTAACAAGGGCTGGTGCATAATTATCAGGCGTTTTTAAATAATATCTATTATGAAACAAAAAAACATAACAATTCAATGTCATTTTTAAATGATTATTCCGGAGCGTAAGATTATCAACAGAAATTTTTATAACCTGAAAATAAAATAGTATTCTTATTTAAAAAAAGGGGAAATAAAACGGCAATTTTTATTACCAAATAACTCGCTTACAAAAACGCCTGATAATTATGCACCAACCCACTATATGATGTCAGTTTAGAGGACATGGTTAATCACGTTTATGTCTCAATGTTCTAAGGAATTAAGTCGTGTGCAAATAACACATATAATTTAGCCATCAGTTCAAATAACCATCAGTTCATTTAACCATCAGTGCAAATATAACATATAATTTAACCATCAGTTCAAATAACCATCAGTTCAAATAACCATCAGTGCAAATATAACATATAATTTAACCATCAGTTCAAATAACCATCAGTTCATTTAACCATCAGTGCAAATATAACATATAATTTAACCATTTCATCATTCGCTCCTTTTTCTTGGTAATTTGTTGAAGAAGTAAACAATTTCCGGCGTCACAGATCGGTTGATAAAATTAATTTAAATGAAACGCTCTTATACTAATAAATAATGTCAAATATTTACATTATTCAGACTGTTAACCTCATCTTCATTGCCATATTCACAGTGTTTTGACCGTTGTACTCTCTGGCCTGCTTCAGGTAACTGAACTCTCATAGTTTTGGTTTACCGCTGTTGTGGCCTGGTATTGAACTCACAACTCTTTGTGTCTAGTCACTAGATCTAACCAACGTCTTTATCGACAGGGCTATGTGTCCTTGGAATTTATTACGTATACACCAATCTTATATATATATATATATGTGTGTGTGTGTGTGTGTGTGTGTGTGTGTGTGTGTATGCGTCTGTATGCGTCTGTATGTAGGTGTGGGGGTCCAGAGAGTATAATTTCCTTTTGTCCTTGGAGGGACACGCAGCACTGTGGATGAAGTAAAGGAGGAGTAGGACGAGGAGAGAGTGGCGGAGGTGGTGGAAGTGTCGGCAGACAGGTTGGTATGATTTCCTTTTAAAATTGTTCATACAATACAAGGCCCAAGACCCACTCAAGGTAGAGGGTTATTGTGCAGAGTTTTATTAGCGTTAGAAAGGGGAACGATAACACTACCTCCTTTTCAAAAACCGGGGATGAGTATGAAACGGACTATAAGCAAACCTATCTACTCCTGTTTGATAGATAGATAGATAGATAGATAGATAGATAGATAGATAGATATGAACAAAATGAGATAGATAGATAGATAGATAGATAGATAGATAGATAGATAGAGAATGATAGATAGATGATTTAATGTACATAGGTTATGTACATTAAATGAAGATAACCCCCTCACCTACATACCCATGCATACACACAGGTCACATGCTCACACACACACACACACACACACACACACACACACACACACACATATATATATATATATATATATATATATATATCCAAGTATAGGATTGTTGTATACGGAATAAATTCCAGTAACCAACAAATACTATTTTTAAAAGAGTGCTCAATACAGAGTAGAGCAAATATAATTATTTATTCGAAAATTATGACATAAATATGTTATAAAATCACTACAAAACTAGCCATTTTGTTTCGACAATTCTGGTGTCTTATTAAATGATCTGTATATATAGTTCAGGAGTAAAATCTCCGACTGATGCCAACTCAATCTAGTTTCGATGCCGGCATGAGGCAATCAGGTGTCTAGCCATAATGATGAGTTGTGATACAGCAGAAACAGTCTGTCTCTGGATGACATATATATATATATATATATATATATATATATATATATATATATATATGTATGTATATATATATATATATATATATTGTCATCCATATCATATATCATCATATATGTGTGTGTGTGTGTGTGTGTGTGTGTGTGTGTGTGTGTGTGTGTGTGTGTGTGAAAATTTCAGATAGAGTATATCTGTAAAAGGACAATTTGAATCAAGACAAAAAAAGTTATATTAGCCGACGCGTTTCATCGTCTAATGGACTTTATTAAAAGAAATTTTCTCAGTTGACAAAACGCGTCGACTTAAGCTAAATTTTCATTTCGTCTTTATTTACATATATATATATATATATATATATATATATATACCCAAAATGCATATAGTATATGTATGAGAAAGGTATATAAACATTAATTCGAATACCTAGATACCTATATAAGCAGATAAATAAATAGATACGACTGAGATAGATAGATAGATAGATAGATAGATAGATAGATAGATAGATAGATAATGAACCACTGACATCGGTAGATAGTGAGAGAGAAAGAAAGAGAGAAATAAAAAAAATAGATAGATAGAGAGAAAGAGCGAGAGAAAGAGAGAGGAAGAAAAAGAAAGAAAGAAAGAAAGAAAGAAAGAAAGAAAGAAAGACAGAAAGAAAGAAAGAATAAAAAGCCTGAGATAGATAGATAGATAGATAGATAGATAGATAAGCCACCGAGATTGGTAGATAGAGAGAAAGAGAAAAATATTTTTAAAATCCTTAGAAAGATAGTGAGAGAGATGGAGAAAAAAATTTTAAAAAAAAAGAAAGAGATAGAAAAAATAATTACCTTTGACAGATAGATAGATAGATAGATAGATAGTAAGTCACGGATATCGGTAGACAGAGAGAGAAAAAGAAAGAAATAAATAAAAAACTTAGTGAGAAAGAAAGAGAAAAACAAAGAAAGAGAGAGAGAAAAATAAAACACTTATGATAGATAGATAGATAGATAGATAGATAGATAGATAGATAGATCTACACACATACATGTAGACGCGTGTGTCTATAGTTTATCTCCTAGCTGATTAAGGTAAATAGACTAAAACGGGACGGCAGAAAGACACAATACACCAACCACAGCCCTGATGTCTTTATTATTAGCAATCGAATCCGTGCGTAGCTTTTAAAAGTACAATATTGTTCCAAGATTTTATGCTGTTCAAAATTAAATGAGGCGTTGTAGTTCCCCTGGTTGACGTTTACGACCACCAGCGATAAAAAAAGGGCGTGGATGGCGTGGGGTGAAGTCGCCCTCCTGTTAAAGGGATTCGAGAGAAAGGACGGTCACAAGATAGTGGCCAGTGGGCTTTCTAAAATACCAGCTGGTCCGGAAGTGAGCTCTGCTCATCCTTATCACCCGTTACATCATGGACACTGCCAAAATAGGATGCTGAATCGGCAAGGGCAGATAACGCAGGAAACAACCCTAGAAAATGTATACCGGAAGTTCCTCCCTTAAACTACACAAGACAATAGAATCGTGTAAAGAAGTGATAAAAAGAAAGAAAAAATATAGAGCTTTATCTTACTCGCCTTACTCAAACTTATATGCACCAATTATTCAAATAGATATACAGAATACGCAAACATTACATTCACCGGACTGGGGATCCGTTCTCCAGACAGAACCTCCTCATTTCACTAAGAATGGTAGTGTCAAAGTACAGTTTGATATCTACTGCAAATGAACGAATGAAGTGGACAATTTTTGCATCGTTACTATAAAATTCAAATTTCAGGACGGAGATAACGGCTCTCCTCTACTTTCCATCATTTGCAGCTCTAAGCAATATTTGTCTTATTATCCGTTCTATTCCTTCTTCTGCCACCGATTTACACAAGGTCGTTAGGTAGGTGATTCACTTTTTCCATTTGTCCAGCTTACCTGTGAGTGTCCAATTTTCCAAACCTTTTTTCCTCATTATGCATCACAGAAATTTCAACTATATCTTTCTGATTTGAAATATAAGAGTATGTTTCCATTTTCTTAAAACATCCTCATTTCTTACATTTTACGTTCACCCAATTCTCAGCATCCTTCTGTAGAACCACGTCTCTGTTCTGTCCAGTCTTCTATTTATCTGTGAGGATATTCTCCAGTATTCACTGCGACATAAAAGTGTTGATATTATATAGCAGTTCAACTCTCTTTTCTTTATTTCTAACGAAATTTTCCTGTTTCTGATTACTTTGTTTAGTTTTTGAAAGGCATCTTTTGCTATTGTAGTTCACCTTCGGAATTATTTAGTTCGAACACTTCACTATTCCACAAAAGGTGGAAATGTTTGAATTTAACATAAAAGGATAGCGAAGACTATATAACATTCGCTTCCATAGTAAACAAACACTGCGATGACTTTAAGTTATCTGAACTCAGATATTCGTCCAAAGGCCTGGTTTCGACTAAAGATGTGGAGATCAGACAGAGAATTCTAACAAAACTGGAGAGTGAACCAAAACTGACGCTACAAAAATTGGCTGAGGACTGTCAGAGATGTATAAGCGTAAAAAAGGACTCGAAAGATATCGAAGAGACTGGCATCGCTCACATACGAAAAGTACGACAAACATGTTTTTCTCCCTCTTCAAAAACAAAACAAACCAATTATTTTACTACAAAAAGTCAAATGAAACCTCAAAAGAAAGCACCACCCAGTCCATGCTATCGCTGTGGGACTTTACATTGGTACAAATATTGTCCATACCGCTATAAGACTTGTCTGTCGTGCAATAAAGTGGGACAAAAAGTTCGCACTGTAGAACAAGAAAGAAAACCAAAAGCCGAGTAAGAGTCACTAGAACTGACCAAGCGAACGGGATAAATATGCGAAAATACGTACAAGTAGAAATGTTAAACAAAAAAATCAGATTATAATTAGATTCCGGATCAGATTTGACTATTATTAACTTACAGACGTGGAAGAAATTAAACAAACCGACCATGTTTAGAACAGATAAAATAGCCAGGTCGGTAACAGGAAGAAAAATCAAATTTGAGGGGGAGATTATCACAAATGTGACGTTCAACGGGATGACCAAGAAATTAAAGATGTATGTTCTAAAAAATACGGAAAATTTATTTGGAACTGACTGGATGCAGAAATTTGACCTCTGGGATTTGCCGATAAATACGTTCTGCCAAAAAGTGAAGGGTTATCGAACCAGGCATAGAAATTGAAGGAGAAATTAAACGAGAGTTTCCCCGACGTTATTTTCAGCCGGCCTCGGGAAGTGTAAAAAATGACGGCAAAAATCGAACTAAAAGAAAATGTACAACCCATTTTCAAGAAGAAAAGAAATGTACCTTTCGTGTCATTAGAAAAGATAGACGAAGAGTTGGCTAGATTCGTAAAACCGGTATATTGACAAAGGTGGAATATAGCCAATGGGCCGCACCTACGGTTTACGTGAAAAAGAAATCGGGTGAGATACGAGTATGTGCTGATTTCTCGACGGGATTGAATGCAGCGATTAAGGATTATCACTATCCTCTCCCTAGTCCAGAGGAAGTTTTCACAAAGTTGAACGGAGGAAAATTTTTCTCCAAAATAGACTTGAGCGAAGCATACCTACAAGTACCAGTAGATGAGGAAAGCTCGAGGTTGTTGTGCATAAACACACATAAAGGATTATATGTTCCAGAGATTACCATTCGGGATCAAGGTTGCGACAGCGATATTTCAGCAAATAATGGACTATAATAGGCGGATTGGATTTCACGATCGCATACCTTGATGACATCCTAAATAGCAAAAATATTGAACAACACTGGGAATACGTTCAAGAGGTTTTCAGGCAGATACAAAAGTACGGTTTTAAGGTAAAGGAAAATAAATGTGACTTCTTTATGAAGGAGATAAAATATCTGGGCCACATTATTAACGAAGAAGGAAGAAGACCAGACCCAGAAAGAGCCATGGCAATAAAAAAAAAAAATTAGCCGAGTTAAAAGCTTCTTGGGCTTAGTAAATTTTTATCAAAAATTTATTCCTAACATGCACAAATTACGCGCACCTCTAAACGAACTGTTGAAGGAGAAAGTTTGGGAATGGTCATATGAATGTCAGAAAACTTTCAACAAAATCATTAAGACTCTAGCAGCAGATTTATTTTTAGCGCATTATGATCCAAAATTGGAAATAATATTCGCGAGTGACGCGAATACCTATGGTGTTGGGGCATGTATAAAATCACGGATGGGACACTAAAATCCATCGCGCATGCGTCAAGAACGTTACTACCAGCCGAACAAAATTACTCGCAAATCGAAAAAGAAGCGCTGGGGATTATTTTTGCGATTACAAGATTCCACAAATATATTTACGGTAGATTTTTCACCTTGCAGACGGACCACAAGGCGTTACTAACAATATTTGAATCAAAAAAAGGTCTACCTGTCTACACTGCTAATAGATTACTAAGATGGGGAACGATTTTATTAAATTATAATTTCAAATTGGAGTATCTTCCATCTAACAAAATCGGGCATGCAGACGGTCTTTCGAGATTAATACCAAAGAAAACGGAGCCATTAGAAGATTCCGTAATTGCAGCTCTACGATATGAGGAAGATATTAGAACCTCATTATGTAGTACAATTCGAAACCTTCCCGTCACATTACAGGAAATAAGAAACGAAGCAGTGAATGACAAATTTATAAAGGAAACGAAAACAAAAATTGCAGGAAAAGATAAGCATATTGCAGACAGTTTTTCGTTATGTGATAATGTTCTGCTATATAATGAAAGAGTAGTAACCCCGAAAACGCTACAAAGGCGAATCCTCAAGGATTTTCACATGGGCCACCCAGGAAAGAACAGGATGAAATCCTTAATGCGAAGTTACGTGTACATATGGTGGACAAATGCAAAGGCTGTTCCTTAGCAGCCAAGGCACCTACGATCACTCATAAGCCATGGCCTAAGACAGATCGACTGTGGTCGAGAATCCATGTAGATTTCGCAGGTCCATTAGAGGGTTTCTACTACTTGATTGTAGTAGACAGTTACAGCAAATGGCCAGAAGTATTTCGTTGTAGAAAACCGACTTCTGAGACGACAATAAATTGCCTGCACGAGCTGTTTGCTCGTTTCGGAGTGGTTGATTGTTTAGTCATCGATAATGGGACACAATTTGCATCTGCGGATTTTCAAGAATTTTGTAAAACCTTTCAGGGGAAACACATCAAATCTCCGCCATATCACTCAAGGTCGAACGGGCAAGCGGAGAGGTTTGTAGATACATTAAAAAGAGCACTAAGGAAAGCTTATGACGTACCAACAGAAAAGCCTTTACAACAATTCTTGCAAGTGTATAGAATTGCACCGAACATTACTATGCCATCGGCATTATCGCCGGTGGAAGTGGTGTTCTCCCGAAAAATTAGATCGGTATTCGACAAATTACTGCCAAAACAGACAAAGCAATCACCAACGTCGTTTGTACCAAAAAGAAAATTTAGCCCAGGGGAGAAAGTTTTTTTTTAAATGTTCAAAAACAACACATCCTATTGGGAGCCAGGTAAAATAGAGAAACGAATCGGGAACGTGATTTACATAATTCAGGGTCCGAAGTTCTCGCATAAAAGGCACATAAATCAGATCAGAAAGGGGCTGTTAGAGGATTCTAACGGTCTACCTCAGGAAGAGGAGGAAGTAATGGACACAATTTTTGACACATTCAATATGCAAAGGCCTCAAGCAATTTCAGAACCGCGGAAATCAAGCAGGAAAAGAAAATTTACAGAGCCTTTGATGATTAATCCGAAGAGGAAAAAATATTAAAGACCCCTGCAAGGTAAAAGCTTGGGAGAGGAATGTGTGGGTCATTACCTATAACTACAGAATGAACTCTTCCTAAAACTATGTATACTACACCTCTCAAGAGAGAGGGACGAATCGAGTCGAGCCGATAGTTGTCCACTCCAAACCAGACTGACAGTCATACTAACACTTTCCACCTCTTGTATCATTATTTCGTGTAATATACCTTCGTTATTTCTACTCTTGTGTTCGTGTTGTTCTTCCTTGGTCCTGACCTGGACCATAACAAATGCAAATGCAGGTCAAATAATAATAATAATAATAATAAACATATTTTCTTCTTTCTGTCTCTTCAGCACGTTGGTGATCATGGCTCTCCACAATTTCCTCTCCTTTGTAACTCTTAATAACTTTTGTCTTTTTGTTATCTCTCCCAAACACTGTTCCGACATCCATTCATTGAAGCTCGCCAAGTACTGTGTGCAATGATTTCTTTGTCTCTTTTTCCTTCCATCTTTCCTGTGAGTATCAAATTTTCTAAGCCCTCTTTCCTTATTACGCGCACAAAAAATTCCAACTATATCTTCCTAATATTAACTATAAGCGTCCATTTTTATTTGATTGTCTCTAGAACTTCGTCGTTATTTACATGTTCGGTCCACGGTATTCTCAGCATCCTTCTGTAGAACTACATTTCTCTTGTCTTCTTCAACTGCCATACCGAAGGATTGATACTACATTACTATTCAGTTCTCTTTACTTTGTTTGTAGAGTTATTTTTCTGTTTCTTAATACTTTGCTCGGCTTTTAGAAGGCATCTTCCGCTGTCCCAATGCCTCTTCGGATTTTCGTGTCGCATTCTCTGTTCTAAGTTAATGCACTCTCGAGATACCTAACAAAAATTATATACCTTTTTTTTTACATGAATTGGCTGACATCATTAATGGTAAGGATGTGCTTGATGAGCAGTTGGCAAAGACATGGATATTTGTTTGGAAATTGGTGTATTTTAGTCATAAGGACGACGATTTATTTGCCGACGCCCTTAGTAATATATAAGCCGGCTTTTGGCCTCTCCCCAATGCATTTATGGTCTCTCTTGATAGTACCATCGACTACTTTAGTATGTGAATGACACCATGGGTTCGATTTAGTCAGTGTGAGTAGCAGAATCACGAGTAGAACAGGGAAGGTGTGTCTCTTGGGCATCTGGTTGAATTGTTTGCCATCTATAAGAATACAAGGTGCAAAGAGATGTTTTTTGAAAGTTCCCTTTCTTAGATTTGTTTTTTTTTATGGCTTATCAACTTTCACGTGTTATTTAAAGCCAGAAAATATTTTTAGGTTGTAAGAATTTAGGTGGGGGATAATAATGATTTTACTGATACAAATCTTACTAATTAACCCATAGCTGGAAGAGAGAAGAGATGGAGTCATAACTTTCCCAGGGTTATTTGCGCGTAAGTGAATATAACGAAGCCGACTGGAATTGGAACTCGGCTGTCCGATTTCCAATTTCGAACCGTTATCTATTACACCACCCGCACATCAAACAATACAGCGCCTTGTATTCTCAAGCGGTCACCTACCCAGGTACAAACGTTTATTGTACAAGAAAGGTATTTCATCGTGATAAGGCCGTAAGCCTGTAGTTACTTAGAATCAATCCAGCCTATATCAACATCTATAACATTTCACTTTCAAAATGAGAATAGAACACCCCCACCTCTCCCAAAACGGAATCATATTAGTAAATGGGAGAATATTACTGATCCAAATGGAATAAAATAATTATTTTTTCAAAATTGAACTTGATTTAATATATTTTCGTGCAAGTAGAGAAAATATGGAGAATTTGGTTTGTTTGAAAGTAACCAGACTTTAGTGGGTAATTCTTTTTTTAATTCTGAAGCGTTAGTGAAGACATTGAAATAAGACATCGGAATAACGAATTCACTCCTTACCCATAAAGTTAGAAACAAGAAAAAAAACGCTAATTTTTAAATTAATTTTAAACCCTAACAATCAGATAATAATAAGATCATTGTGGGGGAAGACAACCATAGTTGTCTCCCATTCAAACTACTTGACTATAAAAGAAATGGTCCGAGCAGTCTTCAAATTGCATTGAAAGCTTCACAACACGCTTAAACCTTCGTCTGTTTTTCGTCACAGTCTTGTTGAACTTTTCAAAAATTATTCGGTAATCAATAAAATTATATTTAAGTCATTTAAAGTTTTGTATAGATATTTTTTAGTTCTGTCATTGAATTAAATTATGCGTGCGCACGTGCAAATATACATGCACAATTTAAATTAAGCTAAAATAGATATCTGTGTTGTAAGGATCATTTTTTTTCTCTCTCTGCTAACAACAACTGGGTAACAGGAAAAGAATAAGTCGGTCCTTTGAAGTAATTTTTGTAAATCGGCCCGTATTTAACCTTCCGCCTAACAAAAAATAACGGGCTTCCATTAAATGCCACCTGAGTCCACTGAACACTTTTCTATTTTTTTTAAACTATTCAAACGTTTTGCATTTTTCTTTCTCTCATTGGATGGTTTCTGGGTAGTGTGATGCTCACTGGGGTTTATCGTTGTATCTGGGAGACCCGAATTCCTTCAGCATTTGTCCATTTTTGAATTATTTCCAGGAGATTAAGCTTCATGAAGAATATAAATGATGAAAGAGATGAATCACAAGATCTTCTTGCAAAACGATAAGAACCAGTTTTTTAATGGCAAACATTGTAGGATGGAGTTCTTCCCTGTGTCATTTCAATTGGTTTAGAGAAACAAATTTCAAACTTATTCTTCGAATAATACTTGTTATTTTTCATTGAAGAATTCAAAGAATCATTTCTGCCAGTTTTGTTGTCATTATTCATATAATCATCCGATTCTGAATAAGCATTGCTGACATTATCACTTTATCATTTTCAGGAAAAGAAGACATTATCACTTAATCATCTTCGGAAAAAGAAAATATTATCACTTTATCATCTTCAGGAAAAGAAGATATTATCACTTTATCATCTCCGGGAAAAGAAGATATTATCACTTATCATCTTCAGAAAAAGAAGATATTATCACTTTATCATCTTCAGGAAAAGAAAATATTATCACTTTATCATCTTCAGGAAAAGAAGATATTATCACTTTATCATCTCCAGGAAAAGAAGATATTATCACTTATCATCTTCAGAAAAAGAAGATATTATCACTTTATCATCTTCAGGAAAAGAAGACAGTATCACTTTATCATCTCCAGGAAAAAAAGATATTATCACTTATCATCTTCAGAAAAAGAAGACATTATCACTTTATTATCTTCAGAAAAAGAAGATATTATCACTTTATCATCTTCAGAAAAAGAAGACATTATCACTTTATTATCTTCAGAAAAAGAAGATATTATCACTTTATCATCTTCAGGAAAAGAAGATATTATCACTTTATCATCTTCAGGAAAAAAAAGACATTATCACTTTATTATCTTCAGAAAAAGAAGACATTATCACTTTATCATCTTCAGGAAAAGAAGACATTATCACTTTATTATCTTCAGAAAAAGAAGATATTATCACTTTATCATCTTCAGGAAAAGAAGATATTATCACTTTATCATCTTCAGGAAAAGAAGATATTATCACTTTATCATCTCCAGGAAAAGAAGATATTATCACTTATCATCTTCAGAAAAAGAAGACATTATCACTTTATTATCTTCAGAAAAAGAAGATATTATCACTTTATCATCTTCAGAAAAAGAAGACATTATCACTTTATTATCTTCAGAAAAAGAAGATATTATCACTTTATCATCTTCAGGAAAAGAAGATATTATCACTTTATCATCTTCAGGAAAAGAAGATATTATCACTTTATCATCTTCAGGAAAAGAAGACATTATCACTTTATCATCTTCAGAAAAAGAAGACATTATCACTTTATCATCTTCAGAAAAAGAAGACATTATCACTTTATCATCTTCAGAAAAAGAAAATTCGTCACTAGTTTCTTCTTCCCACTCTTCATCTTCTCGGATAAAAATTGTGAAATATCTTCAAGGTTTAGCATTTGACGCTTTGACATTTTGTGGAAAGATTACAAATCTATGGCCTAGGGACAAATGAATAGTTGGCAATTTATCATTGTTTTTTTATACTTGTTGAATGATGTTGCAATGTTGCATTATTCCTTCAAATATGATGCAATTTTAATTGTTTGTTTCATAAAATGCATTAAATTCGCTGGTATTGCATTATCTTCAAATGTCTTAATAAATACTAATAGAAATCTTTTCCAATCAATACATAGCTAAGAAAAAGAGTATTTTGAAAAGCCTTCTAATATAAAAAGGCTTTGCTTAATGGCACTTATTTAGAATGGAAAATATTTTTATTTAATTAAAAATTTCAACCATGAATCCAATGGACTCATTTAGTGATAAGAGGAGAAGTTACCCACCAAAATTTTATTTTTTGTTCTATTTTTATTTTCTTTATGTAGATGATAGAAAATGAAGTAAAAATAAGTCACAAAAATGATTCGTATAGAATAATTATAAAGCTGAAAAAATAGTTTCCAAAATAATAATTATTGAACCGATTGGTAGAACGAGGGTTTTAAACTGAATATATTTTCAAATAATTGTAGTATTTTAAATAAACAATTCTGATTTGAAATCTGATCATTTTTCCCGTCAGCAAAGTAGCAAGTTAATTATAGTCGTTATTATTAGTTATTAATTTTTAAATAACATGGTTGATTTTTTTTTTCTTTTTTTTTTTTGAGAGGCAGATTCAGTGTTATTAAAAGGGGCCATCATTAAAAGAGAGTCATCCTTCTTCGAATATCTTTGACTGGCGCTACAGAATCACAAACTAAGAACCTTACTAAATAGCAGAAACGGCATCACTTGAGAACTTTCAACAGCAGCAACAATTCAATGGATAGCACATGGAACTCAAAGAGAACACAAAAGCCTAATCAAGATGTTGTCGTTCGACACTACTTCAAATAAAAGGTTAAGAACACAATAAATGTTCAAAAAGTTAATTGCCCATGACCCCTAAAGATAAGGACTTTGGTCGGACATGCTAAAAAATTATATATTTTTATCATTATAAGCAAATAATATATGTAATGTTAATTTTCTAAGCGTAGTTTAGATGTGGCACAGGGTCAAAATTTTAGGGCACCCGGTGAGAATCGAACTATTAAATCGTAATTGAACTAACGAGACAAGCTTGCTAAACGTTACACCGCGTCGAAGTAACCTTATGTTTTCCTAAGCATAGCATAGATGTGTGGCACACGGGCAAATGCATGGAGCACCCAATGAGGATCGAATTCACTAATCCGTCGTAATTTGTCTAGACAGACGAGCTTGCTAACCATTACACCACACCGAAGTGTTCAAAACGGTGCGTTTTCTAAACGTAGCACAAGGCTGAAAGTATGTGGCACCCAGTGAGGATCGGACTGACTATTTAATCGTAAGTGAACTCGCGAGACAAGCTTGTTAACCGTTACACAACGTCGAAGTGCCCAAAATAATACAGCTTGTCTGGCAGGAGCTGGATTACCGGCTAGACGTGTGTCGTGTCACAGGTGGTTCGCATATTGAAAATTTATGTCAGGTTTTGGGAGACACATTCTCTCTCCCCATATATATATATATATATATATATATATATATATATATATATATATATATATAAATATAAAGATGTGTGAAAGAACAAATGGAGTAAAGAGTGTCGAAACACGAAAGTTGTGTAGCGATTTCAACATGTTACGCAAGAGATGCTACAACGTGTTTGGTAGGAGCAGGACTACCGATATGACGTCCGTCATGTCACAGGTGGTTCGCATATTGAACATTTGTGGAGCTTTGTGAAATCGATTATAAATACCTTTGAATAACTTATTCAAATTTTGATAAATAAATATTTTATTGATAAACATGAAGCATATTTAATTTCCAGATTCTAAATGATGTCAGTTTTTGGGTCAACCTCGCTTTCTCCACACACACACACACACACACACACACACACACACACACACACACACACATATATATATATATATATATATATATATATATATATATATATATATATATATATATACGTGAGAAAAGAACAAATGGAGTAAACAGTGTCGAAACACGAAAAGCTGTTGTGTAACGATTTCAACATGTTACGCAAGAGATGCTACAACGTGTTTGGCAGGATCTAGACTACCGACATGACGTCTGTGCATACTGAACATTTGTGAAGGTTTGTGAAATCAGTTATAAAATCTAAATCCTTTTGAATATCTTGTTTGAATTTTAATAAATAAATCTTTTATAATTCAACATGAATCCAATTTCATTTTGTTTGCCTGAAACGTGTAGTTACTCAGATATTCACATTTTAAATGATGTGATATTTTTTTTTGGGGGGGGGCGATACCCTGTACTATAAAATAATTTAACCTGGAATCTGAAAAGTTGGTGGATGTACTAAGACCAGATTTCACTTGACCGACTTCTTTCTGTGGAATCCGTTCACTTTTGAAAGTTTTTGATTCATTTGATGGTGCTGGTAGATAAGAGCGTCTGTTTTTACCAAACGAGCGATGGATTTTAACCAAAACATATTTTCCGTGTACTACCGCTGCGTGGGGCTGCGTACCAATGTCCTCCCCAAGAAATAACATGAGAATTTCAAGAATTTTTTTTTTTTTTTTACAGAAGATAATCGTTCTATAGTACTGGGAATATATTGTTGGTGATGGTCGAAAAACTTTGATTCGTGATTAAATGCAAATTTTTTATGATTTTTCTGTATAGGGATAGGTAATTTTCTTTTTTTGTTTTACTTGAGTGTGATTTTAATAAATTTAGACATTTCTTTACAGGAGCATTTATATATAAACATTTATCTGAACGAGTTATATATTTGTTTTTGATGTATACGTTGTTGTTTTTTTTCATTTATTTAAGAGATCAGGGGGTTTTTTATATGCGAGAAGCTAATTGTACCAAGAAACGGTGTTAAAATTTTAGTCAATGTGCACGCTAATTTATGTCGGGCGCTGGCTATTCCTGATATATCTGAAATGGGTGTTTTCGGGTGGTGTTCGCTCATGGGACAGCTCCCACGAAACACTAACACTTTACGGATAACCACAAATACATAACGCGGACAGAGAACCATTATATCGGGAATAGGCAGTGGCAGTACAGATTGAAGGAAAAATGTTATTATGTTTTCATAGTCATATATTTATTTCTTGTATTCGCTTTAATTTACATTTTATCTTTACTTATTTTTCATTCTAGTTTTTTTTTTTTATTTATCATACGAGGAGAAAAGTTCTCACCTTGATGCAAAACATAAGATTTTTTAATCACTTTTCAGCACCCTCGTACGCAAATAATAAGTAACTTATTGCAAAAAAAACGAAATATTAACATATTATATATATATATATATATATATATATATATATATATATATATATAGTAAAGGTAATAAAAAATAAGTTGGTATATAATCCAAGTGGATCCTAATAATATAAAATATTAAAATTGATCCACAAAAATAGCTTAGTGTATTTGTTATTACAGACTAACTAATTAGTACGCAACAAAATAATTAATACACAATAAAATCCAAAATTACCTCATATACAAAAATTCGTCAGTCTTAATCAACCCCGGTATAGACTGAGTCGAAAAAAACCTAAAATAGAATTTATTCATTTCAACTGACACAAACGTTGAAAAAGATAAATTCCAAAATTTCGACATTTTATTTATTTATTTTTGGTAGCTGCAACATTTAAATTTCTAATTCCGACACGAACTAAGTCTATACCGGGGGTTGAATAAGCCTATTTCCCATATGAGGTAATTTGGAATTTTATAATGTAACTATATATATATATATATATATATATATATATATATATATATATATATATATATATATTATTAGTGCTAAATATACACATACACATGCAAAATATATAAATATTTTTTTTATATATAAATATTTTTTTATATATAAATATATTTTTATATATAAATATATTTTTATATATAAATATATATATATATATATTTTTAGAATTTGTAGGTCTGATGAATTGGATCGTATATACGATTCCAATGGAATAAATTATGACCACGAAATATTAGTGTTTAAGCCTTTTTATTATATTATATATATATATATATATATATATATATATATATATATATATCCAAGTATAGGATTGTGTATACGGAATAAATTCCAATAACCAACAAATACTATTCTTAAAAAAGTGCTCAATACAGAATAGAGGAAATATAATTATTTATACGAAAATTATAACATAAAAATGTTATAAAATCACTACAAAAATAAAGTAAACAGCTATATTGTTTCAACACTTCTGGTGTCTTATAATGTGATGGTGTTGATTCAACACCATCACTTGATATACACCAGAAGGGTTGAAACAAAATGGCTATTTTTGTAGTTATAATTTTCGAATAAATAATTATATATATATATATATATATATATAGAATGTAGAATCATAAGTACTTTCCGTTTTGGCGAGCCAGATTTAATGATGAATTTATCAACTAAGATACTGATTATACGGGGCAGTTAAGAATAAATTTGAAGTACCCTAACGTACCTTAGTTTTTCACGGTAGTGGCAGCGTACACAATGGATAGAAGAGAAAATGTTGCTGTCCTTCATAACACACCAACTCGCCATATTTACCTGACTTTGCAGCAACAATGTAAGAGCTAATAATAGAAAAGAAAAAGCCAACACTCAATGTATGAACACGGCCACAATGTCCTGACAGTGTTTAGAAAGTAAAATTCATTCATATAACTCTAGATACATATCTTTAATAATCCATACATTCAGTTAAAAATAATATAACCCCCCCTTACTAATACCTAAAAGAAAGCGCTTAGATATGCAGAATATTCAGTTTTTAGACAGTTTGTGGCCAGAAAGGAAACACTTATACGAATACAAGAAAAATTAAATAAAAAGCTTAATCGCAGTACCTTGTCTGTCGTCTTTAATGAAACATGTATAAAAGAGGAAATGCTGCCCCGATGCACAGCATATATAAATATGTGTGTGTGTGTGTGTGTGTGTGTGTGTGTGTGTGTGTGTGTGTGTGTGTTGGCCGAAACTAGTCAAGGAATCTAAATGAAATAATAATAAAAACGAAGGAATATTAATATACAACCCAGTGTTTCTGAAGATTTTAATTTTTAATATTTTTATTATATATATATATATATATATATATATATATATATATATATATATAAGTGGACATTGAAGTCAACACAGTCTGTTTCAGTTAAACAGTTGGCTTCAATGTCCACTTTTATATTCTGTACGCTCTATCCCTGAAACTGAGCACTTTAACTCATAAATATTTCATACCTCATATATATATATATATATATATATGTGTGTGTGTGTGTGTATGTGTGTACACACACATATATATATATACACACATATATATATATGTGTGTGTGTATATATATATATGTGTGTGTGTATATATATATATATATATATATATATAAAATTAAGTTTGAACATAGTAAAATTTCACCTTGAAATGATTTGAAATTGGTTCCAGCAAGTTGGAGAACGCCGGAATTGGTCAAAGCCATTTTCATAAACAGACAAAACGCGCAATTCTCGATAACAGTCAAAAGTACTCGGATTACAAAAAAAAAAATTAATTTCTGAAAGTTTACCAGTTTTAATTCGAACATGAAACAACTTAGTTAAATGTTGGAAAAAAAAATTAATCAAAAATTTGACAGACAATCCATCGCCGGTTTTGTTTAACAAAACTTGTTTAAAAAGTAGTTTTAAAAAATTATCAGACATCTCTTTCTATTTTTTTTTTTTTTTTTAATAGCGAAATTCATATCTGC
Organism: Acanthosepion pharaonis; assembly: GCA_903632075.3. Lineage (NCBI taxonomy): Eukaryota > Metazoa > Mollusca > Cephalopoda > Sepiida > Sepiidae > Acanthosepion > Acanthosepion pharaonis. The sequence continues at coordinate 960,890 of CAHIKZ030000025.1, forward strand.
CGTCCTAGGAATCGAAACTCTTAATAAAAGAAAACGTTCACCCAAAAGAGAACAAATTTCTATTCATCTTTTCATCTGGAAAACTGCGTTAAAGCCAAAAGTGCTTTAACATTAGTCTAAGAGAAACATTTATTGAAAAACATGGCTCAGTTAACCCAGCGAAGAATACACATCTCTCGATAGGACTTCTCAGAGTCTAGGCAGATAGACATTAATTTCACTGCATAAAAACAGTGACATCTACTCAGTTGAAAGATTGTTGGATTAAAATATATATATATTAATTGCATAAAATATATATATATATATATATATTAATTGGATTAAATATATATATATATTAATTGCTTAAAATGTTTTAATTTTGACTGGTATTTACTGTCATACTTTTAGATAATTTTTATCACAGCTTTTACTCAGGCCGTCAATCTACGGTAGTCAAGAAACAGCTCAAGATCAGAAATAAAGGTAAGATTTGTAATAATATATATATATATATATATATATATTGCTTCAAAGCTGTTTGCTTGTATGCAATAGCTGCATTCATTATTCAGTAGACTTGTAGAAAGAAAAAATACTAAACTTAACCCATGATTTTTTTCTTTCCTGCCTATCGAATTCTCTTCCGGCTTCAGCTTTCCAACCAAAAGGATTTTCAAAAATTTAAATACAATGTCAATCGTTATCTACTCTTTTTCTGATTATTCTTCTATTGTTCTCATTACTTAACATTGTTTGCTTTTTCTAATTCTTCCATACTCAGTAACCCCTTGTGTCTTAGTGGCTTTACTGTCTTTCATGAGGTGAATTGGATTAAAGAAATATCCTTTCGGCGTCAGTTTAAATTAGCGCATTCTTTGTTATCTATAATATAGTTATCAGAATTCTGTGTATTCCTTCGTTCCTTATTTAGTTACTTAGCGTGTACGTTGCGCCCTGCCATTACTTCAGATAAATAATAGACAATTCCTTTTTCATTGCAAGGAAGGACGGAAGAAAAAGATATATCCGAGACACTATATGATTTTAAGGAAAGAAAAAAAGAAAGAAAGAAAGAAAAGAAGAAAAAAAGGAAATTAATCATAGAGGTAGCAATAACACTTTCAAGTGTTTCACGTCTGCTTCAGTGAAATAGAAAACTTTGTCGATTTAAAACCTTTACCTTTGAACCCGCTTTCTTCGTTAATGACATATAATCAGTTTTATTATTATTATTGTAATATCTCGATAAAGTTATTAAGCTCAAATATTTAATGCTAACAATAGGAGAATTTTCACGGATGTAGTCGTGCAATATGGAAGGAGCTTATTGAATCATTACATTAAAAATTTTGTCCATATTTTTCACTATCGAGATAATACTTTTCACTAACGTTATCTCAATCTCTGAGAATTATAGACAAAATTCTGCGACCTCACATATTTGAAATTCTTCCCAGTTCGAAGAATGCTGAAAAGGATTGGAGGCACTGGTTTGCCACTTTTGAGAATTTCCTGCAAAGTATAGAACAATACGCCCCGACCGACGAACTGTGCTAAACTTTATAGGACCTTCAGTGTATGAATTAATATTGATAGACTAACTGCCATTAATTATTTCTAGAAGCAGGGAAGATTGTGAACATTTCTTCTCTGCCGTCTTGCCTAGCGTCAAAATGGACTTTACCATCATATAAATAGTTTTGTTTTTAATAACTGTTCCATAGTGCGGAATAAAGTCTAATTTGGGTTATTCTGTTGCTTGTCTTTTATTAAGAATTAGAATTCTTTAGAAAATCGAAACAGAAAATCATTAATTTTTACGCACACTAGAAATAAACTATAATTTTGAAAAGTGAAAATTTCACTGAAATATATTGTAAAATTTCAAAGTTTTCATCTGAAATAAAAAAAACGGGATCTTTAATTAAAATAGCCACACTATAAGGAGGAAATGTGTCAGTTTAAACTGAAAACGCGAGAATATGCGTTAAACTCATCATACTATTCTTCATAATCTTGGCGCCATTTTTGTCATTGTTTTTACACTTGAAGTATTAGTAGCGACAGTTTTATTTTTATTTCATATATTTAATCAAATAAAAGATTAGAAAAAGTAAAACATTCTTATCCTAAGAATGTCTACACATTTGTACTAACGCTGTAGGTTCTAAGAGAGTCGTCTTTAGTCGTTATTCAGCACATGTTCAGTGTGTTCGCTTTTAAGATGGTGGTATCTTAGAGTTTTTACTTTATGGGAATGTAAGGTTCAAAAAACTTCTTAAAGGAAACAAATTCAATGATCGTTCTGCAGAAGAAAAAAAAAACAGAATTTTTTAAAGAATTTATTACACATAATAACCATTGCCGGTTGAGAAGTCACTCTATGCATGGTTACTAATTACAGCCGACAATGTTAGACACACCAGTAACTTACTTTGAAGTAAGTCACCTGTAACAGAAAATTTCACTCTGAAATTTCTATCTCACTCCTACCACTCTTTCACTTTATCTCTCTTTCCCTCTCGTACGTACAAACATACACTTTCTACATCTAAGTCTCTTTCTTTCTTTCTTTCTTTCTTTCTATCTATCTATCTATCTATCTATCTATCTATCTATCTATCTCGGTTCATTATCTATCTATCTATCTATCTATCTCAGTCGGTTCATTTCTATCTATCTATCTCTAGTTCATTATCTATCTATCTATCTATCTATCTATCTATCTCAGTCGGTTCATTATCTATCTATCTATCTATCCTATCTATCTATCTCAGTCGGTTCAGTTCTATCTATCTATCTATCTATCTATCTATCTCAGCAAAGTTTCATTATCTATCTATCTATCTATCTATCTATCTATCTTAGTCGGTTCTATCTATCTATCTATCTTGTCGGTTCATTATCTATATCTATCTATCTATCTATCTATCATCTATCTATCTATCTATCTATCTCATCTATCTATCTATCTATCAGTCGGTTCATTATCTATCTATCTATCTATCTATCTATCTATCTATCTATCTCAGTCGGTTCATTATCTATCTATCTATTCTATCTATCTCAGTCGGTTCATTTATCTATCTATCTATCTATCTCGGTTCATTATCTCTATCTATCTATCTATCTATCTCAGTCGGTTCATTATCTATTATCTATCTATCTATCTATCTATCTCAGTCGGTTCATTATCTATCTATCTATCTCAGTCGGTTCATTATCTATCTATCTATCTATCTATCTATCTATCTATCTATCTATCTATCTCAGTCTATAAATATCTAAGTCTGTTCATATCTATCTTTATGCATATCATATGAACAGACTTAGATACATAGACAGATATCTATATCTAAGTCCGTTCCTATCTAACTATCTATCTATGTGTGTGTGTTCTTATATATCTAAGTCTGGTCATATCTATTTAAGCCTGTTTTATCTATCTATCTATCTATCTATCTATCTATCTATCTATTTCGGTCTGTTCTATCTATTTCATTATGTTCATATCTATCTATCTCTATTCTATCTATCTATAGATATAGATAGATATCTATCTCCATTCATATCTATCTATCTATCGAAATTTGTTCATATCTATATATCTCTGTTCATATCTCTATATATTTAAGTTTGTTCACATATATCTATATCAATCTGTACATGTACATATATTTGTGTGTGTTTGTGTGTGTGTGTCTCTGTTGTTCAAATCTATCTAAATCAGTTCATATCTATCTATCTATTTATCTATCTATCAATCTATCTTAACCTTTTCTCTCTACCTATTTCTCTCGAAACAGGGGCACACGCCCACGCATATATCAAGAGCACTGGCATCTTCGCGTAGTTCCCAGGATAGTAAACGCCACTGGACCTGAAAAAGTCTGTTGTAAGTCTCTGGAAATGGTTGTAGGCAATCAATTCTTTACCGTTTAGCATGGCATACATATTTATACCTTGTGAGTATCATACATTTTACAAGTATGCTTAAACACTGCTATAGAGTGAAAAGTATGTAGCGTCAATCTGTTTGAGTATAAAAATACCACCCATGTAATAAGCATTCGAAATATTTGCTTTTATCTAGAATCGAACACCGATTTATCGCATCAGGACGAAATACAAATTATTTTAGCCATAATACAAGTGACGTGTTGTGACGAAAATTCTTGGCGCTAATTTTGCACAGTTTAAACAATCATCGAAATGACTTTCAAATTTAATATTTTAATTTTATATTTATTTAATTTAATATTTTAATTTTATAGCAGCATTTATTGCCTATGATAGGAATCCATCGTAACACGTAACACGTCGCTAACGAGGGTAAATTCAGAAGTTTAGAAATTTTTTTTAATCATTTCACCCCAAACAATGCAATAAAGCCACTAAGAAGCAAGAGGGTTTAGTAAGTGTTGGAGAATATGAGAAAACAACACTATTAAAGAGAGAATAAAATAAAAGAACAAGAATCAAGAAGGCAGATGTTAATGATTGACATTGCATTTAAATTTTTGAATATCAAAGTTGGCAGGGTAGTAAGAAACCGGAAGGGAATTCCACAAGTGAGAAGTACGACAGAAAAATTTGCTAGCATAGAACTAACGGCTATCTACAGCCATTTTAACGGTAAAATGATGAGACCTAACTGCCAATCTAGTACTGCTCTTGAATTCTTAAAGTGTAGGTAGCATAGAGGAAAGTTCATCAAAACAATTACCAAAAGAATATTCCTAAAAAAGGCACAGAGAAGCTACATTATGGTGGTGGTAACGTGACTGAAGTTGAGATGCCAGGACAGGACCAATAACATTGCAGATTCTTCTTTAAACAGAAGCACCAGACCAGATGTGGCTACAATATTCAAAGCAAGGAATTTCTCTTATTCTTTTTGTTCGAAAAAGATATCCAATAAATATACATTGTGAAATGAATTTATTACGAGAATCCAAAAATGAAGAATCTTGGCTGGAACGAGGACAGACTTCAACGCCATATTTGACAATAATTATCAATGGGAGGAAGTTAAGAGGTTCCAAACCGAAACTTGTATATCTGAACTTAAATTAAGGATAGGTGTTTTTCTCTTTCTTTAATAGGATTCAATCCGATTTTTTATTATTATGATTTTCTATGAAATTTCTCGAACTTTCAACCCGATAAGTATAATTAATACTGTTTAATTAAAAAAACAGAGCATTTTCTTAAATAAATTGTATCTATAAAAATAATGTCTAAACAGAAAATATATTAAATAATTGATGGATTTAATCCATTAAAATCGTCGAAGATTGTGTTTAAAAGGAGTAATTTAGACTTTGCTAGTCAAACGCTTCTCTGTAGCTAAATGGTATACCACGTCAGATCAAATGACGGCTTCCGGATATGACTACAGGTTCGATTCCTGTCAGAACGCATATTTTCTCCGAAATTTATCGAATATTCAGGCAGGTATATGTAGTTAATACTGTTTAATTAAAAACAGAGCAGTTACTAAAATAAATTGTATCAAATATTAACGTATAAACAGTAAATATATTAAATTATTATGATTTGTTTGGGTTTGTTTAACAGCATATCAACGTATTATGTGTCATTTATTGCCAAAATTTAATTTCTTTGGAAGATTTGGTAATTACTTTTCTATTGAAATTTATTCATGGAATTTTTTACTATAAGAATATATTTGTATACTTTCGTAGTGGTTTGAACCCAGTTTGGGTGTTCGCTATTTGCCCATATCTAGGACCCTAACAGGTGCTACCACTCTGGGTCAGGGTGGACCTGGGAACAACAGCAATTAGAAGTTGGTTCCATGCTCCTCAAAACCTCCAGATCAGGACATATTTGGTGAATTTATGAAACGTTGCTCTCCACAATTTTCTATCTTTCTGGCTCTAAGTAACTTTTGGCTCCTTACTAGCTCTCAAAATTAGTAAAAGTAACAAAATTAGAAAAGAAGTTGCCGTTATGGAGAAAAGCTCAGGAAATGTACTTGCGGCTGAAATTCAAATTCTAGTGAAGATAGATTATATTCAGAATTATATATCGTGACTGAGTGAATAAAAATTGCTCTCTCTCAAGCCCTGGCTTTAAACATGGCTGAAGTTTTTTTAAGAACACATAATGAGAAAAGAAGACTTGAAGGATTTAACAGTTTCAGCGCATATCAAGAGGAATTACCAATATTAACAGTCAAGAGAAAAGGAAACCTACTTGACGTGGTTTCTTTCAGAAATTAAGCAAAACAACTACGGGAAAGGTTATATTCACTTCATTCTAATACATTTATCAAAAATTCTCTACTTATCAAGTATTTCCCGCCGGCATGACTATTCCAGACAGAATTTGTATTTGCTATAGAAGAATAATGACTATTTCAAGAGGGTTTTTTTGGGGTTTTTTTTAGGCTATGTTTCGCCAGTTTTCGGAGAGAAAACGAAACAGCTATTTAAAAAAAAAAAAAAAACTTTCGAAATACCAGTTGCTACCTTAATTTGATCCCTGATCACAGCCGCCGGAAGCTGGTAGTCGCCTATCAGTGCCACCAGGAGGACTTTGCCAGATAAGCAGTGAGAAAAAAATTGCATTGAAGCAGATCCCATAACATGTATGCTATGGAATTGGTATTTCATGGAATTCTGAGAATAGTTTTCCAACTATGACTATTCCTTGGAACGTCAACCAAAAGCGTCTCTTGAAAATATATTGACGCATAAAAAGAACGGTAGAATATTTCTGAAGGCATCTCTTCAACTATTTCGTGTTTCTTCGTCTTTTCCTTCAATGTCTGCTCCTTTTCTTTGTGTATGTTTTGTTTTTTGTTTTTTTCGCCGCTTCAGTTGTGATTCATGTATTTAGAGAGATGGCTCTCTTTTACACAGGCAACTGTTGTAAATACTGTTTCATCATTCTTACTCACCTAAAAGCAAATGGCATACAATCGATATTTGATAACGACATCAAATATTTAACACTATGCACAAAGTAGAAAAGAAAACAACAATTCCTTCTAAAGTCTACTTCAATTTTATACTTCTAACGTCTCCCCCTAAAGTCTGAAATTTTATTCACTAATTAATCAAATTTTGCTTCTCTCCCAATAGGAGTAGATAGGTTCGCCTATCGTCCGGTTCACACTTCTTCCCGATCTTTTGAACAAGGATAGAAGTTTATCCATTGTTTCCTGTTTAAGATTAGTTTTCCGGTTCCGTCTGTAGTTTTCTATATTTCTAACGTATCCGCATCAAGTGTGAAATTTTATTCGCTAATTATATATTTTTCTCTCCCACATAGCCCAAATAAATCAAAATATATAGATGAATTAAGTTGTAATGGAAATAAACAATTTAACAACAGTTGTATATTGTTTATCTTCGATTTACGCTATTTGGCTTCAATAGAAACAGCCAAAACTAGATATTCATGAATAAATATGTCTCCTGTATAACTTTAACAAAGTCCTACCAGAGTAAGTATAAAGTCGAAAGAATATCTTTGGACGTGTGCTTTTTTACGCGTATCCGTGGGTAAGTCGTTCTGATGGTGATTTCATAGAGGCTCCATCTGGCTCTGTAAATCATAGCTTGGCTGATATCCAAGCTTGTTATTTTTCAAATCGGATTGATTCAACTCGTTATTTCTTTAAATGATTTCACTGCAGTAAAGACAATAAAATCCACTAGAATAAAATAGATTACTGAGAGTGAAGGACACATAGAAAAAATAAAATAATAGTTTTTACATAGAATATGATGAGTAACTCTGGATTTAAATTCTTGAAGATCGTGGTTGACATGAAAGAGCAAAGTTGCTAGTGATTTCCATAGCGAAAGGAAGAGAGAAAAAACTATTAAGATAAAACATACGGTTCCTTCTCGTGGGTTCAGCAATGCATTTCTGCTTTCAAACGAGTACTGAGCCAAAATACCTGGAGCCGTATAGAACAATGAAGTAATCTCATATGAATAATAGCCATAAGAATATTTATTGAAAAAGAGAAGGGGAGCTAGTTTACGGCAGTGGAGTAGTAACCGAAGTTGAGAATCCATGTAAGTATTGATAGGTTCGCCTATCGTCCTGTTCACGCTTCTCTCCTCGCTCTTCTGACCAGGAATAGCGGTTGATCATTTGTTTCTTGTTCAAGATTGAGTTTCCGGTTACTTTTAAAGTCTACTTCAAATCAACACTTCTAACGTCTCCGCTTGAAGTATGAAATTTTAATCAGTAATTAATAGTTTTTCTCTCCCAATAGGAGTAGATAGGTTTGCCTATCGTCCAGATCACGCTTCTCTCCGATCTTTGGAACAGGGAGAGACGTTTATCTCTTATTTCCTGTTTAGGATTGGGTTTCCAGTTCCTAGTGAGGTCTACTTTAAATCTGTACTTCTTACATCTCCGCCTGAAGTCTTAAATTTTATGCACTAATAGATTTTTTTTTTAATAAAAAATATTTTTTGAAGCTTTTATTTTAGTTTCAATTTCAAGCTAATAGATTAAATTTAATAATTATACTTTGCTGTATTTCAAAACAAATTTAAATTGACTAGAAATGTTTTGTTTTGAAATCGCTAAAACTCGCAAATTTTAGCGCCATTTTAAGCCACAGGTAAGTACAATGTAATTCTCTTCATTAAAAACTTTTCAAAATTAAAATATTATTTTCTGAAACTTTATTTGAGAAATATTACCTGATTTAAAGTTTAATTAATCTGATTTTAAACAAATATTACCTACTTTTATTTCAAAATATCGCAGAAATGCATTTTAGGTGTTTTGACTGACAGCCGGAAGTTTATCTAATTTTTTTCCACCCGGAACATATCTGTAAAAAATTCCTGAGAAATATAACGTGAGCCACTTTTTATATAATTTATAACTACCCAATAATCTTAAAAATTTAGGAAAATATTATCCGTAATCTAATGTTTTATTGAATTTTAGGTAATTGGCTTTAAATTTATTATAGTTATCGCTCTTATTTTTTTGATAATGTCGTGTATAGACGACCATATTTTACAAAAATCAGCACGTTTATACACGCAAAAAATATTGAAAATTCTTTTTAAAATATTTGTGTTCGATGATTTCTACTTAACTTTTTCATTTATGATTAATTAATTATAGTTTTTAATTAATAAAAGTATCACCTAATCAACCGGTAAAGATTAATACAAAAATTTAAAAGATTTAAATCTTTATAAATTAGAATAATTAAAATTTTTAAAAGGGTGAAAACAATTCTTATAAAAATTCATTATTCATCGAGAAAAAAAAATTGTTCTTAAGTTGATAGTGTCCATAATATATCTTTTATTCCTAAAATCAATTAGAAACTTTTCTGATTAAATAATATCTTAGATTTATTGATTTTTTTTTATTTTACAAGTCAAGGCAGATTTTCGTTAACTGAGGTGGGGCCCTGTTTTGCAATAAAAAGTGATGATTTAAATTTTCCAAGGATTTCTGCTTTTAACTAATCTAAACATTAAGAGGTACAAAAATGAATTTCTCAAAATTTCATAAAATTAAATAATGGGGGGTAACAAATGTAAAAAGCATATTTTTTACCAAGATTTTATTAAAAAAAAGTAACATTTCTAGAATGATTTCATTTATTTATAAATATGTCCAGAAAGTTTAATTAAAATTCGACAATTAATTTTTTTTTCAAAATCAATGAAATCATTAAAATTCGAAAAATCAATGAAATCAATCAAAATTCGACAATTAATTTTTTTTTTTTTCAAAATCAATGAAATCATTGATTTTGAAAAAAAAAATTAATTGTCGAATTTTAATTAAACTTTCTGGACATATTCATAAATAAATGAAATTATTCTAGAAATGTTACTTTTTTTTTACACCGCAAAAAGACGCTAAAACTTCCTATATTAATCTATGGTCCACCGCTGACACTAGAAAAACAACATTTTTAACCAAAAGTTTGAAAGTTTTAAAAAGATCAGAAAATATAAATCTATAATTAAAAATACTTTTGTATTTCCTTTTAATAATAACATAAATATTTTGACGATAAAGCTTTATTTTTATTATTTTGGGGGAATTTTTCATCCTCTACCTTATGTGGCTCTTGGGCCTTGTATTCGGTGACCATTAGGAAAAAATTATCAAATTCATTGTCGTTCTTAGTATGACGATAAACTACATCCGGCAGCAAGGCCTCTGATCAGGAGCTTCTGAGAAGCATGGAACCACGTCTTAATTGTTCCCAGGTCTACTCTGATCGGCTCCACTGTTAGGGTCCCAACTATGGGCAAATAGCTTTATCCCCAAACTGGGATCAAAAACTATGAAAGTATAAAAATACATTTTTATAGTGAAAATACCATCAATACATTTTCATAGTAAAAAAAAAAAATCAGCAACAATACATTTTTGTAAAAGAAATTACTAATGCTCTCATGAAAATTAAATTTCGGCATTAAATGACCCATAAGAAGTTGATATGCCGTTAAACAGAACAAATCGAATTCATTAAATTCTATCGTGAACTGTGCATGGTGAAATCCGAAGGACGTCCACAAACTCTTTGGACAATTATCTTCATCGTCATTACTAACTCGGATTTGATTGGTGAATTTATTGACCCTTTTTTGTTGAACATTTGGTAAATGCTTCGGCAGAAGAATGCATCGGTTGATATTTTAAACTTAGAACAAATGAATAAAAACATAAAACTTCAGAAGCTACCGATATGCCGAAAGGTGCAAATTGGCATTGCGCCAAAGATGTCTAAGCTTATAGATGCAAGATTTATAGGATGAAGAGCTTCTTCTTATTTAGCAAGTGAAATATTTATCATCCAGAAAATGAAACGTAAAACGCTGTTACCGACTCCCGCAAAGAAAATATTTTACTTTCTACTTTCTTTGCATTGTACTTCCCCATTCTCTTTCAACAAAACAGTGTACAAATTGTTTATAATGATGGTTATATATATATATATATATATATATATATATATGTGTGTGTGTGTGTGTGTGTGTGTGTGTGTGTGTGTGCGTGTGTGTGTGTTGTTGTTGTTGTTACATTTATAAAATCTGCATGATATATAAACAGGAAAACCTTGTTATATATAAAACTGATTGTATCAACAAAACCTTAATTAGCATGAAGACGTTACTTCTCAGAACGAAACATGCCACTAAGCAATTTCGCTATTACTGTTAGTGCTTTCTCCACTATTAATTTAATACATGCATATATATATATATATATATATATATATATATATATATATATATATATATATATATATATAAAGCTTATGACTTTTGACTTTCATAAAATGATTCATTTCCTGTATTATAATTCGATGAACTTTTCTTAAAAATTAATAAAGAAGGGTTTAATTCAGTTAATTTTTAAAAAATGTTACACACAAAAATGGAAATATCTAAAATTGTATATAAGTATATAAGTACGATGACTTTTCTGGAACCTTCTCGGACTTCCTGGGCCTTTCTAGAACTTTATGGCACCGTCTAGAACATTTTTTTTTTTTTTCTAAGTTTGAATGTTATGCTATGGCTATAAATTGTTAAATGCGTGAAAAATCACGTACTGTCCAATTTTCTAATTAGCAAATTGAATAATAAAGCTTCTGAAATATTTTGATTTTTAGCCCTTACTGCGTATATAGTAAAATCAAATTTTCGGTTTGGGTGTAACTTTTTACAATGACTAAAACAAATTAATGCCTTTTTCATTAATTTGAACAAAAGTTCATCGATTTATGACACAGGAACAAAAAAGATTACAAAAAAGGCATAACCCTAATATATATATATGTTCATTCACTAAATATTGATATTGAAACTAGATTCGTCAAGGGAATAAAGATGTGCGTGTGCGCGTGTGGGTATAAAATAGGATATAGTATTCCGACATGCTTTTAAAATATGGCTACTGAAAAACCGTTTTATGACGCTTTTCGCCTTTCTTGGCTTCATCGGATCAAAATGAAAGAAAGAAATTTGTGTCTGTCTGTGTATTTCTATGCTTAAATAATAAATTATTAGTACAGTTTCGTTTAACTGGTGTTTCTCGCGGTGAAAGAAAAGAATGAAATTGTGCGACATTTGTAAAAAAAATTTTTTAAAATCGTTAATACTTATTCTGTATCTTTACAATTTTCTTGTTCTTGTTGAAATTTATTTACACATTCTCCCAGCTTTTCAACTTTAAATTTAAGGTAAATCGTTATCCAATTTTCAGAATGGCTCGAAAGCAAAAAGATCTATATAGCATTTTCTGAAATTAATTTCATGTAAATCCGTATCCAATTTTTCAGAATGGGTTGAAAGTAAAAGATTTATATGTTCTTTTTTTTCTTTCAATCCATAAGTTTCAAAATATATGGTGAGGAAAGATCGAAAAAAGTGTCTGAGTGGGAAACCTTCACTCTCTCCTTCTTCTTCTTTCTCTTTTTCTTCCCCCCTCTCTCTCTTTTTCTTTCCCCCCTCTCTCTCTCTCTCTCTCTCTCTCTCACGTACATACAGACAAAAAAAAAAAATATATATATATATATATATATATATATATATATATATATATATACAGTCTTTATCTACTCACCAGAGTGAAGAATACTGTGGGGAGTGATTTGGTAAATATCATAGATGAAGAAAATGCTTGAGGCAACAGACATGTTGTTCTCTTGAGGGATGCTGAGACTAGCATGATCTGAACAGGTGAGTAACGACGAAGTGTGAGAGAAAATTAAAACACAAACGATACTTATAATTAGCAAATTGAATAATAAAGCTTCTGAAATATTTTGATTTTTAGCCCTTACTGCGTATATAGTAAAATCAAATCAGAAAACGACAATTGAAATATTGCGGGCACATAATGAGGAAAGTGGGCATGGAAAATTTGATACTCACAGGACATACTGAAAGAAAAAAAGGGAACGCGGGAAACAGCACATAACGAGCTTGGCAGAACAGGAATTTTGAGAGATGACAAAAAATAAAAATTACTAACAACTGTAAAGGACAAGAAATTGTGGAGAACCATGAGGGCACAAAGAAGAAGTAAGGGAGAGGAGGAGAAAAAGAAAGATGAGGTGAAGAAGAAGGAGGAGGCAAAGAAGAAGGAAGAGGAGGATGAAGAGGAGGCAGGTGAAGAAGTGGCAGAGGAGATGATGAAGAAGGAGGAGGAGGAAAACAAGAAGAAGAAGAAAGAGGAGGAGGAGAAGAAGGGGTGGATGATGACCAGAAGAAGAAGAAGAAAAAGGAGGAGGAGGAAGGAATAGGAGGATGAGAAGAAGAAGAAGGAGGAGGAAGCAAAGAAAAAGAAGGAGGAGGAGGAGGAGGATGTGGAGGCAAGAGAAGAAGGGCAGAGGAGAAGATGAAGAAGGAGGAGCAGGAAAACAACAAAAAGGGGAAGAAGAAGAAGAAGGAGGAAGGAATAGGAGGATGAGGAGAAAAAGGAGGAGGAGGAGAAGAAGAAGGAGGAAGAGGCAAAGAAGAAGAAGAAGGAGGAGGATGTTGTGGAGGCAAGAGAAGAAGGGGCAGAGAAGATGAAGAAGGAGGAGCAGGAAAACAAGAAGAAGAAGAAGAAGTAGAAGAAGAAGAAGAAGAAGAAGAAGAAGGAAGAGGAGGAGAAGGAAGCGGAGAAGAATGAGGTGAAGAAGAATAAGGGGTGGATGAAGACCGAAAGAAGAAGAAGAAAAAAGAGAAGAAGAAGAAGAAGAAGAAGAAGAAGAAGAAGAAGAAGAAGAAGCTCTATTTCTGGAAAAAATCCCTCTATTACTTCCTCAAATTACTGTACAATAAAGTAATTGTTTTCCCTTATGATTTTAAACAATCCAAGTTTACTTCTGACATCAATACACACACGACGTATGCAAGTCATCCTGTCATTGTCTCCCGGCTTAATTCCAAGTCAATTAACTCACATTTCCGCTTGATAATTTGTGTTCGGCCGCAGGATAAAACAGAATTAACAACGAATGCATTATCTTTTCTTTTATAATTAATACACAAAATCAGAATTAAATGTCGTGACTGAGCGAATAAAAATGGCTCTCTCTATCCAACCCTGTTTCAAGAACACATAATGAGGAAAGAAAACCCGGAGAATTTAACAGTCTTAGCACATACCGAAGTCCAGAGAAACAGAGAGAAACAACTAGTAATCTAATTGACGTGTTTTCTTTCAGAAATAAAGCAAAGCAACTACGTGGAAGCATAGACAAGGTAGCAAAGGAAAGAGAGAAAAAGGGACTAACTATCAATTGCAAAAAGATAGAATATATAGCTACCAACAATAGGAACAAAACAACATACGGGTTACAAATTGGAGTTGTCAAAATCAAACAAGTACAGTAATGTAATCTGGGAACTCATTACGGAAAATATGACACCGAAATCCGAAGTTGCGTTGTGCCAACACAGTTGTGGTTCTACAGAAGAATTCTAAGAAAAACCATGAATGGATCATGCGACATTTTGAGAAAAATGGAAACAAAAAGGACACTTATGTTTCGAATCAGGGAGAGACATTTGAAATTTCTGGGACACATAATGAGGAAAGACGGCTTCGAGAATTTGACACTCATAGGCACATACTACAGAGAAAAGCGACAGAGGGAAACAGCCGATAATATACTTAACGAAGCTTGTGCAAAAGTAGAAGCACATTTCTTTTGCCTCAAGTCTCTTCCTCGTCTGTGCGCAAATTGTCCAACATTCACGACTATATAGGATTGGCGTAACGCAGCAAACAAGCACCCTTTTTGTTCTAATTAAATTTCAGCTATTGTTATTGCTGATACAGACATTGTCAGGTATTTAATTGGCACGAGACAGCTGTTATAATACACAACGCTCTCGTAACGACGATTATTAATGACGTAGAACGTAAGGTAAACAGATGTGTTACACGTTAGAAGTAGCACTGTGTTGCAAGTGTGGTTTTATTTAAATTTATTTATTTTCGATGCCTGTTTAACTGTGGTCTGGAGACGATGTGAAGCACTCTTCAGGTTCCGGCTAGTTATGCCCACCTTCAGAAGGAAGGAACCGATTGACCGTCCAACGAATCCCCGGCACGAATCCCCGGCAACGAATCCCCGGCACGAATCCCCGGCACCCAACCTCACATGACATGTCTATCCCTTTTCCACGGAGTTGAATCGCAGAGGTTTTTCTTTCGCTCGTGTGCTTCCCCTGTTTTTTTTCTCCCGTGAAACCGTTAATTCTACTAGGAGGACACACTCCTTTAAATCAACCACGCTACAATGTCAGTTTATATATATATATATATATATATATATATATATATATATATATATATATATATATAAAAGTGAACATAGAAGTCAACATAGAGGCGACAGTCTGTTTCATGCTATATGCAATCGTCAGGCCACCATGCATATAGCATGAAACAGACTGTCGCCTCTAAGTGCTGACTTCTATGTTCACTTTTATATTTACACACTCTATCTCTGATATCGAGCACTTTATCCCATAAATATAGCACACCTTAAGACTATATTTCTTCATCTTTATATATATATATATATATATAATCAGTTTTTTGTGTGTGTACAATTCGGTATATAGCACTGTCAAATTTTATAAAAGAAAAAATAAACTGGTTCTCTCAGATGTAATGGAATGTCCTCGATCTAATAGTGTATCCCCTTAATACAATATCGTGGTACTATCCAGTGTGTGGATGCGGGTCTCATGAATTTTCGGCCTATTTTTCGCTTTTTCTGAGAGAACTAGAACAAAACCGTTTCGAACTTTCTCTTTCTGGGTGGGGTTATTTTCCGACATTGCTAAATGATGTTCTTTAGTGACGGAAATCTTGTCATGTCGTGAAGAAATTGTTAAAAGTCTAGTTTTCTACTGTAAAGATTTTGGTTCTCATTTGTGACCCACATACATGACGCCATGTCAAATTAAGCTAGATAGTTTTGTCTATTGCCTGGTTCACATTCGACCCCGGTCTTTTGAACAGGCGTAGAGGTTTTCCCCTTGTTTAGGATTGCGTTACCGGCTCCTTCTAAAAGTCTACTTCAGCTCTATTCTCCTAACTCTTGTCTTTTTACAGTAACCTCTACTTTGAGTGGCTCTTAGGTTTTGTATTGTATGAACATTAGTAAAAAAAAAAAAAAAAAAAAAAAAAGGCTTAGTAAATTTTCATACATAATGATTCTTTACTACGGTTTTGCAAATATATTTTAAAAATGCTTATCCTTAATATTTTTCTATTAAATTTTGACTAGCGAGTTCTCCAGTCATCTTCAGGTGTATATATCACATAAGAAATAGTGCTTTTTAATGATATAGCTCTTCAGGACAGTTAAAAATGACTCGCCCAGGATACCTTTATCAGCTGTGATCAACAGGACTTCTTGTGATGATAATGAAGTGGTTTCCAATTGCCTTTTCCACTGTTTAGCATTCAAATCTCGAGAGTAGTATTCCTTGCTATTTAACCCATAGCTGGGGCACAAGATATAGATCTACGACGTTCCCAAAGAGTATTTGTGCAAAAGTTAAGATAACAGGAAAGGCTGGAACTTGAACTCTGTTCGCGATTTCCATATAACCACTGCGCCACACTCACACATCTTTAATATTCAATATTTTTAAATAAATGTAGAATCAAGACACAAAAACAATAAAAATGAGTATAAAATCACGAAAAAACAATGAATGATTATATCTTGTTTGCGAGCCTCAAAGAAAAGAAATACGTCTCAGATGTGTTTTTATTGCGAGACTAAAAAGGAAACTGCAGAACGAAATGTTTTCCTAGTCAGTAGGCCAAGGACCCTATGGACAGGTTCCCGAACAAGGATCTACAGACTATAAAGCTGAATTAAATCAGTTTGGTATTTGTGAGTGATGGAAGTACATATGTGACAGGTTATTAATCAAGAATTTTAGACGGTCAGTGCAAAATGACAGTTTTAGAGGGAAAATGTGTTCGCGTTTATTCAGTAGATTTTTTTAAAAAGCACAATTTATGTGTATTTTTCAAAAAGAAACGATTCTCAAAATACGTGACAAAAAGAAACCCACATGAGTTTTTTTTTAATTATTTCCACCCAATAAAGTCACGAAAACGCAGGCGATTATTATGTGTTAAAGAATATTCGAAAAAGCAAACTTTAATAAGGAGAGAGATCAATAAAAGAACAATAATTAAAAAGACAAAAGAAAACAAGTGACATTTAAATTTTTGAAGACCAAAGTTGACTGGAAAGCAAGAAGACGGAAGATATTTCCACAAGCTAGAAGTGCGATAGAAGAAAATGTTAACATAGAACTTACGGTTGCATCTAGCCATTTTAACTGTAAAATGATGAGACCTAGTCAATCAAGTACTGCCCTTAAATTCATAAAATCTCGGCACCATAGAGTAAAGCTCACTAAAATAATTACCATGAAATATTTATAGAAAAGGCACAGGGAAGCTACATTCCGGCAGTGGGGAAGTGAATGAGGGCGAGATGCCATTGCAGATCCTTTTTTTTTTAATTCAGTTAACGCTTTAAAACCTTTAAGGATACCTATATCTGTCCTCCTTTACGGCAGCGAATGTTGAACGGTGCCCTCAAAGATGAAGAAGAGACTTGAGGCGACGGAAGTATCATTCTACAGAAGGATTCTAAGGATATGGATCGTGCGTGTGAGCAACGATGGGATTTTGGAGAGGATGCAAACAAAAGGGAAGTGCGAGAAAGTTCTATGCTGACAGTTTCTTAACTTACGGTTAAATCTAGCCATTTCAACTGTAAGATGATGAAACCTTGACGTGAATCTAATATTGCGCTTAAATTAATAGAGTCTAGGTACTTTAGAGGAAAGTTCATCAGAACAATTTATATTCGGTCGAGTTACCTCGGGTATTCATTTTATCACGTCAACCATCACGGTCTTGTATGAATGTATAAAAATAGCAGCAATACATTTTCATACTTAAAAATAACCAGTAATACATTTTTGTAAAATAATAATAATAATAATAATAATAATTAGGAGCAATACGTTTTTGTAAAAAAAGTAAAACAAAAAATTACCAGCAATACATTTCTGTTAGGAAAAAAATTAGCAGCAATACATTTTTATAAAAGAAATTACAAAATACATTTCGGCATTAAATGATTCATAACGAGTTGGTATACCTCTGAATAAAACAAAAGAAATGAATGGACATTTGTGAATAAAATACTGAGCTGTTACGTGACATCTGTCTTTCTTTACGGAAAGCGAATGTTGGACGTTGTCCTCAAAGATGAAGAAGAGACTCGAGGCGACGGAGATGTGGTTCTACAGAAGGATGTTAAGGATATCATGGATCGTGCGTGTGAGCAACGATAAGGTTTTGGAGAGGATGCAAACAAGCAGGAAGATTATACTTAGCATCAGGAAGAGGCAGCTGGAATTTCTGGGACACGTAATGAGAAAGGAGGGCTTGGAGAATCTGATACTCACAGGGCCTATACAAGGGAAAGCAACGCATGAGATACCTAGCGGAATTAAGCAAGTGGATGACAGAATATGGCCTAGGGGAAGTAGCAAAGGGACTAAACTTATTGAGATAGGAGGAAGTGGAGAGCCATGATCGCCTACGTCCTGAAGGGACACGGCACATTTTAAAAAAATCTACGAATACTGTCTACTTTATTTACTATAAACACATCTTCATAACATTTACATTGATGTACCCTTTAAGAAGATAAATATCCTTGTGGTGATACTATATTTCCCCACTTCCTCTAATATTTAATATTAACTCGTATCGTTTCATAATTTGCTTCTAATGAATAAAATGAAGATTCCTCCCACACGGTGACCAATTAACCCATTCCCTGTCGCGCACGTACAAGATCCCGCGACATCTCGTGTGTGTTTTTTTTTGTTTTTTTTCTTTTTTGTTTTTTTTTCTTTTTTTTTCTTTTCTTTTTTGCTTACAACCGTGGAATAGATGCTTCTTTTTTTTCTTGATATTAATCCTTTTTTTTTTTTTTTTTTTCGATCTTTTCTTTTTTTTTTTTTTCGATCTTTTCTTTTTTGTTCGATCTTTCCACGGACTCTGATTCGTAAACTCTTTATCTTTTTACGTTTTGTTTCTTTTCTTCTTTTTTCTTTAACTTTTACAAACTGTAAGGTGTATTCCCCCTCTGTAAAGAACCTTAAAAATATTCATCCGTTTTTGTTTTTTTTTTTTCTTCTCTTTTTTGTTTTTTTCTTCGAGCAAAAACTCCAACCTCAGACGCCGTTCCACAAAAAAAAAAAAAGAAAAACCCGAACTGCTTACTACATCCTCGTAGTCAGCTGTGCGCCAAATCGGGACCCTGTTTCCCCACCCTAACCACCCGGGGGTCTCCTGGCTCTACCTCCTCCATATCTTCGACTGGATGTGCTAGTCCCATGCAGACCTACTGCTGTTGCCGCCGCTTCTCTTGTCGCCATGCCCTAGTGAGGGCCCCACCCTTATACCACAAACAGACCTCGAAGCCATAAATTACGCCTAATAAGACAGTTGCAACTCAAGCCCGGCGCCTCTGGTCCTCGCTCAACGTCGATGCACAATCCCCTCTCCACCGGTAAGGGGGGCACCTATCAACCCACCTCTAACCTTTTCCCGCTTCCCCACTTAAATTTTACTTTTCGTTTTGTTTTAGGGTCGCCATTTTTATTTTTGCTTTTTTCGTTGTTAGTTTTGTGCTTTGTTTTTTTCTTCATTTTTATTTCTTTTCAGACTCTTGATCCCATCACCTTGTGTGCGTGTGTGCGTGTGCGTGTGTGTGTATGTGCGTGTTCCTGTGTGTGTGTGTGTGTGTGTGTGTGTGCGCGTGTGTGTGTGCCCGCGTGCGCAAAGGTTCTCTTTTTCGCTTTTGGCTTTCTTTATTTCTCTCTTTTTTCTTTCTTTTATCTTATCTTTTTTTTTATTCCTACTTTAGGATAGTTTTCTCTTCCCCCTTATCTTTCCCCCTTTACTCATATTTCTATTTTGCCCCTTTTTTTATCATACATTACTCCTTTTATTTCTTTTCTCCTTTTCGCCGTTTCTTTTTTCCTTTTCCCTTGTAACCTTTCTTTCTTTCTTTCTTTCTTTTCCTCTTTGCTCTTTTTTCCTTCCTTCCTTCCTTCCTTCCTTCCTTCCTTCCTTCCTTCCTTCAGTCCGTCCGTCTTTCTTTCTTTCTTTCTTTCTTTCTTTCTTTTCCTCTTTGCTCTTTTTTCCTTCCTTCCTTCCTTCCTTCCTTCCTTCCTTCCTTCCTTCCTTCCTTCCTTCAGTCCGTCCGTCCGTCCGTCTTTCTTTCTTTCTTTCTTTCTTTCTTTTTTTCTCTTTTTCTTTCTTTCTTATTCCTTTCTCTTTCATTTTTCATCTTTTCTTTCGTTTTACATTTTCGTTTTTTTCTTTCCTTCTTTTTCTCTTTCTTTCCCATTTTCTTTTTTCTTTTTCTTTTTTATTTCGTTCTTTATCTCTTTTCATTTCATCCTTCTTCACATTTTCTCTTCTTTTGTTTTCCGCCATTTTCCCCTATTGACTTCTGATCCCTATTTTTTTTTTCTAAATTTCTTTCAATATATTTTTATAATTATACTTTCTGTGATGCTTTTTCTATTCTTTTTTCCTTTCTTTTTTCTTTCTTTTTTTCTTACTTTTTTCTTTCTTCTTTCTTTCCTTTCTTTTTCTTTACTCTTTCCCATCATTTTTAACTCAGTTCTTTTTCATCTTTTACTTTTTTTTTTCCTTCTCCGTCTTTTCCTTCCCTTTCTTTCTAACTTTTTTCGCTTTTCTCTTTTTTCGTTCAGTTTTTATTTCCGCCTTCCAACGAATTTGGTTCAGTGGCAAAACATAAACCTCGAGAGCACCAGGCCTGAATTTAACTTCCGCTACCTGTTCGGTGACTCTCCTTATTCACCAAAGAGCAGACGAACTGATACAAACCAGAGTCAGAGGATAACGACTCAATAAAATAAGCGAAAAGAATGAATGAATGAATGAATCTATCTATCTATCTATCTATCTATCTATCTATCTATCTATCTATCTATCCTTCCATCTCTCTGTCTGCCTGCCCATCTATCTACCTTTCTATCTTAATCCCTTCATATCTATCTATCTATCTAAATCCCTTCGTATTTATCTATCTATCTATTTATCTGTCTGCCTGTCCATCTATCTATCTTTCTTTCAATCTTAATCCCTTTATATCTATCTATCTATCTATCTATCTAAATCCCTTCATATCTATCTATCTGTCAATCTATCGTCTCTCTCTGTCTGTCTGTCTGTCTGTCTCTCTCTCTCTCTCTCTCTCTCTCTCTATATATATATATATATATATATATATATATATATATATATATATATATATCAAAGTGTAGGAGAACGAACAGTAAGATTACAGCGTTCAAAACATTAATTTAAAAATAGTCCTCAATACACAAAGTAGAGCCGTAAATATTTATTTATTTATTATGCAGTGTTACATTAGAACATGCACATATCCACTACAAAATTGTACATTTTGTTTCAACGATAAAAAATGACATCTCATATATATATATATATATATATATATATATATATATATATATATATATATATATATATATACCTTAATACTTTCAAATCTATCTATCTTAATCTCTTCAGATCTATATATCTGTCTATCTATCTAAAATCCCTTCATATCTATCTATCTATCTATCTATCTATCTATCTATCTATCTATCTATCTATCTAAATGTCTGTCTATATTTCCCTATCCGTGGTTCTCTCTCTCTCTCCTTTCTTTCGCTCTTTCTCAATTCATTTTCCAGTTTCCCCTTTTTTATTTCCCCTCTTTACACAATTCTCTTTCCCACGCTCCCCGAATTTTCCTGCTTTCTCTTATGTTTGTTTGCCTTTCTCACCTTCTTTTTACGTTTTTTTCTGTCTAGCTCTCTCTCTCTTTCTCTCTCTCGTTTTCTTCCCAATCTCTAGCTTTCCGTTCTTTGCAGCTCTCTCTTTTTGATGTTTTCCCGCTCTTTCCTTCTGTTTTCTCGTTTTCAGCACTCTCCTTCTAACACTCTTTCCCTCATTCTCTCTTTCAACATCTACCTTCCAGTTTGAATGTCTGTATTCCTATATCTGTGTTTTCTCTCTCTCTCTCTCTATCTATTAGTCTACCTATCTTTCCTTTCCCCCCCTCTTTCTTTCACTGTTTAATTCCCAGTTTACCCCTTTTGTTGTTTCCATCTTTCGACACCTCTCTTTCGTACTCTATCTATCTATCTATCTATCTATCTATCTATCTATCTATCTATCTATCCTTTCTTTTCCTCTCTACCCCTTTTTTGTTTCCATCTTTCCACGCCTCTCTTTCGTAATCTATCTATCTATCTATCCTTTCTTTTCCTCTATACCCCTTTTTTGTTTCCATCTTTCCACACCTCTCTTTCTCATTCTCTAAGACCTTTCACGCTTTCTTTTTTGATGTTTTGCTTTTCTGCCTCTCTTTATACAATTTCTCTTTCAACCCCCCCTTCTCACATTCTTGCTCTCCCTTTCCTTTACATCTCTCTCTCTCTCTTTTATACTTCCCCCTCTTTCTTTACTTTTATATCTTCTCGTTTTCAGTACTTTTCTCTCTCTCTCTTCTCTCTCTAACACTGTCTCCCTCCTTCTCTCTTTCACGATTTATCTATCTATCTATCTATCAAATTTTTTCCTTCTTTCTTTCTGAGTCTTTCTTTCTTATCTTTCTTCTCTTTGCCTTTATTTTTCTTCTTATTTTCTCTGGTCATCTTCTTCATATCGACATCTATTCTCTGCTCCATATGGCTTTTCACAACAGTCCACCTCTCCTCCACCCAGATACACACCGACGAAGAAAAAAAAGAGCCACTTTATTTATTTTTCTTATTATTTTTAGAGTCTACGAGCATAAAAATGTGGGTGGGGGGAGTTAAGAACAAAGTTAAAAGACTGAAAGACCTGCGCAGACCGGAAAGTGTCCTATGTTTTATTATTACTTATAAGACACCCTACCAGCCCCTATCCCCAGCAACAGAACCATGACAGACTCTGTCGTCTCCGATAGATTAAAATGTCGTTATCATTTTATGAGTACGACAATCAACTATCAAATGTATTAGAAACTTGCCTAGTACTTTTGAGAAGAGTTACACCAAAATATCCCATTACCCTCATCCAAAGACTTTCTCGATGTAGACAAAATATGAGGTTGTTCGGAAAGTAATTACAGTTAACCAGAAGATATATAAAAACAAAGCTAAATTAAATTTATTTAAAATATATCTATAAAAAATGCAATTAATTTCATTTTCAACGACTACAGACCAACCGGATGGTAAACTTTCAATTTCACGTTTACAGAAATCTGGGTTTTCCCCTGAAAAAAAGGTTTCAAAGACTTCCTCAAGGACACATGTCACAGTGGATAAAGGCGTTGGTTATATCCAGTAACAGGACCCATTATATATATATATATATATATATATATATATATATATATATATATATATATATATATATATATATATTGAGCTTTTAGCTTCCATTTTTGAAACATGGTTAGAACTGTGTAGCGAAAAAAACATATTTTAAATAAATCAATTTATAATATTAATGCTCTGTAAATTTACATTGAGCACTATTTTGTAAAAATAAAAATATCTATAAAAACACCGGATTATAACTTACTGTTCTTTTCTTTATATATATATATATATATATATATATATATATATATATATATATATATATATATATATATATATATATTAAATAAAACAGACCATTTTAAGGTTCCGTGTAATAAATTATTTCACCACAGCCCTTTTAAAGGACTGCGGATCATCAGACTTTACTTCCAAAGGTTGAAACGAAAAATGAAAAGAAATTTACATATTTTTGACGGGCCGTATTAAGCATATGTAAATTAACGAAGTGAGGAAGTGAGTGGGGAGAGAGAAGACATCAGTGAGTTAGATGTAATTTAATATTTCTATTCTTTCATACTTAAAATTACTTGAGGAGGTCCAGACATTGACACATTTAATCAGTTAAATTATTTGCTCTGGATTTACATTGAGCTCTCTGGATTTTATCCTCCATGGGTCTACCTATACGGATTACCTTGTTTTTCATAAACTATATCTATCTATCTATCTATCTATCTATCTATCTATCTATCTCTCTCTCTCTCTCTCTCTCTATATATATATATATATATATATATATATATATATATATATATATATATATATATAGATAACTATACTCGTTTTGAAAAACCTTCAATTTTGATTTGCCAGTAATCAAATCAATCTCGAAGGAAAAAAAGTTTTAAAAAAGAAAGAGCTAGAAACATGAAAGTCTGCCGAAGCCCAAAGAAAAAACACCGAGACGAATAAACAACTAACAAAAAAGTGCTCAATACAACCGTAGAGCAGACCTAGATAAACCTAGTGAGCCAAACAAACCAGCTTTCCCTGACGATCCGCTTGAGGTGAAACCTGGGTAGGTTTGTCTGGCTCACTAGGTCTATCTATATCTATATATATATATATATATATATATATATATATATATATATATATATATATATATATATGTCCAGACTTAGGAGGTTGGTGAGTCCTAGACCTTTTTAGGACACCTTTGGAAGTGAAAGACCCATATTACTTTTGGGATATCCTTATAGGAGAAAGAAACTTTTATATGAACCTGAAGCTTTCTGGTTGTGTCAACCTTTTGTTGTGTCACTGCGATTATTGACCAATTCTGCTGAAAGATGGGCAGATAGGAATATCTTCAACAATCAACCCTAAAATAGTCGTTTGGGGTTTATGTCCCCTGAGATGATCTTACTTGGTCATTAGTCGACTTTTCACTATGTATGGAGGCGCGTCGCCGAATGGTTAGAACGTTCGCTTTCCGATCATATGGCCCGGGTTCGAATCTCACTATGGTTGATTTGTCATAACTTCTTGATGTAATATGGTCTGCCGATAGGATACCATAATCTGAGTTGGCCTAAACTTTGCAAGTGAAATTGGGCAGGCGGAATAATTCGGGGCCGTCAATGAAGCACAAAGACACGAGTCATCGTGACTGAGGGTGTGAGTGTACCGGCCTTGTTCAAACTGCTGATCAAGATAGATTATGCGCTTTCTCCTAGAAACAGAAACAGGCCAGCTACTGGTGGACTCTACGGGTGATTAATAATTACAAATGTGATCTAACAGAAATAGATGTGCTCGGAAACAGGTTGCCAGTCAGTATGTATGTATGCATGTTGATATGCTTAAAAGGCAGTCAGCTTACCAGAATAGAGTTTCTGGTACTTCAGCATCAGGTACGATATGGTCATGATGAAGGATAATAGGATCCCTAAGGAAAACAAACCAAAAAACAAAGGTATAAAGATTGCATCAATAACACACTGCAGAAGATCAACCCGGCAAAATGACTGGGGAAATGTAACTCGAGATCGTTCAACCTGAAGAAAAACAATTCGCAATTGTAAAAGAAACTTTGAACAGAATTGTGTTGAACATGAAATACTCAAGAGAGATGTTCGTAAGGGTCTTGATGTTAATTACCCTTGGACTTTTGTCACATGATTCGATCTAAAGTGTTTTTTTTTAAAGCATTCAACCCCAAGCAAGGCGGGAAGCCACTAACACGCAAAGGGTTTCAGAGCAAGAGCGAGAACAAAGAGGATTGATAGAGGAAATGATGAAGAGACGGTTAGGGGATAGATCAGGGCATCTGGAGACGTCGATTGACGCTACATTTGAATAGTTGGAGATTATAATTATCAGGAAAACAAGAAATGGGGACGGAGTTCCACAGGCGAGAAGTGCGAGACATGAAGCTATTAGAGTAGAAGAGACGGCTACATTTAACAGTTTCGACAGTGAAAGAGTGAGAGAGAGATGCCAGTCTAGTTGAGTGCTTAAATTCATGAAATCTGAGAACCAGCGAAAGCAGCCCACCGGAGCAGTTACCATGAAAGTATTTGTAAAAAAGACAGAGGGAGGCAACGGCACGTCTGTGAGAGAGCGACTGCAGACGAGATGCCAGATCAGGGCCAATTACATTGCATATCCTTCTTTGGATTTTATCAAGGA
The DNA here is from genome assembly GCA_903632075.3 of Acanthosepion pharaonis. Classification (NCBI taxonomy): domain Eukaryota; kingdom Metazoa; phylum Mollusca; class Cephalopoda; order Sepiida; family Sepiidae; genus Acanthosepion; species Acanthosepion pharaonis. The sequence continues at coordinate 987,031 of CAHIKZ030000025.1, forward strand.
CCTTGAGAAATGTGGTTATCTCTGCCTAAGTAGGACAGGCCACAAAAATGATCACAGACACGACACAAAGTAATTTCAGCAAAATATAAATGTAACAACGTTTGTTTTTGTTTTTTTAATGATTTCACCATAATGCCACTAAGATTCAATACGCTACTGAGGGTCGAAGAGAATGAGAAAACTTGAGTGAGTAGGAACGACAATAAAAGAATAGGTTTCAAGATGACAAAAAAATGATGTTGCATTTAAATTTTTGAAGATTGGAGTTGTCAGGGAAACAAGAAACCGGCAAGGACCGCAAGAGAAGAAACTATTAGAATAGAACATGCGGTTGCATCTAGCTAGTTCAACAGTAAAACAGTAAGATATACTTACCAAGCTGAGAGTATGATTGGATCCATTCAGTCGTAGCACCAAGGTGCAAAAATCATCGGAACAATTGTCATGAAAATATTGGTAAAAAAACAAAAACAAAAAACAGGGGTAAACCACGTCACATCAGTTAGGAAGTGACCGAAGAGGAGATGCCAGGTCAGTATTGATTACATTACAGACCCTATCTTGGACTTTGTGAAGAATCTCGAGATATATAGTAAGAACTTAAACCCGAGAAAGAGCAAAGAGCACTCTCTTGGAGGTTAGCATCAGCCATATTGATGTAAGACAGTGGTGAGTAAATGAAAGCACTTTCGTTATGGAGGCGTTAAAATTTGCAAGCCATTACTTGAGGAATTTAACTACTGAGGCCCTTTACAATTGGTAACTGCCAATTTCAATTTGTGGGACTTGCTACCAAGACAAGAATAAATAGTTGTCTCACCAGCATAAATAACTAGTTTGGAACTGATGACATCAGGGACGGCGTTGATGAATATAAAAAAATGGATAGAACCTTGGAAGACCACCGGCATTAATGTGAAATAAACTCGAAGCGTTTCTGTTCAACACGACCTTCGTTACACGATTTGTTAAAAACAAATGGATTAAGCCAAATATTCCTCAAGAGCTACCATAGCCCTTGAGCTTATGAAGAAGATCAGCATGCTAAACACTTTTGAAAACTTTCAAGATATTTAAAGACACAATCTAACCTTCACCATTCTTGCAAGAGGCACTCAACATTGCCACATCTACACAAAGGGATGTAAGAACCTAACAAGATTAAAAGCCTTCCCACTGCCTATATTTGAGAATCCATTGATGTCATTACTCAAAATCGCGTGGCAGGTATCATATATGTCTTATAGATTCTACCATTGATTATTGGTCACAATTTCAGTACACGAAATATTGTGATTTCTGAAGTAAGTTGATTTTTACGGAGCTGTTAGTCCCACGCCCAACCAATTTAGCATCCAGTGTTGTCAAAATCTATATGCTATTATTAAGAGTTATGATAAAAGGATATTTTGACCTAAAAAATATTTTTTAATTATTTTAGAATCGTTAAAATTTTTGTTTTAGTGTCTTGTTTTACCGTGTTGTTTTTCAATGTAGAACCATAAATTTGTATGGTAATTTGCGCGTATTTTTGCTGTGAAAAACACACTGATTTGAAAATTCTTACACAAATCAAATAATTGTCGGGTTTTAATGAAACTTTACAAATGAATGAAATTATATATTAAAACTTCCATTTTTAGAAAATTTTGGTAAAATGTATTATTTTTACATCTGCTACACACCTAATTATTAAATATTTATGAAATTTTGAAAAATTCTTTTTTGTAGCGCCTAATGTTTCTATTAGTTATAAGGACAAGTCCTACGAGAATTTAAATCACTCTTCATATTTTTTTCTTTTTGATTTTTTTTTTTTTTTTGTAAAACAGGATTTCCAGTTACCGAAAACTATTGTGTTGTTCTACGACACATGATCAATAGTCAACTTCTTAAAAGGTACATTATTGTTGGCCTTCTTCCGATAAGATTACTGACACAACTTGCTGACTCGCATCCATAGTTAACGTAACTTCCATTTTGGGATCAAAGATTTTTATAATTGATTTTTTTCTGGAGTATCTCATTTAAATTTTTGAATGGTAAGCTTTGCCTTTGAGTCCATTTGAACTCACGATTATTTTTCCGCTGTTCAGCAAATGGTTCAATTAAGTCATTGTATTTTAGTAGGCATCTATTATAAAATTAACCAATCCTAAAAAGGATTCTAATTCGTTTTTTATTAGTTGGTATAGATACCTCTAAAATTTTCTTAACTTTGGATCTGGTCCAGTTCCATCTTTTGAAATTTGGTACCCTAAATATGATATTGTATCACAAAGTCAAATTAATCACTCATTCTTAACTAGCTTAACACATGTTATGTTTTTTTTTTTTTGTCTTAACTCGTCTTCAGTGCTAGCACTAAGTCAAATATTATCGTGACGAATAATCATATTACTTATTTCTTCAGTTAACACGCTTACTATTGCTGTCTGAAAAATGTCATTTGCCGTTCTCATTTCAAAAGTTATTTTCGTCCATCTTAATAATCCTATTGGGTGCTTTTGTGTTAACGTCATTGAATTTATCAGCAATCTGTATTGTTTGCAGGCTGATTTTAAATCATTTTTGCAAAACATTTCATGCCCGATAATTCATGGATCGCAGTTTCGATACTGAGAATAGGAAAAAACTCCGAGCATATTTTATGATTTACGCCTATTTTAAAATCCCCGTCTACTTTTTGCCAGACTACAATGGTAGAGACCCATTGTTTGCCACCTGCAGTAACATGCTCCAAAATTTCCTCCTCTACCATTTTCTTTAATTTAGTAACTCCCAGACCTATTACCTATCCATCTTTCATCGTATATGTCAGCCAATGCATCGCGAACAATTTGACTAAAATGTGCTGGATTCCCAGCATGAATGAACCACATTATTCGTATTAGCAGGGGTACATCTTCTAGACAGCTGCTGTAAGAAATGTTGGAGAAAATATGGACCTACCAGACAGTCACCTACAATACCAGCCCATACATTAATCGTAAACTAATTCTCGCGTCTAGCCTGTATTGTACCCTGGGGATTCCGATCCGCCCACACATTTAAATTTGTAAATTTGTTATTCCATCTCTTCCACATGTTACCTCATCCGTAAATACGACAGAAGATACAAACAACATATCGGTAGTTTGTGCAATACACCATAGGCAAAATTTCTCCCGTGGTGAGTGATCAGAGGGCGAAAGACTCCGCATACGTTGCAAATGATAGGAATACAGGAGCTTCTCTTGAAGTAGCTTCTATGCTGTATTATGAGATGTACCACATGCTAGGGCAACTTGACGTGTGCTGATATCTGGATCGTCCCCGACAGCGCATAGAATATGTTCTTTGCGGTACGAGCAGATCTCGGTCTTCTTCCATCCATAATTTTTGGTGGTACGGATCCTGTTTCATCAACGCAGCGATAAACAGCAGCAAAGGTTGAATGACTCAGCTGCCTTCTGTCTGGAAATGCAATCTGTTACTACCGTGCAGCCTCGCGTCCATTACCATTCACGTGGCCATATGTAAAAATCATATCTGCCTGCTCACGATATGAATATCCTGCCATAGTTAAACAAAACACTTCCCAGTTAACTCATTACTACACACGTTAAATGTTGAAGACAGATGAGCCCCAAATGTACACGAATGACAAATGTAACCTAGTCTACGTGGCAACAAAGCGCTATCTACCGTTGAATTTAAAGATCAAATATAGACAAAATATGGCCCGGAATCCAACAGGATGATAAGTTAAAAAAACAAATAGGAAAATTTTATCAATATAACATGTTTGACTTTCCTTAAAGCTTCGTAAAAGATTAAGGGAAACAGACAAAAAGACAAAACTTTGCTATTTTTTTTATTTTGTTTAGATCGATTCTCATTGGTCAGTCATGTATCACATGCATTAAAACCGTAGATAATACTCTATGTATTTTTTACAAACTTACAGACATATAGCATTATCTACGGTTTCAATGAACATGATACATGACTGACCAATGGGAATTGATCCAAACAAAATTGAAAAGTTTTGTCATTATGTCTATTTTCCTTTGACGAAGCTTTAATAAAAGTGAAATATTTTAGATTGATAAATGTTTTCCTATTTGTTCTTTATCTTTATTGTGTGCGTATGTGTGTGTATATGTGTATGGAATCCAGTTAAAAATTCAACAGATTTAAGTAGTATCACTAAGATCTCAATTCTTTTGCAAAAATAGATTGACACAAACATCGCATCAATTTTGCGCACGTGGTCGAAGTTATACTGAAGACTAGGATTCCACAGAATTGAAATGATGCCTGTGTGTTTCTACTTTTTCAGAAAATTGAGATCTTAGTGATACTACTTAAATCTATTGCATTTTTACCCTGTTTCTGCAAATATATATTCATTTCTGTCATTTTTAGTCAACCATACTTCAACTGCTCCATAAAACATGCGTAAACTTAAGCGAACTTAAACATGGAGTCATCTGACTAATTCTGGATGGCATGATAAAAAATAATCTAAAATCTGTTTTATACCTGTAACGTTTGTTTTTCAAGAAAACAGAAATTAAGAATTTAATAATTTACATTCTTGCAATCAGTTCAGTTATGTGCTATGCGGGATACGTGCGTAGGCGATCATGTATCTTTCGCTACATGAATGACGAGGCTGATTTTCGCGCAGTAAGTTACCAATTCTTTCTGCGGTAGACCAGTTGCCATCCAAGGCTATAGAACACGGTTTATCCTGCTATTTGCTCGTAGCTGGGGGGAGAAGAGGAGGATTCATACTTTTCCCAAGGTTATTCGCACGTAAGTGAATGTAATGGATTCGACTGGAATTCGAACTCGGCTCTCCGATTTCTCATGCCGCTATCCATTACTCCACCGTACCTCCGTATTCTTATACGTTTTGAATTAAAAAAAAATCAGTGCTCATAGCTTGTTTGCAATGAATGAAATAGAGAAAAATTATAGTTTAATTTGAATTTAATTGCATTTTTATGTTTTTAAAAAAAATGCCACATTTTGTCTTTGCTCGTTACAGTTTCAATTTTCTTTTAATTAATTAATTTTTAATCACTAATTTACATGATGAATGCAACTTGCAATATCTTCATGGAATTTGTTATTCATTTTCTTTTAATGTAACGTTACGGAGCAACGGATTTGCAATGTAATGCTGCGGGTACGTTGTTAGGGGGGGCTAGGAACAAAATAACGTCGCAGGATTGTTTTAGCAAAACGTCATTTTCTTAGCTGGGGGAAGCTACATATTGGAAATGCCAAAATCAAGCTACTTCTTCTATGAGCTGTGACTCTTCAGGAGGATTTCGATCGTGGACCACCACAATTTCCTGTACTTTATTGTTCTTAATAAATTTTGTATTGTGGAGTAATGGATAGCGGCTCGGATTAAAGTAATTGGAGAGCCGAGTTCGAATTCCAGTCGAATCCATTACAGTCACTTACGTGCTAATACCCTTGGGAAAGGTATGAACCCTCTTCTCCCCCCAGCTATGGGTAAATAGCAGGACAAACCTGGTTCTATAGCCTTGGATGGCAACTGGTCCACGCGGAAAGAAATGACACCTAAGTGACTTTTTTTTTTATCTTCCCAAAACCTTATTCCCCAAACCATTCACTCAAATTTTCTAAGTAGGTTATCTTTTTTTCTCTGTCCCTTTTGCCTTCAGTCTGCCCTGTGGGTGTCAATTTTTCCAAGCACTCTTTTCTTATTTTGTGTCCTTGAAAATCCAACTGCCTCTTCCTGATGTTAAGTATAAATGTTCTTTTTGTTTCCATTTTCTCTGGAGTTTTGTCGTTACATAATATTCTCAGTATCCTTCTGTAGCACCATATTTCGGTTGGTTGAAGCTTCTTCTTTATCTGTGATTGGTTGATTTCGTTTGTTTTTTTTCTCTTACAGCATATGGGTTATTTAATGCCGACAAAATTTTTATTGCTGGTAATATGTTTTTCCAAAAATGTATTATTATTATTACTTTTTTTTGGTAATATTTTTACAAAAACGTATTGCTGGTATTAAAACCTATTTTTACGCTTTCATAGCGTTTTGACCTCTTTTGGGTGTTTAATTATTAGTCCATAGTTGGGACCCTAACAGGTGCTACCACCATGGGTCAGGGTGGACCTGGGAACACCAGCAATTAAGAGGTGGTTCCACGTTCCTCAAAACCTCCTGATCAGAGGCCTTGCTGTTGGATGTCGTTTATCGTCTTATCCAGGACGCGGATGTAATTTATCGTCATTACCTAGGACAGATTTATATGTGAAGGGGGAAAGATATTACGGAATAGTTCATTACTCTTTTCTTTGTTTTTCATAACATAAAAAAGGTAAAAAAATAGGGGTTGGATTTTTCCATTTTTCTCATTTCATTGTTGTGTCTGTGTGTATTGTAAAGTCCCATAAAATCGTTACAGGTCCATCTCAGTAATAGGGTCCGGGTGAGGTTAATATCAGATTCTTACAGTTTCCTTCCCGTAAAGTTGCATATTTTCTAGTGCAGATATTGACCCCTCTTTTCAAAAATGTATTACTATTATTACTTTTTTCAAAAATGTATTGCTGGTAATAATTTTTTCTTCAAAAAATTATTGCTGGTAATATTTTTACAAAAACGTATTGCTGGTATTAAAACCTATTTTTACGCTTTCATAGCGTTTTGACCCCTGTTTGGGGGTTAACTATTTGCCCATAGTTGGGACCCTAACAGGTGCTACCACCCCGTATGCTACCACCTCTATGATGATGCCGAATTTTATATTCATTGGGTGCTAACACTGAAACCTGATACAAGATGGTCAATTGCTTCTGGATAATTATCACACAATCTGCATTTCGAATTAACACAAATTTCTCAGTATGTGTCCGTTATATCGGGGATAATACGATAAAAGCCACTAGGTAATTCCAAGTGGAAAGATTACGCTAAACACAGGAATTAGGTAAAACAAATAACATGGGTTTGTACGGAAAGTACAATGAGTAAGAGTTCTTAATAATAATAATAATAAGGAAAACGGGAGATACGTTACGGAGATCCGTAGTGGTACGGTATCTAGCCCCCCGAGGGTTGCATGTGGCACAAGGCCGAGTTTAACGTGGGTTTCCCGAGCCCGTAGGCTCGGCCAAAAAATGCCCGTAGAACCCGTATAAACGGGATCGGGTTGGTCAACCTCCCCGAACGAGATTCTGCCCTTCGGCGGAGCCTCGTCCGGGTTCCTCTCTGCTCAGAGGCAGAGAGTTCGACCGTCAAGTCGAGAATCTCGGCTTGATTCGTTCCGTAGTGGTACTGCTACTACAATACTTCGTCACGTCTTTTATCTTCTCCTCATTCACTTCTCTTTAGACTGATCAATCACTGTCGGGGTGTGATAGGTTGTTCCACTATAACAATGTCCTTGATAATTTCTAGTTAGCAAGCATTGGTTCTGTTATTATTATTATTACATCCTCTCAGACTTTTAAAGATTTCGGTCAGGCGTTGATGATCATATCTCAGTTCCAACCTGCAGCTTAAAGACGCAACACTTTCCTCAGCACATAAGCTGTTCCAAACCAGTGCAGTCACCTGATCACTTCCAATGATATCACATAACTAGAAAACAAGGCAGAAATATTCCTGGAAATAAACCCGAGTGCACCGGCTACAAAAAGAGACAACATGAGCTGCTGCTGCTGCTGCTGTTTGTTTTATTCATCTGATTTGTCCTGTCAGGTCTTGGTATTTCTGTATTTTCACCTGATCTGTCTTTAAGATGTTCTTGTACCAAGGTACCGTAACATCTGTCAGGATCTATTTATGACCGCTCCCTGTACGTCAGTCAAGATGGTCGTAACAATCTGAGCTTTCCGTGTTTATTCTCAGCTACTGACGGTGGTAAATGCTTGCACAATATTTCTGTGTACTGGCAAAACGATACCATGTGTCTTCAGCACTACAGAGATATTCACAATAGTCGCTGTCTTTAGCAGGAATATGGCTTGTATGGATTAAGCTTTCAGGTTCTTCCATTTCTATTGACAGGTCTTACAAGAGAGTTTTAAGTGTTCCTCCTATTATGTGAACTACAGCTACTTTCATATCCCACAATTACTGGGTTTCTTACAAGGGCTTCTCATAGATAGATAGATAGATAGATAGATAGATAGATAGATAGATCCAAACAGAGAATCTTATCGAGCTAACTAGATAGATAGAGACAGACAGAGAGAGTAACAGAGACAGAGAGACAGACCAGGAATACTAGATAGCTAGGTAGCTAGCTACATAGATAGATAGATAGATAGATAGATAGATAGATAGATAGATAGAAAGAAAGAAAGAAAGAAAGAAAGAAAGAAAGAAAGAAAGAAGGAAACGGCTAAAATCCTAGGTAGATAGCTCAATAGATTGGTAGAAAAGAACAGAAAATCCTATCAATCTAACTAGATAGGTATAGTTAGGTAAACCAAAAGACCAGATGGAAACAACCGTATACGCGCGTGTTGGCGTGCACAGACAGACAAGCAAATAAATAATGATCAAATGTTGTCATGAGGTGCAAACATAATAATGCTTGATGTGGTTAGACAGAGTAGAGATATATATTGATAAATATACATATACGTATACCTACGTTTTGGTGTGCGACTTACGTTTGTGCCTGATGAGCTGGAAAACCAGTGACACTTAAGTCGCACACCAAAACGTAGGTATACGTATATGTATATTTATTAATAGATAGATAGATAGATAGATATAAACAGAATGAGTTAGATAGATATGAACAGAATCACACACACACACACACACACACACACAGATATACATATATATATATATATATAATTTTTATAAATTGATTTATTTAAAATATGTTTTTTTTCGCTACACAGTTCTAAAAATATCTATAAGAACACCCGGATTATATATATATATATATATATATATATATATATATATATATATATATATATATATAATTTTTATAAATTGATTTATTTAAAATATGTTTTTTTTCGCTACACAGTTTTAAAATATCTATAAGAACACCGGATTACATATCTTACGGTTTTTTTCTTTATATATATATATATATATATATATATATATATATATATATATATATATATATATATATATATATATATAGATAGATAAATAGATAGATAGATAGATAGATAGATAGATAGATAGATAGATAGATAGATAGAAAACGAATTGATGGAATATAATTACTTTTTTCTTTGATATGGGGGCGGCTTCTATTAAATAATCTATCTATTTATTTTTGGGACAATTTTTCATGAAATGAAATTGCAAAGCACCTTTTCGATAATCATTTTATTTCAAAACAAAACTACAAAGAAAAAAATTAGCTTAATTACTCAAACACAGTTTAAGTGTCTCTTTCAGTTTATTGCAGTTACAATAGGATGTTTGTCTTTGTAATTTCCCCCTGAAGATTATCTTTGAAAAGGTCGAAATTACTTAGGTTAAAAAAAAACTACGTCGCCTTCCTTGATGGATTTAATCTCAACATGAATTTATATGAGCGTTTAAAACTCAGTAAATTTAAAAATAAGTTATTCCAAAATTCGCTTCAACATGAAACAGAATTAATGCTTTTAATTTAATTATATAATTTAATTTGATGTCTTCAGCTTCCATTTTTGAAACATGGTTATTACTGTGTAGCGAAGAAACCATATTTAAAATCAGTTAATTTATAATACATACATACATATATGTGTGGGAGGTGTATGGGTTAATGATGTATACATTTTTATTTTATATACATTTTCATATATCAAGAACAGTTTTAAAAGAAAAGATGTATGATAAATTGTAAAAAAGGCTTTGTGAGGCGTTTCATCTGTTCGAACTTGAGTGGACTGGTTTTGTTGACTACACATGCGCACGAACGAGAGATGTTGATTTTCAAGATTTTACATATATAAAATTTATATATATATATATATATATATATATATATATATATATATATATATATATATATATATATATGTAGGGGTACCATGTTTACTGCATCCACGTTAGAAGTTGTCTTTCTTGGCCAAGATAGCCTAACGGAGCCCAAACTTCTCCAGGCCGGTTTTGAATTCAGACATTTTCCTTCTTCTCGACCGGTTGCCACCCAAGGTTAAAAAACCCAGTCTGTCCTGATAGTTACTCATAGCTAGGGGGAGAGAAGGATTCATACCTTTCCCAAGGCTATTTGCACATAATAACTGGATTTTGACTATATTTATATATATATATATATATATATATATATATATATATATATAAAATCCAGTCACTTATTTAGAAAAAGTTTAAAATATTCTAAAGAATTGGTAACCCCTTTCCGTTACACTTGCTCTTTGCATTTTTATTGGAATCATTTTTTTTCTTTAAGACATTTTTGATATTACTTCCATTGTTATTTTTTCTTTTATTTTCTTTCAAAAGAAAGAAAAAACACTTTATAATAATAACTAAAAGTTTATCACAAAAGAGATCAGATTTAAGAGTTGATAACTTTTAAGGGGCAAAGCAACATATTTTTTTTTTTTTTGCTTTTTAAATGTCTTCTATTTTAGCCCCCAAAGCCAAGCACTCGTGTAAAACTGATGCCAATCAATTTAAGCAATCTCCCCATAAAAGCAGGCTCCCCCCACCTCAGTTTACCACACTCAAGATATCTACAAACGATAAAGATAGCAATATAAACTGACGCCAATATTAAACCAGATTAAAATCCCCGACTTACCTCACTATTGTTCTTCCTCCTCTTTCTCTCTCTTTTTGTCTATTTCTCCCACCCCCGCCACTTTCTTATTATATGCGTGTGTGCATGACCGTGTCTGTGCTTATGTGGGTGTGTATGAGAGAAAGAGAGAGGGAGGGGGAGAGAGATTTTAATGTCTTTATTATTTTCAAAAAAAATTTCTGTCCTTTAGAAAAACATATAAAGAAAGAAAGAAAGAAAGAAAGAAAGAAAGAAAGAAAGAAAGAAAGAAAGAAAGAAAGAAAGAAAGAAAGAAAGAAAGAGTTAGGGAAAGAAAGAAAGAGTTAGGGACAGAAAGAAAGAAAGAAAGAAAGAAAGAAAAAAAAAGAAAGAAAAAAAAAAAGAAAAAGAAAGAAAGAAAGAAAGAAAGAAAGAAAGAAAGAAAGAAAGAGTTAGGAACAGAAAGAAAGAAAAAGAAAAAAGAAAGAACTAAGAAGAAAGAAAGAAAGAAAGAAAGAAAGACGGCAAGAAAGAAAGCAAGAAAGAAAGAAAGAAAGAAAGAATAAGAAAAGGGAAAAAGAAAGAACTTGGAAAAGACAGAACTAAGAAAAGAAAGAAAGAAAGAAAGAAAGAAGTGACTCTCTGTCTTCCCCTATCTCTTGCCCCCAACATACCCGGTGAGGGTTAAGTTTTCCGAGCCCTCTTTCCTCGTTATGTGTTTAAAGAATTTCAATTCTTTTTCTGATTCTGAGTATACTCTCTCCGCCCATGGAACTCTCAGCATCCTTCTGTAGAACCACATCTCTGCTGTCTCCAGTTTCTTCCTCATTCGTGGGGAGATTGTCCAGCATCCACTGCCATGCGAGATAATAGATATCACGTAGAAAACTAGCATTCTTTTGGGTTTCTAACGTGATTTTCCCTCTTCTCGGTACCTAGCTTAGCTTTTGGGAGGCATCTTTCACCAGTTCAATGCGTGTTCGGATCTCGGTGTACCATTTTCAATCCTTTGTTAAAACGCTTCCCGAATATTTAAACTTCTACACCCGCTTGATGTTTATATCTCAAATTCGCATATTGGGTTTTGCATTTGCTGATGGCCATATTTTCTGCCCTCTTTTACTTGATGGTTGTCCTATTTATCGTTTTCTTCTACAACCTTGTCTAGGGCATTTTGCAATTTCCTTTCCGAATCAGCCAACAACAGAGTGCCATCTGCTAATCTCATATTGTTAAGATTAAACCCAACGATAATAAATCTTCTCCGTTTTCTATCCTCGTGAAGGCGGTTGGCACCCAGTATAACTTCTAGATTATTCTAAGATCCTTTCCATGTAGATCAAGTTTTCCCAGCAGGAACAACAAAAATACAAAACTAAAGAGACTTAATATTTACCGAGTAATTTGGGGGAAAATCGAAAACTACTTTACCTAAAACAAACAGAATAGAAAAATTTAAACTAGTTTGAAATGGTCTTATGTATTTATCAAACGTAAAATATCGGGTAGCATAACTGCTATCGGCGCCGAAAATAAAATCACCTAGCGAGGTTCAAATTCCGGTCCTGTCTATTGTGTTCACTTAGGCACAAATGCCCTTGGAAAAGGCATGAATCCATCTTTTCTCTCTCGCTATATTTTAATTTATATATATATTATTGTATATTTATATTTAACGGCCTTTGAAGAAAAGAATTTAATTTCTTCCCTTATGAAGATGACGTTGATGACCAAGCAGTGCAATTTTTTAATGTAACAGCCGATGACATTGACAGCATAGTAATATTAGTGGAAGACGAGATCAATTAATTTCGTGCCTTTCTCGCTTGTTGTTTCATTACTTTCTTTTCACTTTTGGCGAATTCGGAGGTTTTGGTTTCGATGGTGATGGAAAATCGCCAGTTGGCACGGTCTTCGGCTTAAGTTTCAGACGATTTGGGCTAAAGCTAATTAATTTTCTGTGCTGTTCGAGTTGGTCCTTATAAATTAGAAGACTGCAACACCGTTGTCTTTAAAGGGTTTTCGAGTGGGTCACATAGTAATTTAACTTGATGTTCAACATTGAGCAAGAGACGGCAACACCGTGGACTATAAAGGGCCTTCGTGTGGGTCACATATTAATTCCTATTGATGTTCAAGATTTAACAAGAGAAGACAAAACTGTTGTCTTTAAAGAGCTTTCGTGTGGGTCACATAGTAATTCCACTTGATGTTCAGGATTGAGCAAGAGAAGGCAACATCATGGTCTTTAAAGGCTTTTCGTGTGGGTAACATAGTAATTCCAATTGATGTTCAACATTGAACCAGAAAAAGTAACACCGTGGTCTTTAAAGGTCTTTCGGATGGGTCACATATTAATTCCACTTGATGTTCAACATTGAACAAGAGAGGGCAGCACCGTGGTCTTTAAAGTGCTTTCGTGTCGGTCACATAGTAATTCCATTTGATGTTAAACATTGAGCAAGAGAGGGCAAAACAGTGGTCTTTAAAGGGCTTTCGGATGGGTCACATATTAATTCCACTTGATGTTCAACAGGGAACAAGAGAAAGCAACACGGTGGTCTTTAAAGACATTTCGTGTGGGTCACATACTAATTCCACTTGGTGTCCAAAGTCGAACCAGAGAAGGCAACACTGTGGTCTTTAAAGGGTTTTCCTGTGGGTTACATAATAATTCCACTTGATTTTCAACTTTGAGCAAGAGACGGCAACACCGTGGACTATAAAGTGCTTTCGAGTGGATCACATAGTAATTCCATTTCATGTTCAAGATTTAACAAGAGAGGGCAACACCGTGGTCTTTAACGGGTTGTGGTTTGGGTCATATAGTAATTCCACTTGATGATTAACATTGGACAAAAGAAGGCAACACCGTGGTCTTTAAATGGCTTTCCTTTGGGTCACATAGTAATTCAACTTGATGTTCATCATTGAACCAGAGAAGGCAACACAGTGGTTTTTCAAGGGCTTTCGTGTGGATCACATAGTAATTCCACTTGATGTTCAACATTGAACAAGAGAAGGCAACACTTGTCTTTAAAGGGTTTTCCAGTGGGTCACATAGTAATTCCACTTGATGTCCAATATTGAACAAGCTTTCGCTGGTGAAAGGTTCTATTTTGTAATAACGCGACGAAATAGATTCCAGGTTTCACAATGTTATAGCAAAGTTGAAATGACAACAGCATTAGATACCATAATTTTTGTTGATAAGATCACATCTTTGAAGTTGATTACCTTTCCAAATGTCATATGGGCAGCTTCAATTCTGTATTCCACATCCTTTTATGAGTTTGCAACTGTTTGAGAAAATGTAGCCTAGATATGGAGAATGCTCGAACTCGTTCTTGATTAATATATATATATATATAATTATTTATTCGATAATTATAACATAAATATGTTATAAAATCACTACAAAAATAGCCATTTTGTTTCAACACCTCTGGTGTCTTATCTGGTGATGATGTTGAATATGGAATAAAGGGTTTTAAAAGGTTCAAATCAATTAACCCCCCACCTTACGAGGGGAAACGCTGTTACATAAGCTGGAATGACCAATCAAAATACAAGTAAACGAGAATTCAAAAAAACTTGACAACGAACTAAGGTTATAATAACTATTTAATGCCTTAATGTTGAGGTTAGATTTAAATAGAATTTATTCTAATAAATATTTAATTATACGATAAAATTTAAAATTAAAAATTACCCATTTTAAAATTTTAATTTAATCTCTATTAAGTTTTAAAATTATAAATTTTGTTTTTATAGAAATTAAGTCGGAATGAACGTTAATATCAACTGTTGTTCTGATCTTCTTGACAACATAGATACATTCTATATTCTAAATATAGGAAGGGGAGGATGACATCTTGCAAAAGACAATATATTTTGTGTATATATATATTATATATATTTTTTTGTAAAAAATGTATATATATTGTATATATATATATATATATATATAAATGATCATTGAATTCAACACTCAGCTGCGACAGGCTGTTTCACGTTATCGTCAGGCCGTGAGTGTTGGTTTTTTTCTCAAGAAAAAAACTAACACTCGCGGCCTAACGATTGCGTCTAGCATGAAACGGCCTGTCACTTCTTAGTGTTGACTTCAATGTTCACTTTTATATTTACATACGCTCTATGTTAAAACTATATTTCTTCGTGTATATATATATATATATATATATATATATATATATATATATATATATATATATTAAGCATTTCACTCAACGTAAGGCGATAACACCACTAAGATGTCAGGTGTTACTGCGAGTGAAAGGAAATCCGAAAACTTTAGTAGAGAAAAATAAAAGAAGAGGTTACAAAAAGACAGAAGAACTTTAAGAACTAAACTTTTAAACAAATCCTTTGCGTCCAGGTTCGTTTTCTTGGCAGGTCTTCTAGTCTCACAATGTGGGACATTTATAACAAGAGTGACGGACACATAAACAAAAAGAAAACGACTCGAAATTAAATAGGCTTGATTATATTCCCAGGAAACATTTAAAAGTATAATTTTCACCGTCACTCTTTCGTTCGGTCGAATATGTAATCGCATTAACATAAAAATAAATATAGTTCAATGATCTCTGAAAAGACAAAACACATTACACGAAAACTTTTTCATACTTATTTCCCCTAAAATTATTCTTGATATATAAAAAAATCTATACCGCTATCATATATCTATCTATCTAGCTAGCTAGCTATCTATATAAA